>CM061533.1:259879494-260146371 GCA_030545055.2 Neoaliturus tenellus | reverse complement strand
CCTTAGGGGTTGCACCTGAGAAGTTAAAGCCCAAGTTAGAGTTGTCGTTTAGTCATAGTCGTAACGTCATATATCTAATGACGTTATAATTTGAATGCCAGAGCTCAAAGTTCACGTATTTCATAACACCTTAGTGTTAATTTGGGGATACATAGAACTAATCCCCTGAGTAGTTATAGCCCAAATTAGAGTTGTCGTTTAGTCATAGATATATCTAATGACGTTACAATTTGAATGCCAGAGCTCAAAGTTCAAGATTTCATAACACCTTAGTGTTAATCTGGGAGATACATAGTACTAATAAGAAAATATCCTCTGAAATTGAAAGTAAAAAAATAATAATAAAAAATTAGTCGGCCAAAGTTTGAATTAATAAAAAGTACAAGTTTGAAATAGTTTAGTTTCCACATAAGATCAGGACAGCCAAGACAGTAGCAAAACCATCCAATACTCTAAATTCACAATCAATAGTAAAAAAGCTTAATAATCTCCTGTTAGTAGGTTTTAATACCCCTCCTTAGTAAATAGTCTAAAAAATTGAGCTGTGAAATAAATATTATTTATGTAAATATTCTAGGTGTTATGCTTGATGGAGGGTCCAACCCAATAATTGGTTGCCCCAATTCCGTAAATTACTGTCAACACCTCATACAATGAACTGGCTAGTTGAGGGCTCAACTCCAACGACAGTAACAGAAGCCGCCAATACACACTACTCACAATAAATAATAAAGTAATAAGCTTTTAAATTTGCCCCACGGATCATGGTTTAATCCCACTCCCTAGCTTCCCTTAATTCGTTAAAAAATATAATGGAGTTGTGAAATATTAATGAACTATGTAAATAGTCATGCTCAAAAGTTGTTGTGTAAAAATTAGGAGATACGATTATGATTGCACATGATTGAGGTAATAACTGTATTCCTGATAAGATAAAAGTGGAATAAAATTATAAGTTTATATAGAGGATCGTTGTATGTAAAGAAGAAAAAAAGGGTCAAAATAAAGATATTTGAAATTAAAAAAAATGGTATAGGCTAAGATGCTTCAGTTCCGCCACGGAGTGGCCAAGAACGCAGGAATCATATATGTACCATATAGAGAACGATAACAACTTTATCATTCAAAATCAGCATTATTAATTTAACAATTTTAAATGGTTTATATATATTAGTTCAGAAAATTAATAAATATAGGCCCTAGTAGTATGTAATAGATCACAGTTCATTAGGTACAATAATCATGAAGTCTTAAAGTTTTTATATAGTCTTAAAATGAAGAAAGTTGCAACTTAAGAACCATAAAATCGGCGTACATTATGCATTTTCAACCAATGGTAGTAAAAAAAACCAATTGTGAAATAATAGCCAAAAAAGGATTATTGGTTAAATTAAAATATACTGAAAGAGTTACAATAATTGATAAGCATAGAATAGTTTAAATTACAACAATAATAGGGTTTAATCGAGACTTTAGGTGAGAGCACTGCATTGAGGAAGTTTGACGGACTAAGTGGCAGCGAGAAAATTACTATTGAGTTTAATTCAATTGGTTATTATATATTTCTCTGCCTGATGGGTCATCAGATATGTAGATGGTCTTAAAGTACGTCGGAAGTAGGTAAACGTTAGCGAAGGTAAGAATGGAAAGTTCAATCGTTCTAAAACTTAATATGTTCAATCGTTCCCAAACTAAAATCTAAGCCTGATTGGACAGCAGCAAATAGGTCAAAGACCGGATGTCAAACGTGTTGGGACACGTTCATATCTTTAAAGTAAAACTGCACCAGAACTATCAACTGAGGCGCTATATTCAATCAGGGGATTAATACAGAGAGACAGCATACAAATAGTAGAAAATTAAGTTATAATTACTTGTATTAGATAATTTTTTGAGCGAAAACCTACAAGAAATTTTCCAGCATGAGAAAACTAAAGTCTATAAATGTAATAAGACCTAAAATATTTTTAGCAATTAATCATTACTTTACGGGCGTTACTGCAGCAAAAAATATGCAGTACTAAAATAATGTTTAAGTATTCGCACAAGCTTCGTAGAGCTCACTATAGTAATGATAAAATTAATAATATAAATTTATAACAAAGTATTCAGCACTACGCTCAATCGTCTCTCAAAAAACTAGAGTAATAGCAATATCCAATATGAACAAATGAATTTAAATAATACCCCCGTCGCAGCAGACCTGCGTACTCAGCGAATTTCCAAAGAATTATTGTTTCAACATCAAAGAACTTTGTGGCTATCTTATACAATTAATAATCTTTATAAGGAAATATAATATATTTAATGGTATTATATTTCTGAGTAAATTATTTTTATTTAATAATTTATATATTAATATTTATATTGAAATAAACAACTTTTTTAACAGTCATAAAGTGCATATCCAAAGCTTCCATGCAAAAAGAATGATTTGTTTACAAATAACAAAACATAAACATTTCAAATTTGACAAATATGCAGAAGACAGCTGATCAGCTGATTAGGAACAGATACCTTATTATCTCCATCTCTCTTGCTCCCATTATACTTTTATTTTCCATAAGAATACCATGGGATTTTGCATGTAGGTTTGCTGCCATGTGGGTTTGTGATCAAATCTTAATTACTCACCACCTAGTTAAGGTTCATACAAATTTTTATTAAGATTTGTTGATAAATAAGCGATATATAACTTTTTAAAGATTTACCCATAAGAATAACATGGGAAACTTAATTTGAATTTTCTATATAACCAGTTAAGCTATTTATAAGATTCAAATACTAAATTGTTTGTTTTTTTAAGCTCTTTTGAATGGTTTTAGTTAAAATTGATGAATTTTGAAAATTTAGGTCCAAAAATGCCAAAAACCCATTTTTGACCCCTTTGAACCCCATAAAACCCCGTTCCCATAACCCGACAATGCTGGTTCGCGAACTCATGAAAATAGACCTGGTCTTACACCTTCATACCAAATTTGATCAAAATCGGAGGTCCGCTTCAAAGTTATCGGTACCACGGACACATATATATATATATATATATAATAATATATATATATAATTATATATATATATATATATATATATATATATATATAATATATATACATATATATGAAAATGAACGAACGGTGTTTTTGGCTTCTGGGGACCTCAAAATGAAAAAGTAAAGTGGTCCCGGGCTTAGGTCTTACCATGGCTACTACCGTAATAGCGTATTCCCTATAGGGAAATTCGCTAAAACGAAACGAGAACCTCACATTTCAATCAACATTTTCGTATTACTTTATTGTACGTGCATTAAATTTATTTCACCATCCTGAAAACAAAATCCACCATTTGTTAAATGTAATATTACAGTTACAGCTATATTACAATATACTGTAAACTAAAATTTGCACTAACGTAGTTTATATACAACGTTTAAGATCACTGCTCTGCGAACTGATGCGAAAAAATCATCAGGAACAGGTGTGGTTAAATGACATAATTTAAATACAACCGAGAACTAAGTGACATTAACTTTAAGTTAATATGGAAATCAAAGCGGACATCACCCGAATGTATACGCTTCAGTAAACTTCATTTTCAATAATAACACAGCAATCAGAAGGAACTTTGAGCCCAATTGAAGATATTAATCGGAAGAGGTGTAGTTAAAAGACATCATTTAAATACAAGCGAGAACTAAGCGACTGTAATAGCGCTCCAAGCGACATCTTAAAAACCAACGTACTTCCTTACTAACACCTCGTATTTTTAGAATATTTTTTATAATTGAAAGTTGAAAATTTAAAGTTATTGGGCATAGATACTGTATAAATCAAAGCGAGGTTTAATCCTAGTGAGATAAACCGCTCTCAATACATCGAAATACCGTCGCCTTAACAAGACGAACATGTTTATATACAATAAAAATTTGAATCAAACACGGGTGTAGTTGAAAGAGATCATTTAAACACGAGCGAGAACTAAACCTGCATTATGATCTACGATACCACGACCACGTGGTGATTTACGCTGATACGGCTGAACTACGTTACCGACAAATCTATATTTTTTACCTTTTTTATAGTTTAAGAGTAAAAAAGTTGTAGTTTTATGATTTTCCCTAAATTGAAACATCTCAAAGAATGTCCATGCCAAATTTCAAGTCTCTATCTTAAACGTCGCTTCAGGACTTTACTATCATCAGTGAGTCAGTGAGTCAGTTACACATGGGGCTGTATATATTATAGATTTAGAGAATCATAAAAATATATTTTCATGGTAACTAAAATCCAATTTGTGTACTTGGTTATATGAATATCGTATATAAGTTTCCAACATGTACGATAATCACTAAATTGCCAACCAGCCACTGCTCCCAGAGGGGTGATCCTCCTCCATTGCCTAGATGTGTCTAATGTATAAACTCAATAGCTATTTGTGTAATAATAGCGTAAAGTACGTCATTGCCACTCGAGAATTGTAGATGCCGCACGAAGCGTCAGCTGAGTGCGGCCAAACAATTCGAGAGCGGCAATGACTATTTGCGCTCGTAATACACACAAGATTTTTCCTACCAACATTATTGTTACATATTACATGTTTTATTGTATACAAAATGTCATTTAGATTATTTTTTATTTGTTTCTGTTGGAATATAATGTTAACTATCAAACATAACCTCAAACTAAAAAAGAAGCAATTACTAAACGACAACAATGAATAACAGCTGTAGCATGGTTTGTAATAACAGCTGATTTAAAATTGGTGATTGATCTAGCGTGCGGTAAAGATTTATTGCCGCTCTAGAGCGGAAAAGAAACTGAAACCGGAAATGAACTGTTTTGCATAGGTGTTACAGTGTGGCAATGCAATTATTTTCATGCAGTGGTAGGAAAAACTTATTCCAATGGTAAATAATTAATCTTCTTAATTATTTATAAAGATATAATATATATGCTTATTTGATAAATTTTAGAGTAAGAATAGCTATTTGTGTAATAAGAGCGTAAATTACGTCATTGCCACTCGAGAATTGTAGATGGCCGCACGAAGCATCAGCTGAGTGCGGTCAAACAATTCGAGAGCGCTAATGACTATTTGCGCTCGTAATACACACAAGATTTTTCCTACCAACATTATTGTTACATATTACATGTTTATTGTATACAAAATGTCATTTAGATTATTTTTTTATTTATTTCTGTTGGAACACAATGTTTAATTATCAAACATAACCTCAACTAAAAGAAGCAATTACTAAACGACAACAATGAATAACAGCTGTAGCATGGTTTGAAATAACAGATGATTTAAAATTGCTGGTTGATCTAGCGTGCGGTAAAGAATCATTGCCGCTCTAGAGCGGGAAAGAAACGGAATCCGGAAATGAACTGTTTTGCATAAGGGTTACAGGTGTGGAAATGCGATTGTTTCCATGCTGTGGTAGGAAAAATATGTTTTTATTTATGGAACTGAACTTTAAGAAACTAATTATATCCACATATATAAGAAACTAAATCAAGAATCTTTTTTAGAACCAACATAAAATTAACAAAAAATAAAATATATACGGAATACGTTTTAATGGAAATTACCCCGCAATGAATTCCCGTTTATAAGTAATAGTTTTCATAACTTCTTACACATTAAACGTTCTTAGGTGTATATATATATATATATATATATATATTATATATATATATATATATATATATATATACATATATATGAAAATGAACGAACGGTGTTTTTGGCTTCTGGGGACCTCAAAATGAAAAAGTAAAGTGGTCCCGGGCTTAGGTCTTACCATGGCTACTACCGTAATAGCGTATTCCCTATAGGAAATTCGCTAAAACGAAACGAGAACCTCACATTTCAATCAACATTTTCGTATTACTTTATTGTACGTGCATTAAATTTATTTCACCATCCTGAAAACAAAATCCCACCATTTGTTAAATGTAATATTACAGTTACAGCTATATTACAATATACTGTAAACTAAAATTTGCACTAACGTAGTTTATATACAACGTTTAAGATCACTGCTCTGCGAACTGATGCGAAAAAATCATCAGGAACAGGTGTGGTTAAATGACATAATTTAAATACAACCGAGAACTAAGTGACATTAACTTTAAGTTAATATGGAAATCAAAGCGGACATCACCCGAATGTATACGCTTCAGTAAAACTTCATTTTCAATAATAACACAGCAATCAGAAGGAACTTGAGCCCAATTGAAGATATTAATCGGGAAGAGGTGTAGTTAAAAGACATCATTTAAATACAAGCGAGAACTAAGCGACTGTAATAGCGCTCCAAGCGACATCTTAAAAACCAACGTACTTCCTTACTAACACCTCGTATTTTTAGAATATTTTTTATAATTGAAAGTTGAAAATTTAAAGTTATTGGGCATAGATACTGTATAAATCAAAGCGAGGTTTAATCCTAGTGAGATAAACCGCTCTCAATACATCGAAATACCGTCGCCTTAACAAGACGAACATGTTTATATACAATAAAAATTTGAATCAAACACGGGTGTAGTTGAAAGAGATCATTTAAACACGAGCGAGAACTAAACCTGCATTATGATCTACGATACCACGACCACGTGGTGATTTACGCTGATACGGCTGAACTACGTTACCGACAAATCTATATTTTTTACCTTTTTTATAGTTTAAGAGTAAAAAAGTTGTAGTTTTATGATTTTCCCTAAATTGAAACATCTCAAAGAATGTCCATGCCAAATTTCAAGTCTCTATCTTAAACGGTCGCTTCAGGACTTTACTATCATCAGTGAGTCAGTGAGTCAGTTACACATGGGGCTGTATATATTATAGATTTAGAGAATCATAAAAATATATTTTCATGGTAACTAAAATCCAATTTGTGTACTTGGTTATATGAATATCGTATATAAGTTTCCAACATGTACGATAATCACTAAATTGCCAACCAGCCACTGCTCCCAGAGGGGTGATCCTCCTCCATTGCCTAGATGTGTCTAATGTATAAACTCAATAGCTATTTGTGTAATAATAGCGTAAAGTACGTCATTGCCACTCGAGAATTGTAGATGGCCGCACGAAGCGTCAGCTGAGTGCGGCCAAACAATTCGAGAGCGGCAATGACTATTTGCGCTCGTAATACACACAAGATTTTTCCTACCAACATTATTGTTACATATTACATGTTTTATTGTATACAAAATGTCATTAGATTATTTTTTATTTGTTTCTGTTGGAATATAATGTTAACTATCAAACATAACCTCAAACTAAAAAAGAAGCAATTACTAAACGACAACAATGAATAACAGCTGTAGCATGGTTTGTAATAACAGCTGATTTAAAATTGGTGATTGATCTAGCGTGCGGTAAAGATTTATTGCCGCTCTAGAGCGGAAAAGAAACTGAAACCGGAAATGAACTGTTTTGCATAGGTGTTACAGGTGTGGCAATGCAATTATTTTCATGCAGTGGTAGGAAAAACTTATTCCAATGGTAAATAATTAATCTTCTTAATTATTTATAAAGATATAATATATATGCTTATTTGATAAATTTTAGAGTAGAATAGCTATTGTGTAATAAGAGCGTAAATTACGTCATTGCCACTCGAGAATTGTAGATGGCCGCACGAAGCATCAGCTGAGTGCGGTCAAACAATTCGAGAGCGCTAATGACTATTTGCGCTCGTAATACACACAAGATTTTTCCTACCAACATTATTGTTACATATTACATGTTTATTGTATACAAAATGTCATTTAGATTATTTTTTATTTATTTCTGTTGGAACACAATGTTAATTATCAAACATAACCTCAAACTAAAAGAAGCAATTACTAAACGACAACAATGAATAACAGCTGTAGCATGGTTTGAAATAACAGATGATTTAAAATTGCTGGTTGATCTAGCGTGCGGTAAAGAATCATTGCCGCTCTAGAGCGGAAAGAACGGAATCCGGAAATGAACTGTTTTGCATAAGGGTTACAGGTGTGGAAATGCGATTGTTTCCATGCTGTGGTAGGAAAAATATGTTTTTATTTATGGAACTGAACTTTTAAGAAACTAATTATATCCACATATATAAGAAACTAATCAAGAATCTTTTTTAGAACCAACATAAAATTAACAAAAAATAAAATATATACGGAATACGTTTTAATGGAAAATTACCCCGCAATGAATTCCCGTTTATAAGTAATAGTTTTCATAACTTCTTACACATTAAACGTTCTTAGGTGTATATATATATATATAAAAGAATATATATATATATATATATATATATATATATATATATATATATATATATATAAAACAATTGGTTACCAACATTATTTTGTTAATATCTAACATGAAAACTTTACTAGAAATATATCAAGCCTTACCCTCAAAATTTCCAGTAAACCCCTCTGAGAGTGACAGTAATCCAACGTCTTTTAAGGTGTTTTAGGCTTTCGCTCTTCGATCCTGATATATTGGACTAACAAAGAAGTTGGTTTACGCTGCTTCAAAGGTTATTGACCATTATCATTGTTTCATCGACCACGTTTTGGTCAAATGTGAAGGAACGGAAATTGTACGTGTAGACAAATTTCATATAACATGATATTGACAATGTTGATTGATGGCCTACTAAGCAGAATTGAAATTATAAATTCTATTCTATAAGACTTTTTATACTTTTATAGTTTCGAGACAACTGTATCATCATTAGTACTTTGGTTGCTCAATATCTGAAATCATGAAAAATGATAAATTATGATCCTTTCTCCATTCTCTACTTAGATCTTTCGGAGGCATATTAGTTAGTTCAGTAGTGGTTATTTTATGCTTTAAGTTCGGATCTTTTAATTTTCGCAGTGTAACATTTTAAAAATGAGTGAGCTAGCAGGGTCAAATTAAAAGGGCCAAGGGCAATCATATATAACACTTAGTCTTGTATGAGTAAATATAACACTGGGGTCTCTTGGTCCCATCATATTTTTTTATATTTATCATTGTAGAGCTTCATACAATTTTGAAATTATTTCCTTTAGACCTGTTATAAGTAGGCTGTATTTAAAACATGCTGTAAGAATATTTAGTACATAATACCAGGAATAACTTCGTTTTATTTTAAATGTGCTAGAATTTAAGGGTTTTCTTATAATATCCGCCAAAATATAATATTTTACTATGGAAATTAGGTACTTCTTTGTTAAACATAAATACTTTTTTAATGTTATTTTCATCTGGGATATTTGAAAAACATATTTATTGAAAGAAGACTATTTGTTTGAGCATTGCGTTGAAATTTTTACGTTTATAAGTTTTACGGCTTTTGAGTTCTGCTTCTTTAAAGTCAGTCATGTCACCGATTACGCTGATTCAATGTTCATATAGCCACCGATGAAATACACACTTATTTAATACGCTAAGGGTTTTTTTTCTAGAGAACTCCTCCTACAATTTTAACCCGATTTTCAAGTCTTTGGTGTCGTTAGATAGGGCTTGGTCTGTAATCTTATTATCCAAAAACTGATGGGAATCAGACAGAAAATAAAGGCGCTATCCACCATTAAAATAATATTGGGATTGAATAAAGTATTTTAAACATCTGTTAATAAGCAGCTGTAAATACGTGTAGTTTTTGGTGATTAACAGATATTTACAATATTCGATCGGTCTGATGTTTTTGTTTTAGAGGTAAAAGTAACATGTGTATTGTAGTCAAATAGCTTGCTCAGTTTCGAGTAACATTATTTATCAATTACATAACACAACTAGTTGGAATAAAATTAAATAACTAATGTTTATAACTTAAAAATTTTGTTTATAAGTACGATAATAAATTGCAACTTGTAAATTTAGTTGTATACATATTTTTAACTCAAAAAGACACTAATTAATATAACACTTTGGTCTAGCAGACCCCAGATCAAATTTTTCTCTACTGGTAGACCAGTAGCAAACTGAGAGTTGATGTCTATAGTGCAAACTCAAAAAATTGTACCAACTGAATTTACATAAGGGTGAAACATCCCTATCATCTATTGCCAATGAAACATAATTTTATAAGGTTAGTATGGACCTATTAGGCCCCAGGGTTAAAGGGTAGTATAATAATCATTCGAACAGACATACTAAATCTAACTTTCAGAGAGCACCCAATATAATTTTGTGGTTGATTACAAAATTGGTTGAATTCTTCTTAAAAAATTCAAGACAATTAGATGAAAGAATATACTAAGGTGTATTAACATATTATCAAATAAACAAGTGAAATTAAGAAATAACTTTAAAGTATGGCATTTTCTACTAGACAATTTAAAGAATTATTTTTATTTTTGACCACTACCTGACCTATATTATTTATTTAGATCTAAATATTTGTTTCAAAGTCATGGAGAAAATGTGAGACTATTTGGTTCTGGAAAAGAATTTTTTAAACAATGTCAATAATAGGCCTAATTCATTTGAAAAACCTCTACTGCCATGGGAATGGAGGTAGGTTTAATGTAGGCCTACAACCTTTGTACTATTAAACCTCCAATTTACCTATTAGAAATTTGTTAAAAACCTATAAAAATTAACGCATAATAGATTTCAAAAGTACTTTAATATGTAGCTAAATAACTCAAATTGAATACAAGTTTCCTTAAACTGTTGATTTATATAGATATAAAATCATCACCACACACATTATTTACTTTATATTACATAAAATATAGGCTTTCATTGCAACCTCAAACAAAGCTGCCAATTTTTAGTCAACAGAGTATGTTCGCCAGATTAAAAATCTCATAAGGCAACTAATGTAATTACTTTTATTAAAATTCTTCTAAATGACAAAACCTGAAAATACGAGGATTTCAAAGAGTTGAATACAAAGGGCACACTAATGAAGGCGGCCACAATAAAGACTTTCATTATCACATTCCCCTTTAAATGAAATCTCATGGTAGTGGTAAAAATTGTCATGAGAGTAGCATCTCAGTTACACTTTAAACTGTCCAAAATCTCTGCTGAATTGATGACGACCGACAAGGAACTAACAATTTACACACGGCTATGCTATATAGTGTTTTAGGAATATAAGATAGAATAGCTTGGAAAATATTTTGTAAAACGTTTATATTTTATATTTACTATCATTTGTAGTAAATCTTTTGAAATACATAATCTGATATTATTCCGATTTTTTTATATCAGGTTTAGTGATAAGTATGCTTGATCTCACTAATATATATTTTTTTTAAGATTAAGAAAGGGTAGCTTTAGTATTTTAGGTGCAATATCGTTATGCAATGCTCCGCAGCTTAATTGATGCTAGTTGATTAATAGAAATCGTTAAGTTGATAAAAAAAAATTATGTAGAATTATTCTCTCACAATCTACAATCACACTGAGTGTTGTATCATTGTTGAGTGACGAAAGCCGATGTGAGCCGCCAAACCACCTCCCGATTCACCCTCTAATAGCGGGCTCTAGAGATATTGGATCGTTTTGCTAAGCGAGTCTGATCATAACCTTTGGCTATAACATTTATCTCCCATCTTGGTATACACCCGCCTCTCCGTGAGTAGCACATATTTTTTCGGTTGAGTTCAGCAATAAAAAACAGATATTTGTTTACCAACTACTATGTGAATCAAATTCAACATAGATATTAATTGACAATATGTGAAGCAGTTCCATTTGCAAATGATCAAAATCAATTACTTCCCTTGTACTGTCAATAGGGTTTATTACCCAAAAATGTTTTAAAAAATTATGTAAATGTACTAATTTGCAGATTTATTGGCTGCACACTGAAGCAAATTGTACAGATTTTAGCAGTGATTTTTTAAACTCAATTAAGTTCTATCATACATAGTGAAAAAATGCTCTTTGTCGAGTTAAATGAGTGTTAAAATGATTACTTGACAAAAGTTTGTTGATGTTAATTTTAACATAGAACAAACAGCATTTAACATTTAAAATAGGTAGGGTGAAGCGATTTAACTTTAACTGAATAAAATAGGTTTACCATGAAGTCTGGGCCATGCTCTATGAATGACTTCCATCCTTTGAACCTACTAACAGAAAAACAATTTCCCCAGATAATGGTTCCATAGAACATGTGGCTAAAATGGCATTCTATACAATTACAATAAATTAAAATCAAGAACCTAAACCGGGATATAGATGAATTCTAAGAATTTCAACACAATACCAGATGTGCAACTTTAAGCGACTTGAAGTGAAACAAGTTTCAAGCTATTAAATTAAAATTATAATTCAGTTTGACAAAGGGGATAATTTCATTCTTAGTTTAAATTTATTTGATGCATTGTTAAAAGTTATATATAGTTACGTTCGTTTTATAGATAAAGCTATTGTTGTGTTTTTCCACTGTTGGTTAAAATTTATTTTTAAAAAACAATAAAATCAAAACAATAAAATTTATTTTTATTATCCCACTTAAAATCCGTCTAGAGTGGAGAATATCATAACAAGAACTTTTAAATATTCGAACAGTCTTATACTTGGGAAAATTAAAATGTAATGTAGGTAAAGACTGGTGGGAATCGACAACTGGTTAAAGTTGCAAACTTTATCATTTACTTCTTCTCAAAGTTACCGGTACAAATTCATCCCGTCAACGTATTCTACTTCTTTTAATAGCAAAAGTAATAAGATTCCTTTAGATGATACGAATACCAAGCAAACATTATTAGTTTTCACAAAATATGATACGAGTATTTTGAATATTGAATAGATCACGAGGTTCTACTCCAAAGGCTTTTTATTGACAGAATTATTTGTTTAAGCACTGCCGTATGATAATGTTTTTAAAACAAATTAAAAAAAATTGATTTGTTACGTCTTAAAAGTTATCCTATTTGTCCTCATAAAAATTAGCAAGGTCGTAGTAATAAATTCCATTTATTTTTAAATGAAATTGTATAACATCACAATATACCTGGAATTAACTGTTTGAGGGAAGAGAAAAAAAGTTAAAACTTATTTATTTGTATAGAAAAAGGAAATTAAAGTCTTAAAGTTTTAGTTTTTATTTATTTTTTATGCCAATTAAAATACACGACTTGATAAAGAGTGATGAGCATCGCTGAAATAGACCTAATAAAGGCTTAAGGGAGCTCAAATATTTAGCAGCACGTTCTGCTTAAAGATAATGTAAAATACGTTAGTAAAAAATATCTTTCTGGTGATAATGATAAACACAACCACAAGTCAAACTTTCATGTTTCAATCGTTAACTAAGTAGTACAATCAAGAATATCGTCTTGATTAATTAAGCTAGTTAAATCTCCCTAACATATTGCTCTAACCTTTTTGATTGGAATGACTAAAAGTTCTACTAGTTTCTAACTTTGATTAAATATTGCACATCTCATTCATCGTAAAAGCTTGGAAATCAGAAACTGAAGATAAGGTTTAACATAAACTAAGTCACGAGGAAACAAGGTAGAAATTAGACAAACCAACAATTCTGGCTATCACTGAAATGCCAAATCTGTTTGGCGAATAGCTAAACATAATCGTAGCCTCAAAAAGAGGATTCTTTACAGCTAAACGACTTACACGACACTTATGCATTGTGTGATTCAAACGGTGCCGGCGTTTCCCTCTTAGTAAAGAGCTTACAGTCTCACAAAAAAAAACTTAAATGTTATTTTGAAATACAAATAAACTTAGTTTATACGGTGATTTAACACTTCAGTGCAAACACCGTTAGTTTCTAACTTCGCTTACCCCTTATATAACAGAAATCACAATGTTGTATTTTAACAGATTATCATATAAACCTATATATACAAAAGAGATTTGGTATAGTTGTGGCAATGAGAAAAATCATTTCACAGGTATAGACATTTAAAAAAATATTTTTAGTTATATACAAATTTTTAAGACATCATTTAGGAATACATTTGATGAAAAATCTGTTTATTATTTAACAAAAAAAATCAACTTTTTATTTTAAATTTTTAGTCTCTATATTTTTGTTTGATACAGAATTTATTTATACATTTTGTTAATTTCACTGGATATAAATAATTACATAAAATTTAAAATTATCAACCTGCTATAACAACGAAACAAACGTATCTTAACTGATGTAAATATGCCTTCAATGTACAATATAAAATATCTTCAATGCATCACAAACAACAAATTACCAGTAGTGGTGCATTCTTGAGTTTAATGTAAAGACTATTTCAGCTTGAGTCGTCTTGGTTAGACGATTTGTAACACCTCCAGGAGATAAGTGTCTTACATTGCAAATCCATGTAAATGTTTTGTATATAGTTAAAATTGTATTAAAATAAATATAAATTTATTTTGTAATTTAAAAAAAATTAATTACTTAACTAAATTATACCATGATAAAACTGAAAATTAATAATGTTCTGCCATGAAATAGTTTAGGGTAACAAGATGTCTACCGTTAAATGTGACAAATGAAAAATGAAATAACTTATGTGAAAGGTAAAAAAATTGTGAGCTACATAAAAACTGTCAAATTTTATTCTAAGCTTTACTGGTAAAAGATTATAAAAGATTTATGCCTCAGAAAATAGATAATAATGTATTACGAACAATCTTAAGAAAGATTATGAAATTGTATAAGTGCTATATGGTAAATTAGTACACCTTACAGCCAGACTAGCCAGAATTCAGAAGTAAAATTTTACAGCATCATAAATACACAGCAAGGATACTGGTGAGACACTGAGCCCAGCAACATACGGTTTGAAGAGAACGCACTCGCTTCTGAATCTTATTTCCATTTATCTACGATTTTGTAAGTAAACTACAATTTATTACTAATATATTTTAAACCATTCCACAGTTTGAGACTTAAAATATAGTATACGGCCTACAGTACGCATTTTGTTTTAAGCATTGATCCAAATTATACTTTATGAAATGTGGGCATTTTGATAAAATGAAAAAAGGCTACTGTCAAACATTCCTATATTGTTTAAATACTACCGCCAAATAATTGAATACTAGGGTTTAAATAGCCAAATAGGTTAGTTTATTGAAAATAATTTCGATATTTAGGGCCCTAAACCAGGCAATGTAGTTTTTTTTTTTTTTATCAGTGGAATTAAGATTATAGAAATAGTTAACTAATGGTGAATATTTATATTAATTTGGTGCACACTCTAATTAAGTGTTGCATAAAAAGGGAGTTGTGGTGCTATTTAAAAATGCTTCACCGAATATTTTGTCATACGAATGTTCAACAACAATATAAAACCAAGGTTTTATATAAACGCATTGATTTGCCTGTCTAAGCCAAGTGGATGTTACAGGCTTAGATTAAAGCAGAAAAGTCTTGTGGGAAATTCCGTCTGTTGGTGGTATATAATGGTCTGAACGGCTTAGTTTCGCTCACTCGAGCATGACATATTCCGATGCCACCTTCAATGAAAAAAAAATTTAATAATTAAGTCTAAATCATTGTTAATTTTCATATTTTACAGCACAAAATGCAGTATATAAACATTTAACTTGGTTATATTATTTATCTTATTTATCACGCCGATGTCGCTTTTAAGTTTAATAATTGGAAATACGTATATGAAAATTGAACTAAAAATATTACGTTGTATTCCCTACATATTTAGAGCCGAACAATTCATCTTTAATAGTCGGTATTACATAAAGTATAAGATGATTTACAACTTCAAGTTGTGTTAAAACTTCTATCATAATTCAACTGTAAACTACGTTTCCTTCGCCTCACAAACTTTAATTAGATTACCCTCAAGAGACAGTTGCATTCGAATTCTGTAATTGTGGTTTACCTTCTAATCTTATAATTCCTATTGATAATACAAAATCATAAAACTATGTGGCCTCTTTTTATTTCATTATCAATGATCATAATGAGAGCCTTCTCACATTTTACTTGCTCTAACTTAAAAAAAAAAAATAAATCGCATATCGAACATAATTCCTTAGTAAATTTCTAAACTGTGAAACAATATTGAAATCCTGGATTGGATGAAAAGATGATCTTTGTACTATGTTTATTTACATGAAGATATGATATAGTGTGAACGGTAAGCAAGATGTCGGATGTCATGGACCACCGATGTTGGTCCCATACATCGGGATTAAGGAGTAAGGCTATTACCGGTGGTCTTTGGATTACTGTCACTCACGTCGGGGCTTGCCACACACAGCGACTCGTAACTTCATACTCGCCTTACATTCATAACCGGCTATATCATGCCAAATCACCTATTAAATAATCCGGTTTTGTTTTCGAGTTATTTAATTTAAATATGGTCTAGTACACCAAAATAGGAAAGTACGACTGAAGACAAAGTATGAAACTTACAACAATATAGAAAAGTTTTCAAAGTGAGATCCAAAAGTTTTCAATTTGTTATAACATTGACCTAATAAAACATTTCGAGTCACTTTTCCCATCACAAGAATATTTTATAATAACCATGCGTTGTATTAATCTCTTGGCCAAGTGTCCCAATGCATTAAGAGAAGTTAGTTACATTAAGTTTTATAACAGAATGAATAATTAGTATGATAGCCCTTAATGACTTCGAAATCCAATATTTTTATGTATTAAAAGTATTACTGTTTTAATAGTTCCAAAAATATCAAATATTTTAGCATGTCAAAATCCTTATATAGAGTAATAGAAAGAGGAAAGAAAGTTATTGGTGACGATTCGGTGGTGATGATGAACGCTTTCGACGATGAAGTCACCGATGAGTAGGTGATTCTCCTAGGTAGGTGACAACCACGAGGTCGGGAGATGGTTTGAGGTGGCGGTTTACTTATTATTGTCCAGCGGAGGTTACAGGAAGTGGCAACGATGCAGCTCATGCTTCTCCTAGGTAGGCACCAACCACGAGGTCGGGAGATGGTTTGATGTTGTTACAGGAAGTGGCAACGATGTAGCTCGTGCTTCTCCTAGGTAGGCACCAACCACGAGGTCGGGAGATGGTTTGATGTTGTGGTTTGCTTATCATTGTCCAGCGGAGGATACAGGAGGTGGCAACGATGCAGCTCGTGCTTCTCCTAGGTAGGCACCAACCACGAGGTCGGGAGAGGTTATGAGGTTGTGGTTTGCTTATCATTGTCCAGCTGAGGTTACAGGAAGTGGCAAAGATGCAGCTCGTGCTTCTCCTAGGTAGGCACCAACCACGAGGTCGGGAGAGGTTATGAGGTTGTGGTTTTCTTATCATTGTCCAGCTGAGGTTACAGGAAGTGGCAACGATACAGCTCGTGCTTCTCCTAGGTAGGCACCAACCACGAGGTCGGGAGAGGTTATGAGGTTGTGGTTTGCTTATCATTGTCCAGCTGAGGTTACAGGAAGTGGCAACGATACAGCTCGTGCTTCTCCTAGGTAGGCACCAACCACGAGGTCGGGAGAGGTTATGAGGTTGTGGTTTGCTTATCATTGTCCAGCTGAGGTTACAGGAAGTGGCAACGATACAGCTCGTGCTTCTCCTAGGTAGGCACCAACCACGAGGTCGGGAGAGGTTATGAGGTTGTGGTTTGCTTATCATTGTCCAGCTGAGGTTACAGGAAGTGGCAACGATGCAGCTCGTGCCTCTCCTAGGTGGACACCAACCACGAGGTCGGGAGAGGTTATGAGGTTGTGGTTTGCTTATCATTGTCCAGCTGAGGTTACAGGAAGTGGCAACGATACAGCTCGTGCCTCTCCTAGGTAGGCACCAACCACGAGGTCGGGAGAGGTTATGAGGTTGTGGTTTGCTTATCATTGTCCAGCTGAGGTTACAGGAAGTGGCAACGATACAGCTCGTGCTTCTCCTAGGTAGGCACCAACCACGAGGTCGGGAGAGGTTATGAGGTTGTGGTTTGCTTATCATTGTCCAGCTGAGGTTACAGGAAGTGGCAACGATGCAGCTCGTGCTTCTCCTAGGTAGACACCAACCACGAGGTCGGGAGAGGTTATGAGGTTGTGGTTTGCTTATCATTGTCCAGCTGAGGTTACAGGAAGTGGCAACGATACAGCTCGTGCTTCTCCTAGGTAGGCACCAACCACGAGGTCGGGAGAGGTTATGAGGTTGTGGTTTGCTTATCATTGTCCAGCTGAGGTTACAGGTAGTGGCAACGATACAGCTCGTGCTTCTCCTAGGTAGGCACCAACCACGAGGTCGGGAGAGGTTATGAGGTTGTGGTTTGCTTATCATTGTCCAGCTGAGGTTACAGGAAGTGGCAACGATACAGCTCGTGCTTCTCCTAGGTAGGCACCAACCACGAGGTCGGGAGAGGTTATGAGGTTGTGGTTTGCTTATCATTGTCCAGCTGAGGTTACAGGAAGTGGCAACGATGTAGCTCGTGCTTCTCCTAGGTAGGCACCAACCACGAGGTCGGGAGATGGTTTGATGTTGTGGTTTGCTTATCATTGTCCAGCGGAGAATACAGGAGGTGGCAACGATGCAGCTCGTGCTTCTCCTAGGTAGGCACCAACCACGAGGTCGGGAGAGGTTATGAGGTTGTGGTTTGCTTATCATTGTCCAGCTGAGGTTACAGGAAGTGGCAACGATACAGCTCGTGCTTCTCCTAGGTAGGCACCAACCACGAGGTCGGGAGAGGTTATGAAGTTGTGGTTTGCTTATCATTGTCCAGCTGAGGTTACAGAAAGTGGCAACGATGCAGCTCGTGCTTCTCCTAGGTAGGCACCAACTACGAGGTCGGGAGAGGTTATGAAGTTGTGGTTTGCTTATCATTGTCCAGCTGAGGTTACAGAAAGTGGCAACGATGCAGCTCGTGCTTCTCCTAGGTAGGCACCAACTACGAGGTCGGGAAAGGTTATTAGGTTGTGGTTTGCTTATCATTGTCCAGCTGAGGTTACAGGAAGTGGCAACGATACAGCTCGTGCTTCTCCTAGGTAGGCACCAACCACGAGGTCGGGAGAGGTTATGAGGTTGTGGTTTGCTTATCTTTGTCCAGCTGAGGTTACAGGAAGTGGCAACGATACAGCTCGTGCTTCTCCTAGGTAGGCACCAACCACGAGGTCGGGAGAGGTTATGAGGTTGTGGTTTGCTTATCATTGTCCAGCTGAGGTTACAGGAAGTGGCAACGATACAGCTCGTGCTTCTCCTAGGTAGGCACCAACCACGAGGTCGGGAGATGGTTTGATGTTGTGGTTTGCTTATCATTGTACAGCGGAGGATACAGGAGGTGGCAACGATGCAGCTCGTGCTTCTCCTAGGTAGGCACCAACCACGAGGTCGGGAGAGGTTATGAGGTTGTGGTTTGCTTATCATTGTCCAGCTGAGGTTACAGGAAGTGGCAACGATGCAGCTCGTGCTTCTCCTAGGTAGGCACCAACCACGAGGTCAGAAGATGGTTTGATGTTGTGGTTTGCTTATCATTGTCCAGCTGAGGTTACAGGAAGTGGCAACGATGCAGCTCGTGCTTCTCCTAGGTAGGCACCAACTACGAGGTCGGGAGAGGTTATGAGGTTGTGGTTTGCTTATCATTGTCCAGCTGAGGTTACAGGAAGTGGCAACGATGCAGCTCGTGCTTCTCCTAGGTAGGCACCAACCACGAGGTCGGGAGAGGTTATGAGGTTGTGGTTTGCTTATCATTGTCCAGCGGAGGTTACAGGAAGTGGCAACGATGCAGCTCGTGCTTCTCCTAGGTAGGCGCCAACCGCGAGGTCAGAAGATGGTTTGATGTTGTGGTTTTCTTATCATTGTCCAGCGGAGGATACAGGAGGTGGCAACGATGCAGCTCGTGCTTCTCCTAGGTAGGCACCAACCACGAGGTCGGGAAAGGTTATGAGGTTGTGGTTTGCTTATCATTGTCCAGCTGAGGTTACAGGAAGTGTCAACGATGCAGCTCGTGCTTCTCATAGGTAGGCACCAACCTCGAGGTCGGGAGATGGTTTGATGTTGTGGTTTGCTTATCATTGTCCAGCGGAGGATACAGGAGGTGGCAACGATGCAGCTCGTGCTTCTCCTAGGTAGGCACCAACCACGAGGTCGGGAGAGGTTATGAGGTTGTGGTTTGCTTATCATTGTCCAGCTGAGGTTACAGGAAGTGGCAACGATGCAGCTCGTGCTTCTCCTAGGTAGGCGCCAACCGCGAGGTCGGGAGAGGATTTGAGGTTGTGGTTTGCTTATCATTGTCCAGTGGAGGTTACAGGAAGCGGCAACGATGCAGCTCGTGCCTCTCCTAGGTAGACACCAACCGCGAGGTCGGGAGAGGTTATGAGGTTGTGGTTTGCTTATCATTGTCCAGCTGAGGTTACAGGAAGTGGCAACGATACAGCTCGTGCTTCTCCTAGGTAGGCACCAACCACGAGGTCGGGAGAGGTTATGAGGTTGTGGTTTGCTTATCATTGTCCAGCTGAGGTTACAGGAAGTGGCAACGATGCAGCTCGTGCTTCTCCTAGGTAGGCACCAACCACGAGGTCGGGATAGGTTATGAGGTTGTGGTTTGCTTATCATTGTCCAGCTGAGGTTACAGGAAGTGGCAACGATGCAGCTCGTGCCTCTCCTAGGTAGGCACCAACTACGAGGTCGGGAGAGGTTATTAGGTTGTGGTTTGCTTATCATTGTCCAGCTGAGGTTACAGGAAGTGGCAACGATACAGCTCGTGCTTCTCCTAGGTAGGCACCAACCACGAGGTCGGGAGATGGTTTGATGTTGTGGTTTGCTTATCATTGTCCAGCGGAGGATACAGGAGGTGGCAACGATGCAGCTCGTGCTTCTCCTAGGTAGGCACCAACCACGAGGTCGGGAGAGGTTATGAGGTTGTGGTTTGCTTATCATTGTCCAGCGGAGGTTACAGGAAGCGGCAACGTTGCAGCTCGTGCCTCTCCTAGGTAGACACCAACCGCGAGGTCGGGAGAGGTTATGAGGTTGTGGTTTGCTTATCATTGTCCAGCGGAGGTTACAGGAAGCGGCAACGATGCAGCTCGTGCCTCTCCTAGGTAGACACCAACCGCGAGGTCGGGAGATGGTTTGATGTTGTGGTTTGCTTATCATTGTCCAGCGGAGGATACAGGAGGTGGCAACGATGCAGCTCGTGCTTCTCCTAGGTAGGCACCAACCACGAGGTCGGGAGAGGTTATGAGGTTGTGGTTTGCTTATCATTGTCCAGCTGAGGTTACAGGAAGTGGCAACGATGCAGCTCGTGCCTCTCCTAGGTAGACACCAACCGCGAGATCGGGAGAGGTTATCAGGTTGTGGTTTGCTTATCATTGTCCAGCGGAGGATACAGGAGGTGGCAACGATGCAGCTCGTGCTTCTCCTAGGTAGGCACCAACCACGAGGTCGGGAGAGGTTATGAGGTTGTGGTTTGCTTATCATTGTCCAGCTGAGGTTACAGGAAGTGGCAACGATGCAGCTCGTGCTTCTCCTAGGTAGGCACCAACCACGAGGTCGGGAGAGGTTATGAGGTTGTGGTTTGCTTATCATTGTCCAGCTGAGGTTACAGGAAGTGGCAACGATGCAGTTCGTGCCTCTCCTAGGTAGACACCAACCTCGAGGTCGGGAGATGGTTTGATGTTGTGGTTTGCTTATCATTGTCCAGCGGAGGATACAGGAGGTGGCAACGATGCAGCTCGTGCTTCTCCTAGGTAGGCACCAACCACGAGGTCGGGAGAGGTTATGAGGTTGTGGTTTGCTTATCATTGTCCAGCTGAGGTTACAGGAAGTGGCAACGATGCAGCTCGTGCCTTTCCTAAGTAGACACCAACCGCGAGGTCGGGAGATGGTTTGATGTTGTGGTTTGCTTATCATTGTCCAGCGGAGGATACAGGAGGTGGCAACGATGCAGCTCGTGCTTCTCCTAGGTAGGCACCAACCACGAGGTCGGGAGAGGTTATGAGGTTGTGGTTTGCTTATCATTGTCCAGCTGAGGTTACAGGAAGTGGCAACGATGCAGCTCATTTTGTCATTATAATGTGTAACAATAATTTGAGCAACCTTTACCTGTAGAAAATCACAGTTACATTGACCAAACGATCAAGGTTTGACAGTAAACATCTAATGAATTATTTGCCATTTCTTGGTATAATACGTCAATTTAAATTTTTTATCAAAATTGTTTAAATATTTGTTATTCTTGTAATGGTTAGTTGGTTTGAAATAAGAATTTTTACAGTTTTTCTTTATTTTTTAAACGAACTTTTCTATTACATACCTTATAGTAAAATCGTATATTGTACACACATCATATTAAAAATTTATATTAGAGACTTTCACAGGAAGATGAAATTTATCATTTTGAAAGATATTTGTAATGTATATAAATACAATATTTTACGGACATGTTTCATATGACGTAACAATAGTTAACGTCAAATATATGAACTACAATATTTTACGGAGCTATATACTTTTTACGACATTAACATTGGTTCTTGTTCATTATTAGTACATAGTTTGTAGTTCGAAAAAAAATATTATAGAAGCATATAAATTGTTTCTTGAATTATCATTTCAAAGATCGTTGTAAATGCTATTGATAGGTACGTAACGCCATTACAAAAACATGAGGTTCGGTGGTTGGAACAGATCATATGAAACACTCATCAGTGGATCATGTATTTTGCAAAGTTTATGGATTAAAATAAGCGGTGGGACCATTAGGATGAGACATTGATGGTTCCAGGATACAATATCTATGCAAATGTAATGTCTAGATGTGTAACACGATCCAAACTACCTTCACGTGGCCGAGATCGAGCTTCATGTTGGAATCATTTGATTTGAATGCAATTGTTATTACCTACCTAAAGAGTTCAAAACCCATTTTGGATTTCGTGTTTTTATTTAACGTTTTCGTTAGTAAAGATAGTCCTGTTTTCTACCCCTTAGGTTTTCATGACTGTCGGCACAATTCCTTATAAGCCCGTCAGTTGTTACCGTGGCCTTTCTTACCTTCAAGGGCAAAATGCTTCTTGGTCGTCCCCATTCCTTTTTTTGGAACCCGATTTACAAGTTTTATAAGAACCGGCCTTTTAAAATCATTGATAAAAATTAAAAAAATTTCAACTTCCGCTTCTTATTTAGTTGACTGATTGAAATAAAATAATAATAATGTTAAGTCTCACTTCGAAAATGCTTGTTATATCGGTTAAAAAAATTCCTCTATTAATAGTCGAAAGTTCAACTTTAACGATAAATAATCTTTAAATTATTTGAAACGTTATTATTAGCGTAAATTTTAGTTATTTTTATTGATAACTTAGTAAATCAAATAAAGAGAACTTAAAAATATATAATTTGTACATAAATAATTTTTTATTTGCATTTTATAATTCATCACACTAGAAATAATAAATTTGGGTCCTCTGAAATTATATGTGGTTGTTTATAGGCTCCATTAACTTGCAACCTTTTCATTCAAAGAAATTTTTTAAGATTTTCACTGTTATTAGGGACCATTACTACTGGAATCGATGTACAAATTAACGTAAAAAAGTATATATATTAACATAAAAAATAAGTAATATTAAAATAAGATATTACTTACATGTTAAAAAAATACCCTTTATTTTGCTGTTACATTTAACAAAACACAAGTTTCCAAGCTTTAACATTTATGTTTCAGGGGCAATAGAATTAATTAAAACAGTCTGTACAGAGTTAATAAAGTCATATTTTTGTTTGGCAGGCCAATTATTCCAATTATAATACGATTTCATAATCTCTTCACGTTAATAATAATTTTTAACATTGTTATTATTAAGATTTATTTTAGAGTGAGTTTTTTCAAAACAACAGCATCATGGTAGTCCGGGGCAGTGATACAACGCCAAGTGTGACTTGGTAATGCAATAAAGGAGTCAAAGTTAGTCCGAAAGAACAGTTTGCATCACCTGGTGTGTGTTTCCCCAGAACTTTGTTTGTTGAAAAAACTACCGAGAAAAGGCTTCACTTGATATAACACAAAATGGATTGGATATTGACTAATCCCTATTATTCAAGTATTACGAGTTGTTGAAAAGTGTAAGTAGATTTCTATCAATTTTACTTCCCAATTGTATAATGTACTTAAATAACAGAAATCTTATTTCGATATATTAATGATCTTTTTTGCAATGTTTCAAAAAATTGTCGAAGATGCTTTAAGCAATGATTTTTCTGTAGTCAATTTAGGAAAGGCTTTACTTTTGTTTGGAAACTTGACTCTCAGCGTTAGGCCTACTTGTATTTTTAAGCTTCTTGTACTGTAGAAATATTACTTTACAAATGTTATAACAAATCTACTTATAAATCTTAACTATTTGCAATTCTGTATAAATTAACTAAAAAAGCTATATTTCCAATGTGAATAGGTGTAATAAATATATATTTTTTACATGTTCATTGCCAACATTTTTCTGTAATATATTTTTTCATATTATTGCTAAGAAACAGCTTCCCTCCCTTGTGAAGATTACTTTTGGTGTTGAGATGTTTAACCTCGATGAGAATTCAATAAATCAGACTTTATCACGCAATAGAGCTACAGTACTCCGATATTCTGGAAGTTAAGTGTTCGTTCCACCCGTCTGCAACGCGAGGATACAATGGTTAAGAATCTCCGCGTTTGTCACCCTAGTTGTAAACCAGTTTAAAACATCTTTTCGTCTTTATTTTCGTAAATAATGTTGTACAAGATTAAGGTTGCCGGTTCGATCCTAAGAAAAGTTAGTGCTTTTTGATGGTTCGATGGACCGAGCTGACTTTGGTCATTGGGCTATTATTTAATGATCTTGACAAATGAAACAGCTGATATTTGTCAGTAACAAAGCTACACATCATCTGGATCCATTACAATCATCCCACTCACAACTTCAGTCATACTCACCTTAAAATTCGCATCACAGAGTGCGTCGGTGTTTCAAATAAAGTCTCTAAAGTCTCTACTCCGCTCCTTTCTTAAAAACTGCAATTAGATTGGTAAATACTTTACAGATAACGATACTAGAGGGGAAATAAGAATGATCTTCAATTAAAAAAAAACATCGTTATTAGAATATATATGGATTTCGCACAAAAACAAAAAAGAATGAAAGTAACAAAAAAAATTGCCCGTCATATATTTTCCAAAATGTGACACGCCTAGCTGTAATTAACAGTCTCGTTCGACGATTTTTAACCCGAGGTGGAGCACACCCCTTTGAAAGTTAATTTTAAAATATTTGAAATTTTTTCAAGACGATTTGTCATAGGAAACCACTTACTTCGAACTTACTTGGGAAACCACTTAAAGGAGAAAAAGAATTATGCTTGCGTATTAATATATACAATTATATACAATATATTGATATTTATATGTGTTCTAAAATCATATTCGTTTGTGTATTTCCTTCATACAAATTTAAGGAAATAATGTCTAATATAATTATTAAACGGCATTTCTAAACATATATCAAGAGAGTGTTGATGACGTCAGTGCTAGACAGAGCGGCTCCAGCAATTACTGTCCCTGACACTGACTAATTACTCGCTACGTCTCCGAGTACCGGCTATTTGTCTGTCTCCAAATAATTAAATAGCAATGTTAAACTTTGTTACGTTTTGTCGATTATGATATTACTGCATGTATTATTATTGTATGATTATTATAGTATATTGTGATTTCGTTCCTTTGTTATGTTATTGTTAGCAATAAGGCCATCACTTTATTTCTCTTGATTTCTGTAAAATGGTTTGTCCGTTAATGCAAATAAATAAACTTTACAAACAACAAATAACGAGCTGCTATGAAGTGTACCCTTTTATACAAAATTAAAATAATAAGAAAATATAAATTGAAAACTAAAATGTATTTAAAGGAGGAATCTAGTGAGACTACATAATTTAACAATGTGTTTTAGATGACTTCCAAAACTTACTGATCAGATGTATTAGGGTGATATCTCAGACGAAAGTGCGTGTTTCCCAATTTTTTGTATCTGGAGTGGGTGATTGCAAAGCAATGATTTAAGGGTGAGTGATTAAAACCGGTGAAGGGTAGAGAGGGTGATTCCATAGCCAACGATTTAATGGCAGGTGATAAAAAAAAATTAAAGGTAAATCGGGTGATTCCAAAGTTAATGATTTGTGGGTGGGCTATTAAAGCCAGTTAAGGGCGGAGTGAGTGATTCCAAAGTTAATGATTTGGGGGTGGGCTATTAAAGCAAGTTAAGGGCGGAGTGGATGATTTCAAAGTTAATTATTTGTGGGTGGGGGGGGGGGGTTAAAGCAGGTTAATGGCAGAGTGGGTGATTCCAAAGTTAATGATTTTGGGGGTGGGCTATTAATGCCGGATAAGGACGGAGTGTGTGATTCCAAAGTTAATGATTTGGGGGTGGGCTATTAAAGCCGGTTAAGGGCGGAGTGGGTGATTCCAAAGTTAATGATTTGGGGGTGGGGGGGTTAAAGCAGGTTAATGGCAGAGTGAGTGATTCCAAAGCTTATGATTTGGGGGTGGGCTATTAAAGCCGGTTAAGGGTGGAGTGGATGATTCCAAAGTTAATGATTTGTGGGTGGGGGGGGGGGGTTAAAGCAGGTTAATGGTAGAGTGGGTGATTCCAAAGTTAATGATTTTGGGGGTGGGCTATTAAAGCCGGTTAAGGGCGGAGTGGATGATTCCAAAGTTAATGATTTTGGTGTGGGGGGGGGTTAAAGCAGGTTAATGGCAGAGTGGGTGATTCCAAAGCTTATGATTTTGGTGGGCGGGGTGGGAGGGTTAAAGCAGGTTAATGGCAGAGTGGGTGATTTCAAAGTTAATGATTTTGGGGGTGGGCTATTAATGCCGGATAAGGACGGAGTGGATGATTTCAAAGTTAATGATTTTCGGGGTGGGCTATTAAAGCCGGTTAAGGGCAGAGTGTGTGATTCCAAAGTTAATGATTTGGGGGTGGGCTATTAAAGCCGGTTAAGGGCGGAGTGGATGATTCCAAAGTTAATGATTTTGGTGTGGGGGGTGGGTTAAAGCAGGTTAATGGCAGAGTGGGTGATTCCAAAGCTTATGATTTTGGTGGGCGGGGTGGGAGGGTTAAAGCAGGTTAATGGCAGAGTGGGTGATTTCAAAGTTAATGATTTTGGGGGTGGGCTATTAATGCCGGATAAGGACGGAGTGGATGATTTCAAAGTTAATGATTTTCGGGGTGGGCTATTAAAGCCGGTTAAGGGCAGAGTGTGTGATTCCAAAGTTAATGATTTGGGGGTGGGCTATTAAAGCCGGTTAAGCTCGGAGTGGGTGACTCCAAAGTTAATGATTTGGGGGTGGGGGGGGGGGTTAAAGCAGGTTAGTGGCAGAGTGAGTGATTCCAAAGCTTATGTTTTTGGGTTGGCTATTAAAGCCGGTTAAGGGCGGAGTGGATGATTCCAAAGTTAATGATTTGGGGGCGGAGGGGGGGTTAAAGCAGGTTAATGGCAGAGTGGGTGATTCAAAATTTAATGATTTGGGGGTGGGGGGGGGGGTTAAAGCATGTTAATGGCAGAGTGGGTGATTCCAAAGCTAATGTTTTTGGGTTGGCTATTAAAGCCGGTTAAGGGCGGAGTGGATGATTCCAAAGTTAATGATTTGGGGGTGGATGGGGGGTTAAAGCAGGTTAATGGCAGAGTGGGTAATTCCATAACTAATGATTTTGGGTGGTGGGGGGGGGGGGGTTATAGCAGGTCAAAGGCAGAGTGGGTAATTCAAAAGAAATGATTTTGCGGCGATTAAATACAGAATAATGTTGGAGAAGCTGATTCCATAGCTAATTATTTGGGGGCGGGGGCGATAAAAACTTGTTAAGGGCGGAGTAAGTGATTAAAAACCGCTTGGTTCCGGATTCAAAAGAAGTCGGTGCGAGTGATTTAAATGGGGTTAAGGCTCGAGCGCTTTACACCAAAGTAGTTGAGGTGACAGCGCTTGATATCAAGGCGGTTAAGGTGAGAGTAGTGTTTCCATAAGGGTTTAGGTGGAAACTGTTGGGTGATTGTAATGGGAGGGGGAATTTCAGACCGGTTGAGGAAGGAGTGGGTGATACCAAAGCGATTTAGGGTTTCAAACAATTTCAATCTATAGAAATAACAGTTCATAATACCAGGTAAATAACAATAAGTAAACACAAATCTAACCACAATATGTTTGAAGTACTTAAAAAAAATAGGTTTAAGGTCAAAATATGCAGTTAAAGAAAACATCCCGAACAAATAAATGTATAATTTGGAATAATACAATCATTGGTAAAACTGTTATTTCTAGCAACACAGATTCCATTTGGAGGGTAAAGGCGGATTGTGAAGTATTTTAGAACCAACAAGTGGCCACATAAACATTAGTTTAGGTATTGGAAATATTCCACCACTAAAGTAAAATAATTGCTATAACTCACCAAATAACTATAGGTCTAATTTAAAAACATGAGCTTTAATTTTGGAAATAGAAGTTTGAGTAATCTAAAACATTGTTGATGGTCACCAACTTAAAATAAGTTTTCTTCAAATAATTATTTATCTATGCCTATGCCATCCCATTTAATATCAATTTCACATTAAGATAACTGTTGTTTGTGTAAAATATTGATCCTAAGCGAAACAAATATGGCTGGACATGAGTGAGGGAATTTTCAAGCAATTTTTCATATGGAAATCTCGTTGAAATATCTTTTAAACTAAACCTTTTAGTAAAATCTCAAATTATTTTCACCCTCTTTCGTAACTCAACATTTATGTATATTTACGAATGCTGTAGGGGCATTTAATTATGCAACATATGTGTTCAAAACGTTTTCTATACCTGGTTAATTTCAGCCAAGAATTTATAAGATGCAGAAAGGGATCAAAGATTGTAAAAAGGCTTTAAGCGAGATTCAAAGGAGCGTTGAATGTTTTATGTTGCATTGAGCGAGGCAAACAGGGTTTAGCCACCAAAGATTGGCAACAATGAGAGATCCTCACGTCATCATAGATCCAATACAAATGGAGTTAAAAAAATCCGTACATTTGGAAAAAAAATTAAATGATTTTATATGACAGTTAAACTCAGAAACTTTTACCAAGCACTTCAGTATTACCAGTACTTGACATTGAATACTATGACTTTTTTGTATTTTATCTATATGAATATTGTACTTTTTAAGGTTTTATATAAACTTCAAGTAGCATTGTTTTAGTAAGCACTAACATTAAACATTACGATAAACCTAAATATCTGTTACTTAAAATATAAATAAAAACATGTTGGGTTATAACAAACTGCATTGTTAAAAAGCAATTTAAAACACTGTTTTAAATTATCTATATATCATATCCCTTACGTACATATGGAGGTTTAATAAGTCAAAGAGTATTAGGTTTAAATCTCATAAAGATTTGTTCTCTCACAGTTAATATCGTCTAGACTCTAGATCATAAATGATTTTTTCATATGTTATATATATTAGGGGATGTATGATATAATTATAGTTCAAGGACTGTTTATCTTATACTCTAAAACAAGCACTGTTTACTCAATTTTTCCTATAAAAGGATTTTTACTCTTTATTTCTATATGGGGGTTTAGGCGCGAGGAATGAATGGGAAAAACCCAATTTTCCTAATACAGCCCTTCAAAGTTTCACGTTATCACCGTGGACATTTTTTATAGATACCAAACTGAACCACAATAACTGTGGAAACAACGAAACATGTTGTTACATTAACAGCCGATGGTTCATTAAATCTAAACCTTAGATCAACGCTGATTTTACTTGCCAGTCAGTCGAGCGAACGAGCTCGCCTTACAAGTTTTACAAGTTTACGGATTAAATGTGTGGTACTAAGATACTTAATAATAGATTGTTTTTTTATAAGAAACTATAATTATTTTCTTTTATGTATAAAGTGTTAATTTTTAAGATATCACATTTTAAGGCAATTGTTATTTTATATATATTTCATTATTTTATTGCACAACTGCAAACTACTTGCTTAATGTACGGGAATATTTATTAATTAGTCCATGTATAAAACTTCTTATCAGTGAAATTTTTATAGGTTAAGGTAGCGAATTAAATGAAAAAGAAACTTAATTTTACTACATGCAAATTGTATTACGATTAATTAAGAGCAGTACACAATTCAAATGTTGACTAACTATAAATTTATTTTTCATACCACTGGATGGAAATAGTCACATGATAGTACAGTAAAATTAAGTGAAAAATTGCATGAACCCAAAAAAATTAGCACAACCAAGGAATTTGGTACAGATGTTGGGAGCATCTTCCTTTTGAACATACTAAAAGTCCCCTAAAATTGAAGCTGTACTACAGCCACCATCTTGGAAAATGGCGTCAAATTTTTATATTTTTGGCTATAGTTTCTTTATTATTAGAGATAAAAAAGGTTTAGAATAAAAAATGTAGGCAATTAAAAAATACATATTTTGTTAATTTACATGTTTCCTCTAAATCCAAAGGTTCATGAGTTGTTTTCGATTTAGTGTAAAGATTTTTTTTTAATTAATCAAAATTGATGTGTAAGATTAATGTATTGTCATTATAAGACATTTTAAGATGTTTCCAAAAGCGAAATACAAATTAAGTTTTGCGCAGGTTGAAAATGTATTTCTTCTCTACTTATAATATTGCTTTGTCTAGTACTATACAGGGTGAGTCTCGTAAGGTGTCCTAAAAGGATTATAGACAAACGCATTGCCCTAAACCTTCCAACAATATTATTTTCCACTAAATTGACCCCAAGGAATAATTTAAAAATATTTTTAACCTTGTATAAATACAGGGTGTAGCAAAAACTGGGGGTCACAGGTTCAAATCTTGGGAATTTCTAATACAAACATATATCATTATACATCATTAGAAAGGTCTATTTAAAACAAACTATTTGGTGAAAACAGATTTTAGTTATGTTTTTTCGTTTCAAATTGGCGTCTTTTTTTGTAGCCACAATCAAAATTTACGGAATACCTTATAATTCTTTAATTATTTGTCATAAATGACTTCTAAAACAAAATACTTATTTAAAAAAAGCTAAGCTTTACAATTGTATGTCACAAGACCACATTTATTAAATGACTAAAATTTCTAAAAATAAAATTTTTTAAATTTTTACATGAACAAGTACTTTATGTAATACTTCAAGTACTTTATCAAATACTTTAAATGGTAATATGACATATATTTTGTATATCATCTTAAAAGTGCTCGTTGAACTGAACAACTTTGTAAATTACACTAGTATTTTTTTGTAGTAATAACGTAAAAGTGTCATTTTCCCATATCATTTGCATGTTAAATAATCAGGACATGATAGTATGGCAGATGTAACAACATCTGTACCAAATTCCTTGGTTGGGCTAATATTTTGGGTCAAAACACATTTTTACTGTACTATTAACACAGCTTAAAATCCTACGAAAAACAGATCATTTCCAGTTTCAGTTTCTTTTCCGCTTTAAAGAGGTAATGTTCTTTCCCGCACGCTAAATGAAATAGCAATTTAGAGTCAGCTGTTATTAAAAACCATGCCACAGATGGTTGTTTGTTGTCGTTGTCGTTTGGTAATTGCTTCTTTTTTAGTTTGAGTCTATGTTTGATAGTTAACAGTGTGTTTTAATAGAAATTATTTAAACAAAATCTAAATGACATTATTTACACTCAAAAACATTTAATCTAATGCAATTATATTGGTAGCAAAACTCTTGTGTGTATTACGAGAACAAATAGTCATTGCCGCCCTCAAAATGTTTGGTCGTACTCAGCTGACGCTTCGTGAGACCATCTGCAGTTCTCGAGTGGCAATGACGTACTTTACGCTCTTAAATCACAAATAGCTATTGTGATTTAAACTGTTGAAACAATGCTGTATTTTGCAAGGTAATTTAGACAATTGAGTCATTCTTCGTGAGAAATGGCCGACAGGAATCTGATTATGACATTCAATCACAATGACTAATTGCTGGTTGTAACTGTTCCATTGTTTGTGTTTCGAATCACGTGGGAGTTTTGTTTGTCTTACCTGACGAAAAAAATGTCACCCTTGTCTATTTTTGCTTTCCGTATCCACTTGATAGGCCCAAAGTATAAAGATATTTATGAATAGTGAGACCAAACCTGTAAAAGGATACATAGAATAGCTAAGACGAAAGAGTAAACAATTAAAAAAGAAGCAGTAAGAACTATGCAAAAAAATATAAAACTATAGTCAAGACGAAAGAAGAAAGAAGAGATAAGAGGGAAGAAAAAAACAAGAGAGAAAAAAAAGAATTAAGAAAGTTTAAAATAAATAAACAGACTGGAAAAAACTGGGTAGCAAATGAATAATAATGATTTTCGAAAAAGAAATTTGATCTAGTCAAGTGGCAGTTTAAATTTTGATTTGAAAATGCCCAAGCATTGTTAAGCTGTTTAGTAGAAAAAATTTAAAAAATATTACAATAATATGAAAAAGGTTTTGTCATGGGATTTGCGTAATTTCCCAAATAAATTTTCCATTATTTGTTGTGCTCAAATTGATCATCATATTTTATCAAATATAATAAAATCAACTTGAACAAATAACCATATTTTTCAGAAGAACTAAGTCATTTGAAACATTATTGATCTCAACCCGCCTCGACAGGTAACAATGTACAGTACTCACCCTGCTCCACATATGTCTGCCTTAATCCTAGAACTCTTTAGTGAATTCACGAACGCGTAAATTGAACTTGTATCCGTCTCTAGTAAACTTCTATTCTCTTCTACTAAATTCTCACTGTTCTAGTCATACAGGCATACGTCTTCAACATTTACAGTTTGGGTTACTGTTCATAATAAAACGTCTAAATAATTAGACTCTAATTATTTACACGTCTAATTAATTTATAATAATAATATAAGTAGGATTAAATAATATAACAACATAAATTCACTATAGTTTATTCTTACAGACCATTGCTTGCATTATAGTTCCTCGATTTCTGATTGTACTATTCTTTCACAGCCTTATGTCGTGTATTATGTTGTATTACTAGGAAAGATATGAGTCTAGAGAACATTCCAACACGAAACGTAAAGAGCACCACAACGAACGGGGGGTAGCCGGTGGGGTTGCGGGTATTCCCTTTGTTTTGACGGAAGTACGATACATTTTACGCTTGCTTTGTGGCGAGGCTTCATGCCTGAAGCGGTTCATAGCCAACAATGTTATTTTTCGTAATACACAAACGATCAAATTCGTTATAAAATGCTTATGTAGATTTTGCTCCTTAGAAGTTATAAAGAGAACGAACGCTATTGATTTTTTTTTTTTTTTTGTCTATCTACGCCAGTGGCAATTTTTCTTTTTATGTTTTAACGGGGAACGGTCCAAACCCCAGTCTTGTTACTATCTAACATGTGTTTAAAAATTAGCTGGGTAAACTAGTATTAAAGGGCTAAATTTTATACATGACAAAAATTCTACATAATAAGATAAATATAAAATCTTTAACTAAAGAAATATCCAGATGGTATATTCAGTTCCCACAAAAATATTTAACATACAAAAAAATCTAAAAGGCTTACTATTATTGAAAACTGTACCTAACACTCCAGTTATACATATGCGGGCTAATCTCTTAGTTTTCCTTATATCTTGATAATGGAGCAATATTAAGAGCTCTAATATGAGAATATAGTACTTGACTTTCCATCAAAAAATTCTTCTACCTAGGGTTGTCGTATGCTCTACGAATGGATATAATATTAAAGTTGCTTTCAAATATTTACTCAGAATGTCTCGGAATCCTACGATATGAGACCTTAGAACTTAAAACCCTTTCAGTCCCATGTACAGATAGAGTTATAGAAAAAAAAATTTTCTTTTGTAATACTCATATTTATACCTAAAATAAGTAGTATTAGCTTAGTATGCATTTTTTAGACATCCAATTAAGAAAAAAAAAATTGTCCACAAATGAGGACAAAATTATTCAATGTCATAGGTTTAAATTAACAGAAAATTCATAACCTGTTGTATTTTTTTTGTAATTTGTATAAAAACACATACAAAATTATAAAATACAATAGTGTCTTACATTACAATTACCCCCATTTGCTTATCGGAGATTGTATGTTCAGAGAAAGTTCCGTTCTTTTGTAAGAAAAAAGATATATCTGACATTTTCACACCGTATTTATGATTTACCCGTACATTTTGGCACTTTGCACCTTAGAGCTAACATACTTATACCTAAATTAAGTAGTATATGCTTGGTTTTTTCCTAAACGTCAAATTAAGAAAAAAAACAAAACTGTCCTCAATTGATGACAAACCGATTCAAAGGACTAGGAGTAAAAAATATATCATAAGATACTGATTATTTTGTAATTTGTCGAAGAAAACGTTGTTACCGCCTTTTCAGGAAGTTTGTATGCATACTAAATATTTATTTTTACACCCTTCCTTAATTTTTCCGAAATCGTAAATTGAAGTTTGAGCTCTGGTACACCGTTCAGTTTATTTGTCCTCAAATGTTGACAACAAAACATTGAGGTTATGTTAGTAATTTTTTTCCTTTTAATCCAATTGTCCTCATTTGATGACATGTATTTTATCTTCCAAATATTACAACATATAAATCTGTATAAGACAAGATACTTGTATATTTAGAAACTGTGTCCTCTCTATAATTAATATACTAACTGTTAAGCCTAAATTTTAAGCCAATCTGTTTCAAATATACAAGTAAAAATGGTCTTACCATGGCGAGTGCAGCTGTGGTCTGACATGCTTCTTTTTTACCTGTTGAATATATCAGGTTTGCCAATCTAAAACCCCTGAGAAACTAAATTTCCCTAGAAAATCTGTCAACGAATGGGGACAACTGCATTGAAAGGTAGAAAAATAAAAACAACAAGTTGTAATAATTGTTGAAATGTGCGTCCTCAATTGAGGACACAGGGACTGAAAGGGTTAAAATTGTTTGCTGTGAAAATTGTATTAAGTTTATATTAGATGAGTATCAAAGCGAACAAGAACACCACTGTGTTATAAATATATAAATTACATGGCCAAAATTAAAAATTTGGAATGAGCATTTTTACTAGTTGATATCATTACATTGAAGAATGATTGCGGATAAAACAATTTTGTTCAAGGTTCGATATTTCTTTAATCAGCAAAGGTTTTGACCATTTAAAATGTGGTTTTAATTGTAATGACAAAATATAAAAGTTACAGATTTAAAAATTAGTAATTAATAATGTAACTAGAGAAATTGGTTTGTAACAGAATATATATATAAATTATATGAAACTAAAAATATGCTTTCTGACTTATTACTTCCTTAAATTGGAATATTTCAGTAGTGCCATATTTATTTTTATATTTTTAAAACTATAAGTTTACTTTGAATTAATCGTTTTTTATATATAAACTCATAAAAACGAACAATTGTGTATCCAGTTTTTCATATGAAACCAATACTCTAAATTATATACTCCCGAATGTGTAAGTGACTGACTCACTCACTCATCGGGGTATCAGAAATTCGTCAAAAGTCGGTAAAGTAGATCTCCTATATATCACTTACTACAGAGTGATTCCTAAGCGAGAACTAAACTTACCAACCTGTATTATTGAGAAAATTGCCAACATACAGGGAGTCGCGGATTACCGAAACACTCTTTTTAAGAAATTTTATAACATTAACCAATTGTGCCTTTATAGGTAAAGCGGTCTATCCACCGAGAGTAATTTCAATGTACAGGGTGTATCTGAAATTACCTCTCCAGACCGGAAGTCACTGATGTCAAATACAAACTCTCACTTTAAATATTTTTTTAGTTTTACACGGTTTTTAAGAAAACTTTACAATTTGATATTGTACGCGTAATTTTAGCAGTTTATTAAATATTTGAGGTTGAAATTTAGATTTTCCTCATTCCTCTCTGAGCATTTTAGGTTAATCAAAGATGTCTCGGCAAAAATGTCTCTTTTAAATACGTTTCCAACAAAAATTGTCAGCCTGGTACAAAATGTTTTTTTTATTAAATTTACAACATGACGGAGATTAATGAACATGTATTTAAATGTTTAGTAAAACTAATCACGTGATAATTGATGTTTTATGATGGAATATTATTTTAAATGAGGTTCTTAGACATTTACATGTTTGGTAAGTTCTGTTATATGTAAAATGTTCAGACATAATATAGCCTATGTCAAATTTTCCCCAGTTAAAAAAATTAATGTCATGCTATTTATTATTATAAATCAGTATGATTAGGGTTTAAAATATTAAATTTTAAAGTTGCTTCAAAATTACGTCTGGTCCCCTCTGTATTGAAATCAGTGTCAATCAACAGAGCAAAATGTTACCTATGATGGCATGCTAATTTAAATTTTACAATTCAACAAGAATGTTAACTAAAATAGCAGATAACACAATTGATTTATCTTTAGTGCGTACTAAGTTAACGTTGAATTTAAAAAGGTGGCACAGTATTTTAATTTAAATAAAAAGCTTTTTTATTTCCTGCCCCATAGAAAACTATCTGATTTCAAAATTTAGCAAGCAAACATTTTTACAAAAAATAAATATGACATTATTTTTTCTACTCTAGCGGCCAAATTATAACATCTGAGGCAATCCTAGCGAACATCTTTCAAGTTAATACAAGTTTGGTTCTATGAATTTTTGCCCTCCAGTCCGTTTAAATGTTTATTCATTTTTGCGGGGAATTTTACACCATGTAAACGTACTTTTACAACTACTATAATATTTTACTCTGAACATTCACTTTGCGCATAGATATATCTTGCACAGTAACAATATTAATTAAATTATCAATCTTAAAAATTATCATGATGATTTTCAATATCACGTATTCTTCTTTTGACTTTTAGTCGGAACCAACTGCTATATCAAGCAACTGTTTGTTTTACTTTGATTGTTATTTACTGACCTGGTCCTACGGCTAAAACATACGTCCTTTGATGTTTATGGTAATTTTGATATTTTAACCATTATTTAACATACTTTTGTTAGTAACTACTGTATTATTGTATTTAGAAGCTTGAAGTTTTTTATTTGCCTTGACAGTAATTTTTTTGGAAATTAGTTAAATTTAAAAGTTTAACACCATTAAAAACTGAAATGAAACAATTGTAATAAATACCAATATTACATTATGTATTTATCATTATATGTTCAATATTACTGGATCGTTATGTTATTCCCTGGCATTTCAACAAAACTAATTGAAGGATAGTAACTGGATAGTATTTTTGTAAATAAAAGGGGGTTTCGGCAGGTTTTATCGACTTTGTTAAGATTTCCAATTATTTTGTTTTAATGGAATTTTTCATTGTTTTCGATGATCTCTGCACATTCTTTATTCAGTTTATACATTTAATTTTTTCGTATATTTATTTATACTTATTTTATAATTTTAAGTAAATACTTATACAATACCTACATAATAAATTTATTCACAACTCCATTAACCTTTATAGAATTCAGGGGAATTAGGAAGGTGGTTTGGGTAAAGAGTATATGAAAACGAGCAGTAGGCGAATATATTTTCATTACTTAGATTGAGTTGGTTACACAAGTTCAAATTTAGGTTATTTCTGCAGTCGTGGGAGTTAATTTATGTTATAAATAAATGACAAACTCATTAATTTGCTATTTTGCTCATTTACAAACTCTTATATTTATATGTATTCTGTTCATTATATGCGACTTAAACCACAATTAACGAATTTATGGGCAACCCCTAAGGGGGCATGGGGGCGGATCCTCCATCGAGCCGTAGGCGAGTATATTCCTATAAACTTAAATTAAGAGTGTGTATTTATAACACACAAAATATAATGAATAATTTTTGAAATTATGTAAAGAAGAGAGGAGTAATATTGGCAGCTAAAGTGAAAACCATCTGCCAGGTGCGATTAACTGTTCTTCGACTTTTTCCTAACATTTATCATCACGTGATATTACATCATCTATCCTGTGCATAGACTAATATAAGTTTTCAATTTGGTTTAAAAAATACTGATAGGTAAATACTAATTCAAACTAATAATTTATATATTTCCAATAAAAAATTTCATCATAATCAAACGGTTGTTTGTCAAAAAAAGCGGATACATACGAGTAATATTAGGTTATTGTAAAACAATCATAAAGATAACTATAATAATTATGTTAATATTGTCAAAAGTCCAAAACTGTAAAACTGTTGGTTGTGTTACCGCTCTGCAGGAATAGTTGCGGATATTCTTAAATACACGCTGCAGAGAGTTAAATTTACGACTTTCATTACTGGAGGGTCTTTTTTCTGAATATTATAAAAGGTATTTGAAAAATTAGTATAGTAGTATAAAGTAGTGAAAGGTAAATTATATTTGCATTAAAAGATACACACCTCGCATAAAGAACTGATGAATAGATCATAATATATTTTAAGTTTTGATTGTTCTCAAAAGAGAAAACTCTATATTAAAGTGTAGTACGATGTAGATTATTTTGTAGAAGATTGCGGCTGAAAATATCACAGCAAGCTAAAATATTAAATATTACTGTGTACCACTCCTTCACAGTAATAACATGTTTCACAATATTATATTGTTTGAAATGTCATTCATATAATTCCTTCCACTTGACACTTCTCAGAGTGCCATTCATATCAACGTTATTGCTTTAGGCTAGATTTCATATTATACAGCAAGTAAAACAAAAAACTACTATTGGTTACATTGATGCGTACCGACATTGTATGTAGCCTAACACAACGAAGAGGTCATACACTGTACTTGGAAATGTTTTATAAACTATTAAAGTATTAGTATAAAATGAATATATTTGAAAACCAATGGGAACATCCACTTAATTAACACAGCGCTTGATTAACAACGCTCCCAGCACACTATATCCAGCAATGTCTGTTCATTTTCAAAGAAATATGCTATTAAATATTGAAGTAAAGTTTTCAATGAATATTTTTATTTTTTAGTGACTTACTATGAAACTAAATTTTATTAGTATGGTTTCGCGATCTTTAAACTGCTAATAAAATTATTTGCATGGTTTCAACATATTTTTGATTTGCACTCACTAATTAGTTTATCGGTTAATCCAAACAAAGTTACTTAAATATTATTAACTTGCTGTTTAAAATAATTTTATGTTTATTGTTTTGAACAGTTTTAAGGCCAATGGTTTCTTCGTAAATATAACACTGTAGACAATATTTTTATGGAATCTCGGAAGCTAGTCAGCCAAATAATTTCGTGACCCAGGATCTCGTGTCTGCAGCCAGTAATGTCGCGGTGACACATGTCCAATGTTGAGACAGAGGTCGCGTGGCTTTTGAAAACAATATCTGGGGTTCTGGTGACTTACTACCAGGTAGTTATACAAAATAAAACCTCAGCTACTCACGTTCTGCGATGTACAGATTAATAAGATTGTTAGTGTGTTCTTATACTCTTAACTTTATCCTGTAAAACCCTACAAGTTAACTCAACCTTTACAAACACAAACATGTTTCACTCTTAAACTATTCAGTTGTTTCAGCTCCTCCTCAATGTTAGGTATAAGTGTCAAATTTTAATTAACCGTTTTGGAAACTGGCAAAATAATTTTAATATAAACACGTATTTTTATTATTTAAAAATGATGATGATAGATTACAAAGGAATTGGTCAACAATGAGTTAACAATATTTAATCAATTATCTTTGTTCATCACGAAGGCTTGAAGTCTTAAGATCTATTCTTTTCGAGTTTTATGAAAAAATATTGTGTAGTCCGTAAAATTCAACGATATTCTACACCTTTAGCAGAAAGTCTTTTGATAATGTTTACCCACTTATGTTATTAAAGAAGAAGGTAAAAATTAATTTTATTTGTTATTGTTTAGTAAATTATTCCGTAAATTTTCATTCACTGATAATTATTAAAAACAATAATAATTGTGGTAAACCAACAACTAACTTTTAACAAAGGATTTATTTTGTAATTTTTGAATGGAGAGAAAACTATTCACATCAAATTGTTATAATGAGTACAAAAACGAATAGTTCTTCCCCTTCCATATTATTGTACAAAATGTAGCTAAATAGCCTAAGATAATATTTTTCTTTAAATCAGGAGATTAATATTCGCACAAAAGGTGTTTTCAAGGTTAAATTCTCATCTTTTTTATTTTAGTGTTAGTTAACCTCATTCTTATAAACGAAACAAAAATACGACATTCCTAACTCAAAATAAGACCGTGATAGGGATGTTGACCCGCCTTTCGTAATTGGGAACGGAAATACACGAACGACTGCGGCAAAATACGGCAACACTGAATAATACAGTTGCAACACAACATGGCGTGACACTGCTGATGCAACATTTCATCTGCATGTCACGCTGCATCACTTATGATTTAGAAAATGTTCTTATCATTTATTTTATACATGTGTCATTCCTGTTATTTAATTTTATCCATTCAAAAATAATTGTAGTCAAAGTCAAAGTTTCTTCCATAAAACCTTTCGTAAAAACGTTAGTTTATTATTTATTAATTAGTCTGTGGATGGTATTAATAATATGTTTGACACCATTGTAGATATTTTATTTATAGCGGAGTTATATACTGTCCAGTACTTGTTTTCTTCCTGTACATTCTGAAATATTTCCCACAACTTTGAAACTTTCCTGTTCCAGGTTTTAAGCTCTTCAACTATTTGCCTGTAGAGATTAAGTCTCTGGCAAGATCTCAGTTCGCATGTGAGATAAAGACTTCACTCCTCAAGAAGCAGTAGAACCTTACTGATTAATATGTTTTGCTTGAAACCTCACAGTTGTAAACCACACAAGGATCCATAAATGTTACTCTGCTTTATTTAATTAGTTTTCAAGTGTGTCTCCATTAACTTGTTTTACCTTACATTGGCTGAAATATTAAGACTTATTGTTTATTTTTATACTTATTGAAAAATAACTGATTTGATTAGTAAAATGCTTTAAGGGTATTCCACCGGTGGCCACGTTCCCCAGTCCTACCAGTGTCCACAGCTCGGCGGCGGCCGGACAAGAGGACAAAAATTGATTTAGCTCGTTATCGTTAGCTGCTAGCGTGCAGGACGTGACTCGTGTTCTTGTGGCCTGGATCTGGACAAATTGGCCACAGTGATAAAAAAGGACTTACCAATACTTTTTTTCTTTTAGATCTAATAATAGTAACTTTGCTTTAAATATTTATGACCAGCTATATTTCTTGTAGGAATTATTTTTAACAATTATGTAATTGTATCTTTTAGTATTCAAGATCCATATAAGGTTTTATTTTTTAACAGTTACAATTTTGACTGGATAAGAAGGTTTAATTAAATATCTGATCCGTCGATGGACCTTTTTCTTGTTGTAACTACTAGAGCTGTTTTAATAACAATCCTCCAGATCAAACGTTACAGTTGAAGCGATTCTCAATTAGTCCTCACTGATGTCCCAATTAAAAACTCAGTACATGAACAAAAACGGACACACGAACATTAATTATTAATGAAAAAAAGGAAAATTTGGACACGTGTAGAGTTTGTAGTTTTCACCGGTTAGGGCCTTCAATTAAAGTTCAGAAGCCTTTTTTTTTTTGTAAAAATTTCCCCAATGTCTTTAGTACAAATATGTGTAAAAAAATATTGTTTTTAATAAATATTTATCGGAAATATTTTGCATATTGTTTACATAGAAACATTAACTGATCACATTATCTCAAATCAATATACAACAGATTTTAGATAAACGTTCGCGATAAAAGTAGCAAATTTGAATTGCGGAACGTACGATCATTTTGTTCTTCAATGTCAGATTTAGGCTACACCTCTATCTAGGTAATCTGCTGGTAAACATTACCATTGAAGCTCCCAACAATCCCGCTAGTAAACCCTAACACTGGCCATGTGTAGGCCTACACGCTAATAATGGATTCGGATGGCTGTTGAATGAATTCAAAACATAGGCTCCTGGTAGATCAGTGTTAAGTATACCAGTATATAGTAGAGAGCCAGTAAAAGTTTAATACATGTTTCAGCAGTCATAATTGAAAATATTATTTTAAAAGGATATCCGAAAACAAATATGGTGTTTAAAGGTTTAAAACAAAGAGAACATTAGAGTATTTTGACATGATTAGTTAATTAATTGTGTTAAAATAATTTTAAATTGAGGTATGGTTTGAATGACTGAAATGTACTTTGTTTTAGGGATGAAACTGTTAAAAAATATAGATGATATTTAAAATATAATGTTTGTTTTAAATTATATCTAATAATGTGATAAATTAATCTTTTCATGAAGATTTTTAAGTCAAACATGAAAAAAATATTATAAGAAGATTAATACAGTATATTAATAGTGTTTTATCGTACTTTATTAAGTACAAATAAATACCAAGTATTAATATCTTAATATTTATTGTAATCATTAAAACAATATGTAATAAGAAAACTGTTTTATTTTTTCTTTACTTTTTTATTTTTAGAGGAAAATTTAAGGTGTGTCAGATGGTTTTCGAGTTTTATTTTTTACTTAATGGGTTTTATTTCTATTGTATTGTAAATAAAAAATTAAAATCCTCAAGAAAACAATGTTTTATTAGATAAATTAAAATTTCTAGTGCTATTCAAGTGCTCAAACATTTAATTAACATTTCATGAGCCACCTCGCAAAATCTAATCCAAATGGAATAACTCAAGAGCTACGGAATCTATAAAATCCATTGTTCCTGGTGTGTTGTTCAATGGTTGGGAAATACACTTCATTTCTGCAGTAAAACGCTTTGACCTTCTACAAAAGCTCATGACAAATGTATTAAACCACAGTAAAATCAACTTTTAAACTTCCTGAACTTTTATACTAGTATGATAAAGTTTTAAAAGTAAAGACTGTCTTTAATGAAAGCATGGCAGCTGCACATTTATTTTGAATTACAATGTAAATGTTGAGTAAAATAACAAAAAATGACTTACTTTATATTGTTTGTATTATTTTCATATGTCAAACATGTATTCCCCACTCGTTGCAGGATTTTGAATGTTTAATTTTCACTGCAGCAAGTGGCGATGGGTTTAAGTAAGGGTCAACAATTATTTTATATGGCAAGTAACTTTGATTAAAAAAGTGTAAAAAATACAAAAATTGATAAAAAAAAGGTCACCTCACCTAGAGTTCGTTGAAGATAAAACCTCGACCATTACAAGCCTTCAACTTGAACAATCGGATGTCCGATATGTCGCAGCAATAGATTAAAACAGCGTGCAACGGATACTGTGGGCAGTGCTTTCGCAAGGTACCTTGCCATTAGAGATTTTAGAGTTAGTATTAATTCATGTTTATTAAAATAATATTTGATAAATTAAAAAAAAATCATTTGAACTTAAAATAAATATTTCTTGAAATTCGCAAATGAATTATTGTAAATTGTTATTATTCTTTATATTAAACCTTGATTTTATGTTTAGAATTTAAGATTTTATTGCGAGATTTAAATGGGCACTTGTAAATATAGATTAACTTTTCATAATTTAATTTTTATCTCATTTTGGAAGTTACTTCCCCTCAGCTGGAGCTGCGTGTTGCCCTGCAAGTTGCGTGATGGTTGCGTGTTGGTCACTGAGCGAGAAGGATATGGTCCTTCACTCGAAGAGCCAGGCTAGCTTTCGTGTTGGGTCAAGTGGCGTCGCCAGTCTATATTGATCCAAGATGCCACATAGTTGAATCCAAAACCACCATCAATTTTGTCAATAAAAATCCTCTTAATTTAAAATAAAAGTTTTCATGGATATAATATTTTTATATACAATACAGTATTTTATCCTACTAAAATAATCTTTGACATTATTTTCTTAACGTCCAAACTATTACAGTAGTAAACATCTTATTGGTGGCAGTAAAGCAAATTTTCTTATAAAATTATCTCTTACTACACTAATAGCTCAACAATTATAATTAAAAAACCTCTCAGTATACGTTATTACCTAAAGAATATTAGAACAAATTCTATAAAACTATTTTACAGCAAGTTTAATGATTTTTTGGATCAATTACACTTGCACAGACTTACAATTCAGTCATTTTTAACACAACTTTTTTTATCAAATCATTTATTTTTCATTGCTCTTCTAACCAAATTATATTGTAAAGTCACAACTACAAATTTTTCATTTAAAATACATCCCACTATATTTTTCGGGTTCTTGACATCAGGCCTACTACTGGTCATATTATGTCTAACATATTTTCTTAAGAGGGTGTTGCAGTGCCGCCTTGTTTGATTTATTTCCTACAATGGCAATGTTAAATTTGTCACTGATATTTGACATAATATGTCAATCATATTATGATTTATTTATATAAAGTCCGATAGATTAAGAATAAATTGTATCTGAATTTAAATTAAATTTGCCGTGTTTGTAAGATTGATTCTTTGTAAATATTTTATAAAATCCTGTAAAAAATTTTTGAAAAGTAGTTAAAAACTATACTTAATAAAAAAAAGATTCCCTTGCAAACCATATTTGTCTTGATGTACCTTTTAGATATATTCACCATACATTAATGATCACTAATAAAGGACTTATTACATTTCCAGTTTAATATTGTTCTTATGAGGAAAAGATGGAATCTGAGTCTACTCTTAATACCGTTTACTTATAATGCATACTTTGGTAGTACTAAAATTCAATTTTTTTAATTTTATACTTTGTGTTTCCTTTTATAGATTATATTTTCATTTTTTGTGAATATGAGGATTTTATCTCCATGACGCTTCAAAACCTGACCTATGCCACTCCCTCTTGACCAGGTACCCCAACTAAAGGTTTCCTTTGTTGTTCCATTGTGGATTTCATGAGTAGGGCCAGCTTTGGACCAAGTAATGTACACTGAGGGGGAGACTATGGTGGAACTTTGATGGATTAACGGTGATATCACATACAAGACACACGACAATTGACCCTAAACTCCCTTATTATGTTCCATGACTGCATCCCCTATGAGAATAAGTATTCGTCACAGTAACATCTTTGAAAAGCTTTGGTGTAACTGAAAGGTTAATTCGTCCCAAATCTATAACTGCGATTGCTGGTTTTATGACAATTAATAATTAATTAAATAGTCATATCCTTGTCATGATATAATGATACTGCTTTTTATTACTGCATTTTATTGTGTACCTAGGAACATTCGTAAAAGAATTTAGCCCTCTACTAGTTTTTTTTTATTTCATTGCCAATAGTGTTGTATACGTAGAATACAAGTTGAAAGCCTTTAAAGAAGTTCATTTTTTCCTTTATCGTGACTTCCTGTCCGGAGATTGCACTCTCCGGCTAGTCTTCACCCACGATACCTCCAGCCCTCGGAAATATCTATATATTTAAAACACAAAGTTAAAAAAAACTTTGGACACTTCGTCTGTGATTTCTACTGGGCCGATTTACATGCGGGCTGTACCAAAATAAACGTTTTCGGTTCTATATTAGCAGTTTTTATTTGTATTTCAAAAATATTTACGTTAAATCTGTCAAAAATGAAAAATAAACTTTTCTTATGGAGATTTAACACGGGGGAAAAAAAGCCAACATTTTTAATTCTTTGGACAGTTCATCTGAGACTTCTACTGGACCGATTTACATGCGGGTTGTACCAAAATAAACGTTTTCGGTTCTATATTAGCAGGTTTTATCGTATTTAAAAAATATTTACGTTAAATCGGTAAAAATGAAAAATAAACTTTTCTTATGGAGATTTAACATGGGGAAAAAAGCCAACATTTCTAATCCTTTGGACAGTTCGTCTGAGACTTCCACTGGACTAATTTACACGCAGTTTGTACCAAATAAAACGTAAACCTTTGTATATTAGCAGATTTTATTTACTTTAACGTTATCTTACTTCCTCAAATTAAAAATATCGACATTTTCAAACCTTTACAGTTTATTTATTTTACACGCTTTCAATCAGCTGATTGTAAACACGAGGTATTTAGTCTAAATACAGTGGATAAGCAAAAGCTCATGAAGGATTTGGTTTATTATGGCCAGTAACTAAAAACGTTTACAATTATTATGATGTATTGTCATTTATGAAAAGAAAGTTGCTTAATCACATAATTAACGTTATTTTACTCCCTTAAATTAAAAATGTCGACATTTTCAAACCTTAACAATTTATTTATTTTACACGATTTCAATCAGCTGATTGTAAACACACGAGGTATTTTGTCTAAATACAGAGTGGATGAATAAAAGTTCATGAAGGATTTGGTTTATTATGGTCAGTACCTAAAAAGTTTACAATTATTATGATGTGTTATCCTTTAAATGGAAAGAAAGTTGCTTAATTATGTAAAATAGCTGATTGCTTTAAATTAAGACTAAATTGTAAAGGTTTAGTTTAAATAAATTGCTCACATTTGTATTAAAAGAAACAGATGTATCGGAAATTTTGTGCAATCAATTTGTCGTTTGCAACGTTGTAATGCCTTACATTTACTTCGCTAAACGACAGTATTTGTGGCGCAGTCGGTAGTGAGACTTACTCCAAATCAGACGGCCCGGGTTCCAGACCGATCTTCACAGCTATACTTTTTGTAGTGTGTCCAATACCGGCGTCACTAATAAATGTTTTACTGATGGTACCGATATTTATTTTAAGCAAAATAGATACATTAAAATATTTATAGGCCTGTTCAAACTCAAAAAAACTTATTTATTAAACTAACAAGTTTACAAACTGATAGTTTAGGCGTGCTTATATTTTTATGTTTTTAACTAATATAACGGTTTGATTAGGCTACTAAGGTTTAGGCCTAAGTAAACAATAGATTTTTTATGTTTATAAAATACTAAAGAGTGTCTGTGTTACATAGTAAGGGTGCAGCATTATTGTTTTTAAGGAATATGCCTATAGGCCTACTTTAAAAGACACTCCAACTAAAATTATGTAATTTTCTGTGAAATAAATTTGTATTCTTTAAATTTGGATAGTTATTGAAACTTGCACACTACAGCTTAGTCTAAATATTGCGATATGAAAGTGGTTATAAATGGTTTCTCTACGTTCTATCCTACCTACCCTAATACACCAATATTTGTTAAAGCCAGCCATCATAAGTTACAACACTCTAGGACTTTCCTAATTCTTGAAAAAAACTGTTAAGAACTATTTATCCAATAGGCCTACAAATGGATATTGGTCTACTTATTTCTGATGTTGTTGAACCTAATAGAACGGTTTTCTTAGGCTAATTAGGTTTGCGCCTACCTAAACAATCAAATTGACGACATGTTTATAAAATACTAAAGAGTAGGGCCTATAAGTACAAGGATGCAACATTATTGGTTTTACGGAATAGGCCTACTTTTCCGACGCTCCAACTAAAATCGTAGTATTTTCTGTAAAATATATTATTGTTCTTGGTATAGCAGTTCAAAGAAGTACATTTTATAGACTACCTTACATGTTTGTACTATTATAGCGTTTCATTTACCACTAATGGAGCTATATCCGTCGATTATCGACGGGCAACAACTAGTAGTTTATTTAATTTGTAAGATATTCATGATGTTTTATTTATATTTTGGCACTGTATGAATTAGATATAGAAGTTAGTACGGTAAAATTTACCACATTGATTAATGTATTTTAGTGGTACAATTATTAGTGGCCACATTAGCCACATTCGATATGTACTTTAATTCCATTCTGAAACAGATGTTGTAGGCAAAGCTTAATGTGCTCAAAACTTAATTCTGCTATGAATTTCTCATATCCCCAAATTTCTTCCCTGTTAGTGGCAAACAATTGATATCACTGGCACCCACAGCTGCCTGAGCTACTTACTCACTTGATAGTCTTCATCTCTGACCAAAACGGTAGAATAAATTCTGTCACTCACTTAAACTAATATATACATTTCCCAAGTGACGGAGGGTAGGACAAGCTCTATTTTATAGGGGCTATAAGTGGTTCCTCATCTAGGTCCTGGAGTTAATATAACGGCCTATTTGCCAGAAACTTCTTCATATGTTCTTTGAAACAATTTAAGTCCATTTCCTGGTTCACTTTTAACAGAGTGTAAAAAATCCTGATTGCATGATAGGGGTAGGCTCTCTGTGTAGAATTAAGTCTGCAACGCGGCATATCTAAACTCTTTTGAAACTTTTGGAAAAGGTGTATGTGAGATACTGATGTTGAGTTCCCTCAAGCCAAGATATTATAAATATTGATGGTCTGCGCTATTGATGGTGAACCACCGTTTGGCCTGTTCTATGAGGTTCTAAGCATCGGCTCGGAGATGTGAAATGCTGCATCCTCTAGTGATCAGGGTAGTGTTGTCTACAAAGTGCCCAGGTCTATTAAGTCCAAGGTCGTTGATCATGACAGAGAAAAGCAAGGGACCAAACACAGAACCCTGTGGGACCCCATGTGCAATATCCTTCACGCTAGATAATGCACCTGAAACTGAAACAAGCTGTCTCCTACCTGTTAGGTAAGTAGCTATAGTTCTTAGCACCAGTGAAAAATTTCCTTACATAATTAGACATTTTCCTTAGTATTAAGCCATGAGATACCACATCGAATGTCTTGCTTAAGTCACATAAGCATAATAACACTGATTTGTTATTCTCAAAAGTATCTGTTATTTTATTCACTAGAGTTAGCAGAGCTGTGGTGGTTGATCTATTTCTTCTAAAGCCATCTTGTGCATACATGGTTTGATATATTACCCATGTGCGTTTAATATTAACTTTTCCGTCTCCAATGCGATGCAGGTTGCATGGCTACAACCGGGGATTGAGGTCATTTACTCGATAAAAAATTTGACTACTGCTTGAAGGAAAACTATTTGATAATGGTGCGAAATTGTTACTAACTGACGCCATACTAACTGCAACGAACAGGAGACAGAAAAGGTAATCTAAAACCAAATATTTACGGCTTAACATATGCGTGTTTAACACAATACAGGTAAATGAGTCCACATGGTAAAATTAATGTTAGCGAATAATCACGTCTGAGATGGTGGAGTGGCACTCAGCTTGGGAGATCTTAGTAGTAATTACAGTAGCCAGCGTCTAATGGGCAGTTGATCCACCACTACTTATCTCGTGCGTGTTTGACGTAACACAGGCAAGAACGTAACGTCACCGCTGCAATAATATTACCCTTAATCACACCTATGTTGTAGTGGCGCTCCACTCCGGAGATCTTAGTAGCAATTACAACTGCCACACTCTAATGGACAATTAACGCTCCACTATATATCTTAGTCATGTTTGTTATGTAAGAGTTTATTATCGATTTTCAAGAAGAATATTATCTCACGTTAAAACTAATTGTTTGAACTGATATTAACTGTTTGATGTTATTCATGCTAATTTAGTGACGGATATAGTTCTAACATGATTCCAAACATTTTTATGATTGTGTACAAGCAAAGAAACTACTGTTTAACCTTACAGTATTCGTTTAACACCTTATCAACTACTACGTGAACCATTAAATTATTTATCCTTTTAAAACTGCTATACCTACTTGACATCAAGTGTATTATGTTAGTGGTTACATAAAAATACAATAATTTATATTCTTGTAATGTTCAGTCACTAAGTACCAATAAAACTAAATAGCATATTATATTTATGATGAATGAGCTAAGCTAAAGACTAATGTTATTTATACTCATCACTGAAAATAGAAACTAAATCAGAGATATTCCAAAAGTAGGTGGGCGTTAGCACTCTGGAAAGTCTTCCTTTACATGGATCCTCCAACACATCTGGTCATGTAGATTACTTGTTGCGTTTTGTTAATTGAATTTATCTTACTTGTAATTTCTTGAAACGTAAACTGAGTTGGCGTTACATATTTCTTTACATTAATGAGCTATGTTTGTATTTATATACATGTAAACATTCTCTTAGTGCCAAGTAAAGTGTTCTATAAATTCGTGCATTAAATTCCGGTGCTAAATACAAGTTCTGCTTAAAACATTTGTATTTCTTTAAATGAAAAACTACGTGGTAGCCTAAAGGAACACCATTGGATAACATATGCAAATTTTATTTGTAGGTTTAACATTTTATTATTGTGTTAAAAACCTTATTTTACTTTTAATGAACATACTAGAAATAAGTTACAGAAGAAATAAGTTTCATTAGTGGTACTACGAGAATAGTAGTAAATATTTTTTTTTTTCAAAAACAAATTTTGCTGTTATAGGTAAACCGGTTACGCTTTTTCTATTGACACTAAAATCCAGACAAAAAATCGCTAATTTTAAATACAAACCCCCACTTTTTGTAATTTTGGATTCTACACGTAATTCTAAGACAACTTTACAGTTTAATTTGTACCACTGATCCTAACGGTTTATAAGATAATGGTGGATTAATTTTTTTACGTTATATATAATTGTCCAAGCTTGAAAATGTCTTAGAACCTCGTTTGAAATAATATTCTGCAATTAAATGGAATTGATTCATTTTCTTACAATTTAATCACTATAAGATTTATAATTTATCGATTAACACGTGCAAAGTTTTAATTTTCCATACGGTTTTAATAATCTCTGCCATATATTTTTATAAAATTATTTATGACTAGACTAATAATTTATGATTAAAAATATTTAATATAAAGTTTTAAAAAGTTTTGTGCCAGTACGCGTTTGTTTAATCGAAAATGTTCAGAGATAATAGAGTTGAAATTTGGTCAATGTTGTTCTTATTGGAAAATATAAATTTTAATCGCCATTATCTTCCAACCCGTTAGGATAATGGGTATAAATTAAACTGTAATGTTGTCTTAAAATTAAGTTTAGAATCCCAAAATGTCATAAAAAGTGGGGTTTCGTTTAAAAAACTCTTTCTGGAAAAGTAACTTCTGGTACATGGTATACATTGAAATTAATGTCAAACGATAAAACATAAGTGGCCTGCCTATAATGACACAATTGGTTTCTGTTAAAAGTTAATTCTGTAAATTTTAAAAGGGGTGTAAGTAGATATAAAAGGATGGTTCTGAAACACTCGTAGTTTTTTTTGATGACTTTTTGCATCATATGACCACTTTTTTTGCTTCATATGACCACTTTTTTTTTGCTTCGTATGACCGCTTTTGCTTCAAATGACCACTTTTTGCTTCAAATGACCACTTTTGCTTCAAATGACCACTTTTGCTTCAAATGACCACTTTTTTCTTCAAATGACCACTTTTTTGCTTCAAATGACCACTTTTAGAATATAATCCAGGGAACACTCGTAGTTTTTTTTGAGCGCCTTCAGCTTCAAATTGACTGGTTTTTTACCGGATTCTGGTTGGTTTTGGCCAAATATCAGCCCATTTCAGGGCATTTTTCAGGATTTCAGACAGTGATTTCAAGGAGCATTTTGAATATAATCCAGGGAATACTCATGTTTTGTGAGCGCCTTCAGCTTCAAATTGCAATTTTACCTTCAAAGACACATTTTTAGGCCAAAATTCTCCAATTTTTAACCCAGTTTAACCTCTAAAATCTAATTCCTAAGGTCCAGACAAGCCCTAAAACCTAGCAGCTAAGGCTTTAACCTATCAATAAGCCCTATTAACCATTAGCTTAATCCTAATGTGTTGGACCTAAGATCTAAACCTAAGGCCTTGCACCTGAGTCCAAAGCCCTAAAACATAGCAGCTAAGGCTTAAACCTGTGAATAGGGCCGATTAGCCACCAGCTTAGACCTAATGTGTTGGACCTAAGATCTAAACCTAAGGCTTTGCACCTGAGTCCAAAGCCCTAAAACATAGCAGCTAAGGCTTAAACCTGTGAATAGGGCCGATTAGCCACCAGCTTAGACCTAATGTGTTGGACCTAAGATCTAAACCTAAGGCCTAACAGCTGAGTCCAAAGCCCTAAAACCTAGCAGCTAAGGCTTTGACCTGTGAATAGTTATTAGCCAACAGCCTAAACCTAATGTGTTGGCACTAAGATGTAAACCTAAGGCCTTGCACCTGAGTCCAAAGCCCTAAAAGCTAGCAGCTAAGGATTTGACCTGTGAATAGGGCCTATTATCCAACAGCCTAAACCTAATGTGTTGGCACTAAGAGATAAACCTAAGGCCTTGCACCTGAGTCCAAAGCCCTAAAAGCTAGCAGCTAACGATTTGACCTGTGAATAGTTATTAGCTAACAGCCTAAACCTAATGTGTTGGCACTAAGATGTAAACCTAAGGCCTTGCACCTGAGTCCAAAGCCCTAAAAGCTAGCAGCTAAGGCTTTGACCTGTGGATAGGGCCTATTATCTATCAGCTTAGGCCTAATGTGTTGGACATAAGATCTACGCCTAAGGCCTTACACGTATTTCCTAAGATGAAATGCCTTGGACTTAGATCCTAAAACCTAGCAGCTAAGGCTTTGACCTGTGAATAGGACCTATTTGCGTTTAGCTTAGACCTAATGTGTTGGACCAAAAATCTAAACCTCAGGCCTTGCACTTGAGTCCAAAACCCTAAAACTTAGCAGCTAAGGATTTGACCTGTGAATAGTACCTATTAGCAAACAGCCTAAACCTAATGTGTTGGCACTAAGATGTAAACCTAAGGCCTTGCACCTGAGTCCAAAGCCCTAAAAGCTAGCAGCTAAGGATTTGACCTGTGAATAGGGCCTATTATCCATCAGCGAAGGCCTAATGTGCTGGATCTAAGATCTAAACCTAAGCCCTTGCACCTGAGTCCAAAACCCTAAAACCTAGCAGCTAAGGATTTGACCTGTGAATAGTTATTAGCCAACAGCCTAAACCTTATGTGTTGGCACTAAGATGTAAACCTAAGGCCTTGCACCTGAGTCCAAAGCCCTAAAACCTAGCAGCTAAGGCTTTAACCTGTGAATAGGACCTATTACCCAACAGCTTAGACCTAATGTGTTGAACCTAAAGTCTAAACCTAAGGCCTTGCAACTGAGTCCAAAGCTCAAAAACCTAGTGGCTAAAGCTATGACCTGTGTATAAGACCTATCAGCCCCCAGCCAGGACCTAATGTGTCGGGACTAAGATGTAAACATAAGGCCTGACACCTTAGTACAAAGCCATAAAACCTTAAGATCTGAAAACTTACAAGGGGGCCGCGATTCACAGCCCCCCATGAATTGAGCAAACATTAGGCAACGAGGTCTTTTTCTTTGAATATGAAATTATGATCAGAAATGGTTATCAGATTCAGATTGAAGTATTTGAAGACCAACCTCCATCCATCTTACCCAACTCCTAACTACCGCATGGACTTGACCCAAGACCTAAGGCTATACACCGTAGGCTTCAAGGATCTTAAAAAGACCTAGGCCATAGAGTTAAGACCTGAATATTTACAAGGGGGCCGCGATTCACAGCCCCCCCCCTGAAAAGACACTGTGGTCTAAACCTAATACCTAATACACCGTGGTCTAGGCTTTTATGTTTTTAGACCAAAGACCTACTACACTATGGTCTAGACCCAAGATCTAAGGTCTGTGGTCTAGGCTTCAGGTTCTAAGCCCCAAGATTTAAGGCCTGCATAGGCATTTAGGTTCTTAGCCTCCAGATCTAAGGCCCGTAATCTAGGCCTTTAGGTTCTTGAATCCAACACCTAGGACCCTACATCATGGTCTAGACCCTAAACCTAAGGCCTGTGATCTAGGTATCTAAGTTCTCCTCAAGACATAAGGCCCTACACCATGGTCTAAAACCAAGACCTAAGGTCCGTTGTGTAGCCTTTTAGGTTCTTATACCCAAGACATAAGGCCCTACACCAGGGTCTAGAACCAAGATCTAAGGTCCGTGGTCTAGGCTTTTAGGTCCTTATACCCAAGTCCTAAGGCCCTACACCAGGGTCTAAAACCAAGATCTAAGGTCCGTGGTCTAGGCTTTTAGGTTCTTAAACCCAAGACCTAAGGTCCGTGGTCTAGGCTTTTAGGTTCTTATACCCAAGTCCTAAGGCCCTACACCAGGGTCTAGAACCAAGATCTAAGGTCCGTGGTCCAGACTTTTAGGTTCTTATACCCAAGTCCTAAGGTCCGTGGTCTAGGCTTTTAGGTCCTTATACCCAAGTCCTAAGGCCCTACACCAGGGTCTAAAACCAAGATCTAAGGTCCGTGGTCTAGGCTTTTAGGTTCTTAAACCCAAGACCTAAGGTCCGTGGTCTAGGCTTTTAGGTTCTTATACCCAAGTCCTAAGGCCCTACACCAGGGTCTAGAACCAAGATCTAAGGTCCGTGGTCCAGACTTTTAGGTTCTTATACCCAAGTCCTAAGGTCCGTGGTCTAGGCTTTTAGGTTCTTATACCCAAGTCCTAAGGCCCTACACCAGGGTCTAGAACCAAGATCTAAGGTCCGTGGTCTAGGCTTTTAGGTTCTTATAGCCAAGACCTAAGGTCTGTTGTCTAGGCTTTTAGGTTCTTATTCCCAAGTCCTAAGGAATTACATAATGGTCTAGAACCAAGATCTAAGGTCCATGGTCCAGGCTTTTAGGTTCTTATACCCAAGTCCTAAGGCCCTACACCAGGGTCTAGAACCAAGGTCTAAGGTCCGTGGTCTAGGCTTTTAGGTTCTTATACCCAAGTCCTAAGGCCCTACACCAGGGTCTAGAACCAAGATCTAAGGTCCGTGGTCTAGGCTTTTAGGTTCTTATACCCAAGTCCTAAGGCCCTACACCAGGGTCTAGAACCAAGGTCTAAGGTCCGTGGTCTAGGCTTTTGGGTTCTTATACCCAAGTCCTAAGGCCCTACACCAGGGTATAGAACCAAGATCTAAGGTCCGTGCTCTAGGCTTTTAGGTTCTTATACTCAAGTCCTAAGGCCCTACACCAGGGTCTAGAACCAAGATCTAAGGTCCGTTGTGTATGCTTTTAGGTTCTTATACCCAAGTCCTAAGGCCCTACACCAGGGTCTAAAACCAAGATCTAAGGTCCGTGGTCTAGGCTTTTAGGTTCTTATACCCAAGTCCTAAGGCCCTACACCAGGGTCTAGAACCAAGATCTAAGGTCCGTAGTCTAGGCTTTTAGCTTCTTATACTAAAGTCCTAAGGCCCTACACCAGGGTCTAGAACCAAGATCTAAGGTCCGTGGTCTAGGCTTTTAGGTTCTTATACCCAAGTCCTAAGGCCCTACACCAGGGTCTAAAACCAAGACCTAAGGTCCGTGGAGGCTTTTAGGTTCTTATACCCAAGTCCTAAGGCCCTACACCAAGGTCTAAAACCAAGACCTAAGGTCCGTGGTCTAGGCTTTCAGGTTCTTATACCCAAGTATTTAAAGCCCTACACCAGGGTCTAGAACCAAGATCTAAGGTCCGTGGTCTAGGCTTTTAGGTTCTTATACCCAAGGACTAAGGCCCTACACCAGGGTTTAGAACCAAGATCTAAGGTCCGTGGTCTAGGCTTTTAGGTTCTTATACCAAAGTCCTAAGGCCCTACACTAGGGTCTAAAACCAAGATCTAAGGTCCGTGGTCTAGGCTTTTAGGTTCTTATACCCAAGTCCTAAGGCCCTACACCAGGGTCTAGAACCAAGATCTAAGGTCCGTGGTCTAGGCTTTTAGGTTCTTATAGCCAAGACCTAAGGTCTGTGGTCTAGGCTTTTAGGTTCTTATTCCCAAGTCCTAAGGAATTACATAAGGGTCTAGAACCAAGATCTAAGGTCCATGGTCCAGGCTTTTAGGTTCTTATACCCAAGTCCTAAGGCCCTACACCAGGGTCTAGAACCAAGATCTAAGGTCCGTGGTCTAGGCTTTTAGGTTCTTATACCCATGAATAAGGCCCTACACCAGGGTCTATAACCAAGATCTAAGGTCCGTAGTCTAGGCTTTAAGGTTCTTACAGCCAAGTCCTAAGGCCCTACACCAGGGTCTCAAACCAAGATCTAAGGTCCGTGGTCTAGGCTTTTAGGTTCTTATACCCAAGTCCTCAGGCTCTACAAAAGGGTCTAGAACCAAGACCTAAGGTCCGTGGTCTAGGCTTTTAGGTTCTTATACCCAAGTCCTAAGGCCCTACACCAGGGTCTAGAACCAAGATCTAAGGTCCGTGGTCCAGGCTTTTAGGTTCTTATACCCAAGTCTTAAGGCCCTACACCAGGGTCTAGAACCAAGATCTAAGGTCCGTGGTCTAGGCTTTTAGGATCTTATATCCAAGTCCTAAGGCCCTACACCAGGGTCTAGAACCAAGATCTAAGGTCCGTGGTCTAGGCTTTTAGGTTCTTATACCCAAGTCCTAAGGCCCTACACCAGGGTCTAAAACCAAGATCTAAGGTCCGTGGTCTAGGCTTTTAGGTTCTTATACCCAAGTCCTAAGGCCCTACACCAGGGTCTAAAACCAAGATCTAAGGTCCGTGGTCTAGGCTTTTAGGTTCTTATACCCAAGACCTAAGGCCCTACACCATGGTCTAGAACCAAGATCTAAGGTCCGTGGTCTAGGCTTAGGGTCTTAAGCTCTGAGACCCAAGACTTAAGGCCTTACACCGTTTTCTAGGCTTTTAAGTATTTACACCCAAGGCCTAAGGCCCTACACCCTGGTCTAGTTTTTTAAGCTCTTAGACCCAAGACTTAGGGCCATACACCACGGTTTAGGCTTTTAAGTACTTAGACCCACAAGACTTAAGGCCATACACCCTGGTCTAGGCTTGTAGGTTATTATACCCAAGACCTAAGGCCCTACACCCTGGTTTAGGCTTTTAAGTTCTTAGACCCAAGACCTAAGGCCATAAAGTAAAGACCTGTAAACTTACAAGGGAGTCACGATTCACGACCCCTGAACAGACACTGTGGACCCAAGACCTAAGGCCTTACACCGTGGTCTAGACTTTTAAGTACTTAGACCCAAGACTCAGGGCCATACACCACAGTATAGACTTTTAAGCACTTAGACCCCAAGACCTAAGGCCATATACCCTGGCCTAGGCTTTTAAGCATTTAGACCCAAGGCCTAAGGCCCTGAACCGTGGTCTAGGCTTTTAAGTACTTAGACCCAAGACCTAAGACCATACACCGTGGTCTAGGCTTTTAAGTACTTATACCCAAGACCTAAGGCCATACACCATAGTCTAGGCTTTAAGGTTCTTACACCCAAGACCTAAGGCCCTACACCGTGGGCTAGGCTTTAAAGCTCTTAGTCCCAAGACCTAAAACCATTAGGTTAAGACTTAAAAACTTACAAGTTAATGGCAATTCACGATCCCCGAACAGACACCGTGGTCTAGACCCAATACCTAAGGCCCTACACCTAGACCCAAGAGCTAAGGTCCTTCACCATGATCTAGACCCTAAGATCAATGGCCTTATACCATGGTCTAGTACTCGGCATAAACCGTTTGCAGTTGTGGTTGTTTCATCTATAGCTAAAGGTAAGTCGGCCTCTAAGTTCTTAGACCCTAAGACCAAAGGCCTTATACCACGGTCTAGTACTCGGCATAAGCCATGTGCAGTTGTGGTTGTTTCATCTATAGCTAGAGGAAAGTCCTAAGTTCTTAGACCCTAAGACCAAAGGCCTTACACCATGGTCTAGTACTCGGCATAAACCGTTTTGCAGTTGTGGTTGTTTCATCTATAGCTAAAGGTAAGTCCTTGGTTCTTAGACCCTAAGACCAAAGGCCTTACATCATGGTCTAGTATTCCTCTTAAGCCGTGTGCAGTGGTTAATTTGTCTATACTTAGAAGAAAATCTGCCTTTAAGTTCTTAGACCCTAGACCTAAGACCCTACACCCATGGACTACAACCTGGACCTAAGGCCACATCCCGAGGTTTTGTACTCGTTTAAAACCGTGTGCAGTTGTGGTTGTTTCATCTATAGCTGGGCGAAGATTGGCCTTTAATAACTGTGTGCAGTTATTACTGTTTCATCTCGAAAAAGAGAATGTTTATGCTTTTACACCATAACTTAGAACGAAAACCAAGGACCTTAGACCGATACCCTAGGACATAAGGGCTTAGACTTATTGCTTTAGATCTAGGGCAAAAGAAATTTAAATGAGGACCTAAGGCCTCATAATTTAGACCAACCCCAATCCCAAGCATTTAAGGCATTATACCATGGACCTGTATGTATATGACCTTAAACATTTGGCCTAAGATCTAAGACTTTAACATAAGACTTAAGCCCTTAGACCCTACCCCATGGGCTAGTACTGGTCCTACACCATGTGGGACCGTGTAAAATGGCGTGCATAAAGCCAATCACATGGATTATTTGAAAGCCCAGCGCACATGAACACCTGTGTTTGCTGTTGGGCGTTTTTATGATTTGTGCTTTCGGGCGTTTTGCAAACTCGACCTGCATATTGCAAATCGATGTGTAGACGATGCCCTTTAATAATTAACGTCTGCGAACGTTTTTCAAAATCGATGTGTAGACGATGCCTTTTAATAATTAACGTCTGCGAACGTTTTTTAGAATCGATTCCCAGACGCTGTTTAAAATAATCGACGTGTACGATCGTTTTTCAAAATCGATGTGTACACGATGTTTTTTAATAATTTCCGTCTGCGATCGTAATTTCCGCGTCGAGTTTGCAAAACGCCCGAAAGCACAAATCATAAAAACGCTCAACAGCAAACACAGGTGTTCATGTGCGCTGGGCTTTCAAATAATCCATGTGATTGGCTTTATGCACGCCACTTTACACGGTCCCACATGGTGTAGGACCAGTACTAGCCCATGGGGTAGGGTCTAAGGGCTTAAGTCTTATGTTAAAGTCTTAGATCTTAGGCCAAATGTTTAAGGTCATATACATACAGGTCCATGGTATAATGCCTTAAATGCTTGGGATTGGGGTTGGTCTAAATTATGAGGCCTTAGGTCCTCATTTAAATTTCTTTTGCCCTAGATCTAAAGCAATAAGTCTAAGCCCTTATGTCCTAGGGTATCGGTCTAAGGTCCTTGGTTTTCGTTCTAAGTTATGGTGTAAAAGCATAAACATTCTCTTTTTCGAGATGAAACAGTAATAACTGCACACAGTTATTAAAGGCCAATCTTCGCCCAGCTATAGATGAAACAACCACAACTGCACACGGTTTTAAACGAGTACAAAACCTCGGGATGTGGCCTTAGGTCCAGGTTGTAGTCCATGGGTGTAGGGTCTTAGGTCTAGGGTCTAAGAACTTAAAGGCAGATTTTCTTCTAAGTATAGACAAATTAACCACTGCACACGGCTTAAGAGGAATACTAGACCATGATGTAAGGCCTTTGGTCTTAGGGTCTAAGAACCAAGGACTTACCTTTAGCTATAGATGAAACAACCACAACTGCAAAACGGTTTATGCCGAGTACTAGACCATGGTGTAAGGCCTTTGGTCTTAGGGTCTAAGAACTTAGGACTTTCCTCTAGCTATAGATGAAACAACCACAACTGCACATGGCTTATGCCGAGTACTAGACCGTGGTATAAGGCCTTTGGTCTTAGGGTCTAAGAACTTAGAGGCCGACTTACCTTTAGCTATAGATGAAACAACCACAACTGCAAACGGTTTATGCCGAGTACTAGACCATGGTATAAGGCCTTTGATCTTAGGGTCTAGATCATGGTGAAGGACCTTAGCTCTTGGGTCTAGGTGTAGGGCCTTAGGTATTGGGTCTAGACCACGGTGTCTGTTCGGGGATCGTGAATTGCCATTAACTTGTAAGTTTTTAAGTCTTAACCTAATGGTTTTAGGTCTTGGGACTAAGAGCTTTAAAGCCTAGCCCACGGTGTAGGGCCTTAGGTCTTGGGTGTAAGAACCTTAAAGCCTAGACTATGGTGTATGGCCTTAGGTCTTGGGTATAAGTACTTAAAAGCCTAGACCACGGTGTATGGTCTTAGGTCTTGGGTCTAAGTACTTAAAAGCCTAGACCACGGTGTATGGCCTTAGGTCTTGAGTCTGAGAGCTTAAAAGCCTAGAAAATGGTTTATGGCCTTAGGTCTTAAGACTAGCCCATGCGGACCGCCTTAGGCATTGAGTTTAAGTGCTTAAAAGCCTAGCCCATGGTTTATGACTTTAGGTCTTGGAGTAAGTACTTAAAAGCCTAGACCAGTGTGTATGCCCTTGGGTCTTGAGTCTAACCCATGCGGACCGCCTTAGGGCTTGGGTCTAAGAGCTTTGAAGCCTAGCCCACGGTGTAGGGCCTTAGGTCTTGGGTATAAAAACCTAAAAGCCTAGACCACGGTTCAGGGCCTTAGGCCTTGGGTCTAAATGCTTAAAAGCCTAGGCCAGGGTATATGGCCTTAGGTCTTGGGGTCTAAGTGCTTAAAAGTCTATACTGTGGTGTATGGCCCTGAGTCTTGGGTCTAAGTACTTAAAAGTCTAGACCACGGTGTAAGGCCTTAGGTCTTGGGTCCACAGTGTCTGTTCAGGGGTCGTGAATCGTGACTCCCTTGTAAGTTTTCAGGTCTTTACTTTATGGCCTTAGGTCTTGGGTCTAAGAACTTAAAAGCCTAGACCAGGGTGTAGGGCCTTAGGTCTTGGGTATAAGAACCTACAAGCCTAGACCAGGGTGTACGGCCTTAAGTCTTGTGGGTCTAAGTACTTAAAAGCCTAGACCGTGGTGTATGGCCCTAAGTCTTGGGTCTAAGAGCTTAAAAAACTAGACCAGGGTGTTGGGCCTTAGGCCTTGGGTGTAAATACTTAAAAGCCTAGAAAACGGTGTAAGGCCTTAAGTCTTGGGTCTCAGAGCTTAAGACCCTAAGCCTAGACCACGGACCTTAGATCTTGGTTCTAGACCATGGTGTAGGGCCTTAGGTCTTGGGTATAAGAACCTAAAAGCCTAGACCACGGACCTTAGATCTTGGTTTTAGACCCTGGTGTAGGGCCTTAGGACTTGGGTATAAGAACCTAAAAGCCTAGACCACGGACCTTAGATCTTGGTTTTAGACCCTGGTGTAGGGCCTTAGGACTTGGGTATAAGAACCTAAAAGCCTAGACCACGGACCTTAAATCTTGGTTCTAGACCCTGGTGTAGGGCCTTAGGACTTGGGTATAAGAACCTAAAAGCCTAGACCACGGACCTTAGATCTTGGTTCTAGACCCTGGTGTAGGGCCTTAAGACTTGGGTATAAGAACCTAAAAGCCTGGACCACGGACCTTAGATCTTGGTTCTAGACCCTGGTGTAGGGCCTTAGGACTTGGGTATAAGAACCTAAAAGCCTAGACCACGGACCTTAGGTCTTGGTTCTAGACCCTTTTGTAGGGCCTTAGGACTTGGGTATAAGAACCTAAAAGCCTAGACCACGGACCTTAGATCTTGGTTTTAGACCCTGGTGTAGGGCCTTAGGACTTGGCTGTAAGAACCTTAAAGCCTAGACTACGGACCTTAGATCTTGGTTCTAGACCCTGGTGTAGGGCCTTAGGTCATGGGTATAAGAACCTAAAAGCCTAGACCACGGACCTTAGATCTTGGTTCTAGCCTATGGTGTAGGGCCTTAGGACTTGTGTATAAGAACCTAAAAGCCTAGACCACGGACCTTAGATCTTGTTTCTAGACCCTTCTGTAGAGCCTCAGGACTTGGATATAAGAACCTAAAAGCCTAGACTACGGTCCTTAGATCTTGGTTCTAGACCCTGGTTTAGGGCCTTAGGACTTGAGTATAAGAACCTAAAAGCCTAGACCACGGACCTTAGATCTTGGTTCTAGACCCTGGTGTAGGGCCTTAGGACTTGGGTATAAGAACCTAAAAGCCTAGACCACGGACCTTAGATCGTGGTTCTAGACCCTGGTGTAGGGCCTTAGGACTTGGGTATAAGAACCTAAAAGCCTGGACCATGGACCTTAGATCTTGGTTCTAGACCCTTATGTAATTCCTTAGGACTTGGGAATAAGAACCTAAAAGCCTAGACCACAGACCTTAGGTCTTGGCTATAAGAACCTAAAAGCCTAGACCACGGACCTTAGATCTTGGTTCTAGACCCTGGTGTAGGGCCTTAGGACTTGGGTATAAGAACCTAAAAGCCTAGACCACGGACCTTAGATCTTGGTTTAGTCCCTAGTGTAGGGCCTTAGGACTTGGGTATAAGAACCTAAAAGCCTAGACCACGGACCTTAGATCTTGGTTCTAAACCCTGGTGTAGGGCCTTAGTCCTTGGGTATAAGAACCTAAAAGCCTAGACCACGGACCTTAGATCTTGGTTCTAGACCCTGGTGTAGGGCTTTAAATACTTGGGTATAAGAACCTGAAAACCTAGACCACGGACCTTAGGTCTTGGTTTTAGACCTTGGTGTAGGGCCTTAGGACTTGGGTATAAGAACCTAAAAGCCTCCACGGACCTTAGGTCTTGGTTTTAGACCCTGGTGTAGGGCCTTAGGACTTGGGTATAAGAACCAAAAAGCCTAGACCACGGACCTTAGATCTTGGTTCTAGACCCTGGTGTAGGGCCTTAGGACTTTAGTATAAGAAGCTAAAAGCCTAGACTACGGACCTTAGATCTTGGTTCTAGACCCTGGTGTAGGGCCTTAGGACTTGGGTATAAGAACCTAAAAGCCTAGACCACGGACCTTAGATCTTGGTTTTAGACCCTGGTGTAGGGCCTTAGGACTTGGGTATAAGAACCTAAAAGCATACACAACGGACCTTAGATCTTGGTTCTAGACCCTGGTGTAGGGCCTTAGGACTTGAGTATAAGAACCTAAAAGCCTAGAGCACGGACCTTAGATCTTGGTTCTATACCCTGGTGTAGGGCCTTAGGACTTGGGTATAAGAACCCAAAAGCCTAGACCACGGACCTTAGACCTTGGTTCTAGACCCTGGTGTAGGGCCTTAGGACTTGGGTATAAGAACCTAAAAGCCTAGACCACGGACCTTAGATCTTGGTTCTAGACCCTGGTGTAGGGCCTTAGGACTTGGGTATAAGAACCTAAAAGCCTGGACCATGGACCTTAGATCTTGGTTCTAGACCCTTATGTAATTCCTTAGGACTTGGGAATAAGAACCTAAAAGCCTAGACAACAGACCTTAGGTCTTGGCTATAAGAACCTAAAAGCCTAGACCACGGACCTTAGATCTTGGTTCTAGACCCTGGTGTAGGGCCTTAGGACTTGGGTATAAGAACCTAAAAGCCTAGACCACGGACCTTAGGACTTGGGTATAAGAACCTAAAAGTCTGGACCACGGACCTTAGATCTTGGTTCTAGACCCTGGTGTAGGGCCTTAGGACTTGGGTATAAGAACCTAAAAGCCTAGACCACGGACCTTAGGTCTTGGGTTTAAGAACCTAAAAGCCTAGACCACGGACCTTAGATCTTGGTTTTAGACCCTGGTGTAGGGCCTTAGGACTTGGGTATAAGGACCTAAAAGCCTAGACCACGGACCTTAGATCTTGGTTCTAGACCCTGGTGTAGGGCCTTATGTCTTGGGTATAAGAACCTAAAAGGCTACATAACGGACCTTAGGTCTTGGTTTTAGACCATGGTGTAGGGCCTTATGTCTTGAGGAGAACTTAGATACCTAGATCACAGGCCTTAGGTTTAGGGTCTAGACCATGATGTAGGGTCCTAGGTGTTGGATTCAAGAACCTAAAGGCCTAGATTACGGGCCTTAGATCTGGAGGCTAAGAACCTAAATGCCTATGCAGGCCTTAAATCTTGGGGCTTAGAACCTGAAGCCTAGACCACAGACCTTAGATCTTGGGTCTAGACCATGGTGTAGTATGTCTTTGGTCTAAAAACATAAAAGCCTAGACCACGGTGTATTAGGTATTAGGTTTAGACCACAGTGTCTTTTCAGGGGGGGGCTGTGAATCGCGGCCCCCTTGTAAATATTCAGGTCTTAACTCTATGGCCTAGGTCTTTTTAAGATCCTTGAAGCCTACGGTGTATAGCCTTAGGTCTTGGGTCAAGTCCATGCGGTAGTTAGGAGTTGGGTAAGATGGATGGAGGTTGGTCTTCAAATACTTCAATCTGAATCTGATAACCATTTCTGATCATAATTTCATATTCAAAGAAAAAAGACCTCGTTGCCTAATGTTTGCTCAATTCATGGGGGGCTGTGAATCGCGGCCCCCTTGTAAGTTTTCAGATCTTAAGGTTTTATGGCTTTGTACTAAGGTGTCAGGCCTTATGTTTACATCTTAGTCCCGACACATTAGGTCCTGGCTGGGGGCTGATAGGTCTTATACACAGGTCATAGCTTTAGCCACTAGGTTTTTGAGCTTTGGACTCAGTTGCAAGGCCTTAGGTTTAGACTTTAGGTTCAACACATTAGGTCTAAGCTGTTGGGTAATAGGTCCTATTCACAGGTTAAAGCCTTAGCTGCTAGGTTTTAGGGCTTTGGACTCAGGTGCAAGGCCTTAGGTTTACATCTTAGTGCCAACACATAAGGTTTAGGCTGTTGGCTAATAACTATTCACAGGTCAAATCCTTAGCTGCTAGGTTTTAGGGTTTTGGACTCAGGTGCAAGGGCTTAGGTTTAGATCTTAGATCCAGCACATTAGGCCTTCGCTGATGGATAATAGGCCCTATTCACAGGTCAAATCCTTAGCTGCTAGCTTTTAGGGCTTTGGACTCAGGTGCAAGGCCTTAGGTTTACATCTTAGTGCCAACACATTAGGTTTAGGCTGTTTGCTAATAGGTACTATTCACAGGTCAAATCCTTAGCTGCTAAGTTTTAGGGTTTTGGACTCAAGTGCAAGGCCTGAGGTTTAGATTTTTGGTCCAACACATTAGGTCTAAGCTAAACGCAAATAGGTCCTATTCACAGGTCAAAGCCTTAGCTGCTAGGTTTTAGGATCTAAGTCCAAGGCATTTCATCTTAGGAACCACGTGTAAGGCCTTAGGCGTAGATCTTATGTCCAACACATTAGGCCTAAGCTGATAGATAATAGGCCCTATCCACAGGTCAAAGCCTTAGCTGCTAGCTTTTAGGGCTTTGGACTCAGGTGCAAGGCCTTAGGTTTACATCTTAGTGCCAACACATTAGGTTTAGGCTGTTAGCTAATAACTATTCACAGGTCAAATCGTTAGCTGCTAGCTTTTAGGGCTTTGGACTCAGGTGCAAGGCCTTAGGTTTATCTCTTAGTGCCAACACATTAGGTTTAGGCTGTTGGATAATAGGCCCTATTCACAGGTCAAATCCTTAGCTGCTAGCTTTTAGGGCTTTGGACTCAGGTGCAAGGCCTTAGGTTTACATCTTAGTGCCAACACATTAGGTTTAGGCTGTTGGCTAATAACTATTCACAGGTCAAAGCCTTAGCTGCTAGGTTTTAGGGCTTTGGACTCAGCTGTTAGGCCTTAGGTTTAGATCTTAGGTCCAACACATTAGGTCTAAGCTGGTGGCTAATCGGCCCTATTCACAGGTTTAAGCCTTAGCTGCTATGTTTTAGGGCTTTGGACTCAGGTGCAAAGCCTTAGGTTTAGATCTTAGGTCCAACACATTAGGTCTAAGCTGGTGGCTAATCGGCCCTATTCACAGGTTTAAGCCTTAGCTGCTATGTTTTAGGGCTTTGGACTCAGGTGCAAGGCCTTAGGTTTAGATCTTAGGTCCAACACATTAGGATTAAGCTAATGGTTAATAGGGCTTATTGATAGGTTAAAGCCTTAGCTGCTATTTCTTAGGGCTTGTCTGGACCTTAGGAATTAGATTTTAGAGGTTAAACTGGGTTAAAAATTGGAGAATTTTGGCCTAAAAATGTGTCTTTGAAGGTAAAATTGCAATTTGAAGCTGAAGGCGCTCACAAAACATGAGTATTCCCTGGATTATATTCAAAATGCTCCTTGAAATCACTGTCTGAAATCCTGAAAAATGCCCTGAAATGGGCTGATATTTGGCCAAAACCAACCAGAATCCGGTAAAAAACCGGTCAATTTGAAGCTGAAGGCGCTCAAAAAAAACTACGAGTGTTCCCTGGATTATATTCTAAAAGTGGTCATTTGAAGCAAAAAAGTGGTCATTTGAAGCAAAAAGTGGTCATTTGAAGCAAAAGTGGTCATTTGAAGCAAAAGTGGTCATTTGAAGCAAAAAGTGGTCATTTGAAGCAAAAGCGGTCATACGAAGCAAAAAAAGTGGTCATATGAAGCAAAAAAAGTGGCCATATGAAGCAAAAAGTCATCAAAAAAAAACTACGAGTGTTTCAGAACCATCCTTTTATATCTACTGGTGTACGGGTGGTCTGGGACACCCGGTTGATACAATATACCAGGTAATTCCGATGTTAGTTTAATTTTACATTAGAGAACCTATATTTGAATAAGACTTACAAGTTTATTAAAAACCTGAACAACCTTTTCATTCTGAAATAAATCTGTAGTTACCGATCTGTATTGTAAGGTAGCATGTGTGAATGAATGCTGTACATAACTTTCGTTTCAGCAGTGAAAAAGTTTTGTAAACACTGTTGGAACTTACACATTAACGTTCAGAACAGTGAAATTGAATTTTACCCCAATTCATTAAGCCGCCCCTAACCCGGGGTGAGAGTTGCAATGTATCCGTATAGAGATGATCACAGTAAAAAAATAAGTAATGCAATAACGTTTAGCATCTTATTCTTCGACTGCCTTCATGCTTCTAATTAATATTCCACTACCATTATTAACTAACTATATAGGCCTACGGAAATTATTTAGATTATTATAAAAAAGCATGATTGTTTTTTCCCTAAGTGATCCTGCAAAATCATGTTTTACATATTAATAAAAAATTTATCACATATCAAACTTAAGATAATCACAAGTTTGAGCAAACGATTTCAGATAAATACTTTTTGTGTATAATACATCGATCTTAGTAAATTTATCTAGAACGCATATATAAGTTACTTTTTGTATGATAAAAGATGACGTCACGAATACCCCAAATTTTTATCTGGTATATTAATGCGATAAACATGATATTGAAGCCGTGCGATCCACTGCCGCTTGGTTGGGCTGATGGGATCAGAGCCATTGTAATGTGCGAGAGAGAGAGAGAGAGAGAGAGAGAGAGAGAGAGAGAGAGAGAGAGAGAGAGAGAGAGAGAGCGACAGCTAGGAAAAGCTACACTAAATTCTGACATGGGTTTGAGCAATGAGAAGAATTATTTTATTTATTTAACACTTTTAATGACAACATATTTTTATCTTCAACTTCTTATTACCAAACCTTTATAATATCTTGGTTATCAAACATTCGTTAATTTTTTCTTATTGTGTTATATTTTTAACCAGAACTGTTTAGAAAAATGTACGCGACTTTTTTTACCATTATAGCAATTTTTATGTATTTTACTTTTTATATCGTATGGCTCGTTTTGAAAGCCACCAAATTAAAAAAAAAAATTAAAAAATATATTTTTCGAAAAAGGTAAAACCAAAGTACTTTAATGTTTAAAAGCTGCTTTTGAAGCTATTTCTTTGGGTAGATGCTACATTACTGTTGTGAGAAATGGAATTCGATGGAAGTCATTTATGGTAGGGCCTACAATATTAACCACGATACAGATTGGTATTGATAGTAAAATAATATATATTAAGTAAAGGATTAAATAAATCGGGTAAATAATAAGAAACTAACAAAAACTGGATGAAGATATAAGAAAAAAGCATTCACTTCATCTGTTACAAATAATAAATGTAGTTATTATTTGTTTTAATAACTTACTAAGTTTAAAATTATTATTTTCTAATTATTTTTGGACTTTTACACCATACACCATATATTATCTCTCTAAACCTCTAAATGCAATATTTTCTAAGATATTCTTATACTTGAACATTTGCGTTTTACGCATAATTTCCAGGAATTATAGATGTGAAAATTCGCCCAACATTATTCCTATGATAAAAAACCAATGTTCCACCAACATTATCTCCCAAACCGTTAGGATTAGAAATGCCAAATAAATTTTTAAAATTTAAATTTCCGTGTAGAATCAATAATTTAAATAAAAATCGGGGTTTCTAAAAATATTAGTGACTTCCGTACTGGAAAGTTTACTTCTTGTAACCCCTGTACATTGAAATTAACAGGTTTACCTATAAGGACACAATTTGTTTTTGTGAAAGATTATCTCTGTAAATTTTAAAATAGGTGTAAGGGTAGTCTGGGACACCCGGTATTAGTAAGTAAATTGGAGTTTGCAAGTGTAAAGCCGTTGCTGATTCACACGAGTCTTTGGATTAACTTGGAAATCCCAGCCGGTAATATGGCACTTTTCTGAGTATTCAGTATCTGATTTACATTTACCTTTTTCGGATATTCAGTCATCCCTTTACATTCCTGACAATATAAACTAAATTGTGTGATGATTTATTACACAGAGCTAGAGGAAAATATAATTAGGGTTTGAATAATGTGGAAAGTTTTAACAAAGTTTACACTCCAACACTTGCTACTAATTAATAATTTCAGAATGTAAGTCTACATTTACTATCGCTTTTACCTGTGTATATATTTAATATTTCACTCTTACTCAAGACGATTCATTGACACAATATACTTGATTTAATCTTTCTATACATGAGATTTTTTCTAAAATCTAATTTCACAAACTGTATTCCGTTTCTTGAGTTACACTTTTTCTCTCAGTCTTTTACCTATATTCCTATATTTTTTTTTTAGTTTTAGCAATTCTAATACAACTTAAGACTATACTACAATCATCTGGTTAACATAAAACCCACTACAAGCATTCTTATAATTAAGTATAGTAAACTTTACATTCAATGTTTGCCGGAGTCATAACACAAGACATTTTCATTTTGAACATATTGCAGGATAATGGGAATTCCTACAAATATACTGTTTAAACACATGCAAGTTGATAACAAGATGACTGTAGGCCAAGGCCAGTTGAGCTACATCCCATAACAGCAATGGTGTCACTTTCTGCGACATCCTTGGATGTCGCCACAAAGGTTTTGTCGGTTAAAAAAGTGTTAAAAATTCAACATTTTACTCTTTGGTAAATGCAAGTGTTGCCAACGCTGCAGGGAACAACAATCGTTCCCCTTTTTGTTGGAGATTTTTTGTCTCAACTATTACTAAAATAAGGAATTTCAAAGCAAACTAGGAAAGATTTTATGGTTTTAAATTTACCTAGATTGATAATTGTTAATTTGGTCACTACCAAATGGTTTGTTTTTAACTAATGATCCAAATGTAAAATAGAGTAATATGGTGTCGTTACGATAAATATCGTACCCGTGGTAAGACTGCTTCATTCTCTTTTTCAAACAGCTGTGCAGTAATGGTAAATATTATAACGTAACTTGACTTCCGTTTTAGTTTAGACGCTTCATATCCGGAACACAAAAAAAGCTATTCAGCAGACCTTAGGAAGAAGCTATGCTTTTCCTCTACAGACCTTGGGTTGATAACGGTTCCACAAGTTTAGTTTGTAGTTTGTAATAAGTAGTGCTTTTGGAAGTAGTGCTTCCAGACTTGTGCTTTTGCTCCCGTGAACCATCAGCAACACCCATGCCTACTTCCAGGATGGTCCTTGGTGCATTCCCCCACTCTCAGCACAGGCCTGTAATAATATCAGTAGGAATGCAAATTCCTCTCGTAAGATCTTTTCCTCGGCCTAGGTGGAACTTTAATAAAGCTGAGTGGGAGGCCTTCTCATCAAGGCTTGATAGCGGCATCAGGTTCATCCCCTCTAAAATAAAAAACTATGATCGGTTCACTCGCCTTGTCCTGTCTTCCGCTAAGGCGACAATCCCAAGAGGTTTTAGAAAAGAATACATTCCAGGATGGAGCAGAGAGTGCGAAGATCTTTACAGTGAGTTTACAGACACTGCTGACAGAGATGTAGCTGACCAACTCCTTAACTCTCTCGACAACTCCAGGAGAGAGAAGTGGGTGAAAACTGTCGAGAACCTGAACTTCACCAAAAGTAGTCGGAAAGCTTGGTCTCTGCTCAGGAAACTCTCCACTGGTAAATCAAGTGAAAAACACGATGCCTCACAGCCTAGCCCTCGTGAAATTGCAAAACGCCTCTCCGTACTTTCAAAACCTGTGCGTACGTCTGCAGACAGAAAAATTAATTTCAAGCTTAATGAGATAAAGGAGAGTCGGCAAGCACCCTTGGAAGTCTCTAGACCCTTCACTTACGACGAGCTGGAAGTGGCGATTGATGCGATGCCAATTGGAAAAGCAGCAGGTTTGGATGACATTTTCCCGGAGTTTATAAAACACTCGGGTAACAAGGCTAGACAGTGGCTTCTGGAAGTTTTTAACACCACTCTGAAAACCGGCGACATGCCTGGGATATTTAGAAAATCCAAGATCATAGCTATCCTGAAGCCCGGAAAGGATCCAAAACTGCCTGAAAGTTATCGGCCTATAGCTCTTTTAAGTGTTTGTTATAAGCTGCTAGAGAGGTTGATTTATAACAGAATCCTCCCTATTCTCAATGCCAGCATCCCTGTCGAACAAGCTGGATTTAGGCCTGGTCGCAACTGTTGTGACCAGGTTTTAGCTCTGACATCTTTCATTGAGGATGGGTTCGAGCGAAGACTGAAAACCTCTGTGGCTTTCTTAGATCTGACTGCAGCATATGACACCGTCTGGAGAAAAGGCCTCCTAGTTAAATTTTACGACCTTATTCCTTGCCCTTTCTTGTTGCGTCTCCTCAACTCAATGCTCTCCAATAGGATGATAAAAGTATATCTGGGACGCAGAGAAAGTACGTTTAGGCAACTAAAGGATGGCCTACCACAAGGGTCAGTGCTCGCCCCACTGCTCTTTAATGTGTATACTGCCGACATTCCTGTAACTCGGTCCTTAAAGTTTATATATGCAGATGATATTGCATTGGCATATCAACACCAGCATTTTCGACAAGCTGAGGAAACACTAACAAATGACCTCACGACCCTCGGTGAATATTTTGAAGCCTGGAAGCTAAATCCAAACCCAACAAAAACTGAGGTTGCTTGCTTCCACTTGAATAATAGACTGGCCAACCAAAAGCTTAAAATCGTATTCAACGGTGTTGAGTTGAAACATAATGACCACCCACAGTATCTGGGAGTCACTTTAGATCGGTCTCTCACGTTTAAAAGCCACTTACAAAAAACGGCAGCTAAGGTGAGAACCAGGACTAACATTGTCCATCACCTTGCTGGCTCCACATGGGGAGCTAACGCACAAGTTCTGCGAACAACTGCTCTATCATTGGTATATTCAGCTGCTGAGTACTGTGCTCCCGTGTGGTTAAATAGTGTGCACGTTAGAGAGATCGACGTCCAGCTAAACAGGACCATGAGAGCCATTAGTGGTACACTCATGGTGACTCCTGTACCCTGGCTCCCGGTGCTGTGTAATATCGCTCCTCCTGAAATAAGACGAAGGGATGCACTCATTAGGGAATACACAAAGATCTTATCTGCTCCACAGCTGCCCATCCATGATTACCTACCCCAGAATGCGGGCCGATTGAGGTCCCGAAAACCACCTCTACGAACAGCCTCCCAGTTGATGGACTCGAACTTCACCATCCATACAAACTGGACTTCCTCCTGGGACGCTTTTCAAGGTCGGAACCACTTCTTGATAGATGACCCGACCGTAGCGGTAGGTGGTATGAATCTTCCTCGGAAGCAGTGGACTATACTCAATCGTTTCCGCACTGGAGTGGGGAGATGTAATTATTGGAAGCACAAATGGGGAATGACACAAGACCAGTCATGCGACTGCGGAGCAGAGTATCAAACTATGGAACACATAGTCGAAGAGTGCCCACTGAGTGCCTTCCCCGAAGGATTGGCCGGTCTGCATAGCTCAAGTGAAGCTGGGCTGCAATGGCTTAGCGCCCTGGATTTAGCTCTATAAAGAGAGATCTAATTTTTATTTTTCTTATTTTAGTGTTTAGATTTTTACTTATACTGACTCAGGTGCTCTGCACCGCAGAATTTTTTTTTTTATTATTCTTAAACCATGGTGGCTGGCTGAATGAGCCATACGATATATATATATATATATATATATATATATATATATATATATATATATATATATAATAAGTAGTGCAAACGTCATCACCAACACGCAGACCTTTCGACTGGAGTAGCCTCCCTCCATGGCGGTTGTTGGTATTATCCTCAAACTGCATCATCATGGTCGTCTCGGTAATCCTATAGTTAAATATTTGTCAAAACCAAGATGTTATTTCTTTGACTTCAACTCAGACTATGATATTATATTATTAGGTCACATATTTGTTAAAAAAACTTCTAACTGTAAATCTTTCAGTTATAGCCATCTATAATTTTATTATTTGGAGTAATGGTTCTCACTAAGATATTAAGTTAACCATTTATAACTTAGTACATGGTTTGAAACTATTTAAAAAAATATGCTAGTGAATAACTGAACGATAACTAATGAAATATAATCTATCCATGTTTTCTAATATTATCATAATTATATATTTAGTCTATATATAACAAAAGGCTTGATTTTCTTATTGTAGTTTTGATAACTAGACAATTAGGGTAGACTTTGTTTTTGACAGTTTTAAATACAACTTTTCCAATCAACGAAAATATTTGTTGAATACAGTATTATGAGATTTAATTTAAATCGATAAGCTCAAACTATTTTGTTTCCCAACATATGAATAGATTAAAAATAATGAAACAAAATTATAGGCTTATGATTTAAAAGTTTAATTTAAAAAGTATTACTTTTCCTTTTTAAGTAAAGACATCCAAAGTATATATATTTAGGTAAAAAAACTAAATTAAAACAATATTCAACTTATGATTGCTGTGTAAAATAATTTTACTATCGCGGCCTGCAAGAAATTTTTGTGAGTAATATTTAACAAAGCGATTCTAATAAGCAGTGAATAAAAAGTCTAAAAGTCTTCATAAACAGTTAACTCTATGACGTAGGATTGAAAATCTCACTTTGATCGGGTGTTATTTGAAGATAAAAAGTGTTCCTAACTGTAATTGGCTGCTACTTAAAAACGAATCGAGAGTTGTTTCTGTTTGTTTTGCTAAGGTCTTAAAAAAGTTTATTTATTTATTTATTTATTTATTTTTAGGAGGAATACTAACTTTTCTTGGTTATAAAAATTAAGTTAATATGTCGCAACGCATTAATTAACCTAAGTTCATTTAACAAAATGGTTTAAAATACCTGTTACTGCCAAGTGATTCTTAGATTAGGTGTAGACGACCTATTGTTTCGAACATCAAGGTGCTCATTTTCAAGTCTTCATCATCAAGTTAAAAGCATTATTCCTCATTAACTTGATGATGAAGACTTAAAAGTGAACACGTTCATGTCCGAAACCATAGATCGTCTACACCTAATCTAAGGATCACTTGGCATTAACAGGTATTTTAAACCATTTTGTTAAATATTAAGTGATCTAGAGGCTATACCATCACGAAGCTCATTAGTTTAGACCTTAAAGAATACCCAGTAACAACTGGTAAAATCACCAACGAATAATAATACTCTTATATTTTTAAGATGGGCGTGAAAGGGCTCCTCTCAGAACGTCATGCAGTGCTTCGCCTGCTTCTATTTTATGCCTTTATTTTTAAAGGCCGATAAAAGTGAGAGGGGTAATAAAATACTTAAGCTATTTGATCCGATTTTGGATTTCTTTTCAATTATAAATCGATATTAAGCTGTAATGGTTCAAAATTGATCAACTTTACGCCATCATAAATTCAAATTATTAAAAAAATCCAATAGCGAATAAAATAGTCCAAGTCTTTATCTTTCATTTAAAACCTCTCTTACTTTTATCGGACTTCATATAAAGACAAAAATGGGAGCAGGTGAAGCAATGTGCGATGAATTTTTGAGTGATAAAATATACGAATAAAAAGTCTCTAAGAACCTCTGATGTTTCTCTTTTTATTCTCCGAAATTTCAGTTTAATATGTTCCGTTGTTTCATGTGATTGCATAGTAAAAAAAAAAAAACATTTTTTTTATTTAGCATACATATTAAATTTTATGATAATCAATTAAAACCTAAACAATGATTTAATTTCATTTTTGCTCTTTGAGGCTGGTTAGAATATCCTACTCATTACCTACAATAAACTATGTAATACAGTTTATGTAAATTTCGTAGGTAAACTTTGTAGTTTTGTTCCTATATATTCCAATCCCAAGCTTGTATTTCTATAAGAAAACTAAAAACATTAGAGCTAAGCTAAAAATGTGTATCCTAGGTCGTAACACCATACATGTTATAACCTAGTTTTATGATCGGACTCGCTTACCAAAACGATCTGATATCTCTATATCCGGTTACTAGGGCGTGAACCGGGTAGTGGTTTAGCAAACTACATTGGATGTCATAGAGCTGATACTACTTTCGAATTTATTTTTATTAATACTGTAGAATAGGCTAATTTTTCATTGAGGCTTTCTTTCTCCTTGTACGTTAACCATTAGAATGTGCTTTGTAAAAACTTGAACTAATAATGTTTTCTACAAAAGATTTAATACAAAAATAAGTAAAGTGAATTCAAGGCTAGGCTTTAAACCAAGTTAAGAGTTCCCACAAGATTTCATTAAAATGGGAATGTCATGATGAAGGTCTTTATTGCGGCGAGCTTCATTAGTGCGTTCTTTGTATTCAAATCTTTGCGAAGAAATGTTTCAGGATCTGACAGAGACAAGCAATTAAATTAATGTATCCTGCCACTTTATGTCATAAAATTAAATCTTACGAACTGTGCATTTGTTTTATTCTTAAGGTGCAATGATTTTTTTTAAATCCACAAGCTAGATGCAGGTTGGATCACGAGCGATATGAGTTCTAAATCTTTAACGCTATATGCAAGTGTTGCAACTCTTTATCTGTTACCGACAATAACACTGTCTAAAAATAAGATGTGTGTACTTCATTCTTCAATTTGACGGTATATTAATTTAGGTGATAAATCTTCCCTGTACCTATTCTAGCAATATTAAATAACTCTAAATACCGTACATGTCAGATTTGCCAATTTTTACGTGATTAATCTGGAATACTCGTTCTGTTTAATATAGATATGACTTTCTTGTATCCGTTATCTACAATATCACTTATTTTACAACAATTATATGACTTACTGTTATAACTGTGGTACAAGGCCTGGCGTGTATTGTATAACTATTGTTTGCACTGCCACTACTAGTTTACGCTGTACATTATATTGTTATGTAGTTTTAAAAATGAGTAAACTAAGTCATTGGTACTAATATTGACTTATCTATGCCAACCTAACCTATCCTAACCAATCCGGCAACGCTTTTTGCCACTCTCCTTGTTAAAATTACTGTCTTTTGTAGCTCTGTTTCAAAATTTGTTCTTCTAAAGTGCCTGAAGTTTGTGCAAAATATTTCCAAAGGTTAGATCTTTATATGAAATGATTTAATACTTCATAGGTTTTACCACGTTACCTAAAATTAATTCGTGTTGCCTATAACTGTTAAGTATCCTAAAGAACACTAATTTACACCAGATGTAAACAAAAATCAAATTCTTCACTTGTTTGCAACCCACATTTGGGGTTGTTAAACAAGCTAAAACTTTGATAGTATTGGGACAATCAGCTGATATTTATTTTTATAATTTCTATCATAAATAGTCCAGTAAAACCGTACTGAAAAAATACCCTACGTGGAAAAAATTATAGTATGGAGTTTTTCTGCTGTTTTATATGTTTTTTGGGGTGCTGAATCCGAATCTAAAGTTTGCACCAAGATATTCCTTGTGTTTCTCGAGATATCTGCAAAAAACATTGAAATTTTGGCACTTTTTTTAGTATTTTGCTTATAACTCCGAAACGATGCATTTTTTCGAAATTTATGTCCTTAACAAAAATAAAGTAGAGAAAATTTCCAACACAATGCATGCATAAAGTTTGCTGTTACGACCAACCATTATGAAACTATAGCTATTTGAAAATTGGCTAAGTTTTGGTACTTTTAAGAAAAATACTGTTATTCAATATTACATCACATTTAAACAATTATTTGCAAATTTTTTGCCATAACACTATATATGTATGGAAAGAGCGTTAAATTTACTATAGATTTCATATATTATCGTTAGTTTGTAAGTGGTTAAGTGTTCGTAAGATTGCTTATAATAGTTTATCTAGTCACAATTCTAAGGTTGGCAAGACCATAATCTTTGATCACTAGTTATGTCTCTTACTGGCAATGTCAGATTTTTTTTAATGAGAATTATATATTTTGTGTACAGTGCCGAAAATATGCCTAAAAATCAATACTAAATAACACCCGTCACAGCAGACCTGCATGCTCAGAGAATTTAATTTAATTAATAATTTTTCGTCATAACAATACTGTAGTACGCATGGGTATGTAGGTTCGCAGGACCAGGAGTATACCTGTAACATCATAAATATATGTCATATATCATACTAATGTGCAATAAACATTAAACTAATATATATACATTTCATATAGTGGTACGAATGCAGAATAGTTATTTCGCTCTAGCAAAATAAATGGTATTTTCATTAAAAGTTCTTATCTTTTGCATTATCTCTTTTTAAAACAGTCTCTACCAATATATTCGTAAACACATATTATACATATATATCAGTATAATCTGCTTTAATTATAGAATAAAATAATGTATGTTTCACATTGTTATTATTTGTTTTAACTGTTTATTTAGTCTTTACAAAACAATTTGTATTCTTTTTACAAGTCATTTTATGTGCACTACATCTTTTTAACTCGTTTTTTTCAATTTATAAGGTCAGTTAAACTATAAATATATATATATATATATATATATATATATATATATATATATATATATATATATATACTTTTAACTATTAGTAAATAGTTTTATTTACTAATAGTAATACGAGTTTTATATTGTTTTAAGAGGTTTCAAAGGTTTTAGTTTACATTAGCAAAATTATTTTTTCCTTTTTTTACCTGTTAAGTGAACACGCTCCCTCATTTTATTAATATTTTGCTAGATTACACATGAAATATTATAAATATTATATATGTATTTTAATCCACATTAAATTCCGAATAAATTGATATAGTTTTCATATTGTTATAGGTGTACTGAATAGTTAATTTTGCTGTAACAAAATTATTTTAATTCTTACTTGGCGGGCATCGGTTGCACTATACTTCATTTTAATTCAATCTTGCTATTGTATTTATGGAAGATTATAATTACTATATATGTATTTTAAATCTACATTAAATTCTTAATAAATTGATGTATGTTTCATATTGTTATAAGAGTATTAAACAGTTTATTTTTCTGTAACAAAATTATTTTAATTCCTACTTGGCTGGCATCGGGTTCTCTCTGCCACATTTTAATTCAATCTTCCTATTGTATTTATTTAAGATTATATTTACTATATATGTATTTTAAATCTACATTAAACTCTCAATAAATTGATGTATGTTTCATATTGTTATAAGAGTATTGAACAGTTTATTTTTCTGTAATAAAATTATTTTAATTCTTACTTGGCTGCATCGGGTGCACTCTACCTCATTTTAATGTAATCTTGCTATTGTATTTATGGAATATTATAATTACTATATATATGCATTTTAAATCTACATTAAATTCTTAATAAATTGATGTATGTTTCATATTGTTATAAGAGTATTAAGCAGTTTATTTTACTGTTACAAAAATTATTTTAATTCTTTCTTGGCGGGCATCGGGTGCACTCTACTTCATTTTAATTCAATCTTGCTGATAAACTCTACAAAACTAAATTCACTAAAATTATCAAGTATGTCGAAGGAAAAAAATATTACTTTAAAACTGTATTATTTATACAATGAAATACTTCTATAAGACACTCTTAGTTCAGAAAACCTACATACGCATGCGTACAACAGTATTGTTATGACGAAAAATTATTAAATTAAATTCTAAATTCGCTGAGCATGCAGGTCTACTGTGACGGGTGTTATTTAGTATTGATTTTTAGGCATATTTTCAACAATGTACACAAAATATATAATTCTCATTCCAAAAAAAAAAAAAACTGACATTGCCAGTAAGAGACATAACTAGTGATCAAAGATTATGGTCTTGCCAACCTTAGAATTGTGACTAGATAAACAATTATAAGCAATCTTACGAACACTTAACCACTTACAAACTAACGATAATATATGAAATCTATAGTAAATTTAACGCTTTTTCCATACATATATAGTGTTATGGCAAAAAATGTGCAAATAATTGTTTAAATGTGATGTAATATTGAATAACAGTATTCTTCTTAAAAGTACCAAAAATTAGCCAATTTTCAAATAGCTATAGTTTCATAATGGTTGGTCGTAACAGCAAACTTTATGCATGCATTGTGTTGGAAATTTTCTCTACTTTATTTTTGATGAGGACATAAATTTCAAAAAAATGCATCGTTTCGGAGTTATAAGCAAAATACTAAAAAAAGTGCCAAAATTTCAATGTTTTTTGCAGATATCTCGAGAAGCACAAGGAATATCTTGGTGCAAACTTCAGATTCGGATTCAGCACCCCAAAAAACATATAAAACAGCAGAAAAACTCTATACTATAATTTTTTCCACGTTAAAGTACCGATTGCCTTGACTAAAAACTTCTTTCGTCAAATTCGGAGCTCTCGTTGATCTAAATTCTGTATCATACAGTGACGCAGGTAACTTAAATTTTTGTTGATATAACTGGTTTTAATCTGGTTTGTAATGTACTTTGAGACGTTGTATACAATGGCATTGTATACCTTTCACACTTTGTACAACAAGTATGTAAACACTTAATAAGTTTTGTATAACATTTATAATTATTATCATGTCAACACCTTAAAAACAAAGCTTAAAGTTACATCCTTAAAGTACAACGAATTTTTCGCTTTTACAAAGATTTTCTTTGTCTAAACTTATGATGTATAATGAAAACAATGTATTTCTGTTTGAATTGACAAATTCAGGAAAATTAACTAAGTCTCAGAAGAAGGGAGAAATTCGTATACCCTAATGTTAGATTAAATTTACTATTAAGATTTCTTTTACTAGTATGCTTTAAGCACTTTCCAAATGTACTAAACCCCACAGCGTTTCGTATTAAAGATAAAATACTTCGCTATGGACAGGAAACCTTACATAATAGATCATTGTTCATTTCACCTTATCATATAGTAAATTTGTAAATACATTTTTGGAAAGAATGTTACAAAAATGTTTTAGAGTAAAAATAATGTTGGGTTGTTCAAAGTTGAACTTACAATGGCAGATTCAATCAAATCCACCGAAGGTAAGTTAATTATTTGTGACCTGAGGGAACGTCCTATCACTGAATAATAATAATTATTATTATTATTGCTGCATTTGAAGCTTTAGGCAATCACAGTGATCCGTCAAAGAATTATGTTAAAAATAAATGAAGAGAAATTGAAGGGTTAGGCAATAAGATAAATAAACAATCCGTATTAAAAGGAGTTACAATAGCTTGGAAAACGTGAACTAATGTAGAATTAAGATTCCATCACCATCAAAATCTATACCAGTAAAAGTAAGACCATTTCACAATTAAAATAAAGTTGGATAAAAATTAAAGAAAGCGTATTACCACCTCTTAAAAATAATATTGTACTCAGCCACAGAGGGCCCAAAAAGTATAATTTTATATCTTAATTCTATATAAAGGTAGAATAGGCCTAATAAGTTATATTTTAGTAGACATAATGTAAATGCCATAGGCAGAATACTAATTAAAATATTGAGTTCATTTATCATGGCAAAGGAAGAAACCCACCCGAGCAAATAACATTTCTATATAACTTAACATATTTTGATTCATGCATTTTTTATAATTAAAATGGTATCAGAAATAATATTCCTTCAATCAGACTTGAGTGATAAAGGAAGAAAGCACAGCACGTCAGTGTAAGCATATTTAAGATTCCATGAAATAAATATTTTGTTTCATTGCGCTTACAATATGAAATTATTGTTTTATTATTGTATATTATCATTACAGGTATTGAGATATAATAGTAGAAATTTTCAAATCCTAGAGTTTAAGTTTTTTAATTTTAAGTTTTTTTTTGTTCTTTTGTTTGTTTTGTGGGGGGGGGGGGGTTATTATGTGTGTGTGAGTTTGAATCATCTTGCGAAACATATATTAATAGAGGCTATCAAAGGTTTTGAAAAGTTTACAAACTCCAGCCATCCAAGTAAATCTCTTCAACTAACTTCTAAACTGGTAGTAACTTCAATATTCTGTACGTGATGACTACTTCAAATACTTGCAACAGTATCAAGTGTTTAGGGTAACGTTATGACCATAATTTTGTTGTATTTTCGTCTTAATAAGACTTTTTAACAGTAGCAATTCAGATCATGAAGTGTTGATGATTGTTAATTATGAATATATATGTAGTGTTCATTAACTGGTATTTCATTAGTTCTTAGATGTTGGAATGAATATAATGTTTACATCAAAACATTGTTTTCCTTTATTATCATGGTTTTTTTTAAATTAGTGTTCGTAATATTTTTAATCAGCATAAAGCTGGGAAATTCTTAATAAAAAACAGAAGAAACTTGTAATAAATGATAAATATCTACTTTGGTTGCACAAACTACAAGCCCAGTGGTGAAGATGTATTAATCACTGGATGAAAACAGTTTTTTAAGAAAATTCATAATATTCTATTTTCTTTTAACATAACCTATTTCAAAAATCCGTAAATTAAAATAATTACCTGTTTATAAATAAACAAAAATAATGCTAACCTAAGCGACACCCATAGTTTGAAAGGAACACTCGTCCTGTCCCTTAATGCCATTGCAAAACCTCGGGAAAACCCAATGATGCGTTTGGAAGCATGTTGGAAGATGCAACAATGGATGGGTATGTGTACAATTTATTCACCATAGCATCAGCTTTAACTGCTTAGCCATGTTTATAGCTGTTCAATAAAGTGACATTTATAATCTAAACTTTAAATGCAATTTACTTTATCTGGTGACGAAATTCAGGTTATAAGTACAATTTGGTCTTGCAATTAAAATCTGCGAGTGGTGTATATTGTTGATATTTTTTATTCATGTATTACTATAATAATTCCACATTATTATTATTATATTCTCTTAATTCTTCTTCCAACTCTGTAATAGTAAAAAATAAATAATATAGCTTTTTACGAACAGTCACAGTCTACTGACACAGCATTAAATGGACAAAAGTCTACTGCCAGCCTGCCAACAGTTCATGTATAAATATAAACCATTGTGAATATATGCTTGTCTTTATGCGGTCATAAAACTATATTAAATTTTTATTACTACAGTACTAGGTATCGCCCACTGGTCAAAATTCGACCAAAAACTCAATTCATCTTGAGCCAATTTGATTTAAAATGTTTTATAACTGAAACATGTGTTCTTCCTGGTTTGCTCGCATTTGTTATTATAACAGGTGTGTAATGATTTAATCGGTTTTCCTTTTCCCATAAGATTAACATTGAAACTTTGAAAGCCTATCGGGCTTAGCCCTGGAGGCCGATGGAAATTATAATGTGATTCTGCTCATCTACAGGGCACTACCGCTCTAACGGTATAAACCGATTTCTTCTACTACGGTATGCACAAGAGCTGAGAAAAAGCGAGAAATTGAAACGTGCTTGTCTATTATATAGACGACAACATAAGACTTGCAGAGTGATATTTTTCAGTCAACCCTTATGAAAAACTTTTTCAATTTTTTTTTTTAATTTGATACTGGTTTTAATCGATGTCTGAATGTGTACACCTTTGTCAATTAATTTGCAAAACAATTATGAACCAACAAATAATTAATGAATACTTTTTATTCTAGCTAACAAATTACGATGTGTTGACAGTAACCTAACACTAGAGGAACCACGGTGATGCGGTTTTTGATTAAAGCGGACCACCGGGTCACCGCAGCTCCTTCGCAAACTTTAATTACCCTGTGGCTGGGAACCATACGGCACTCTGTGATCATGTTTGGCGTTTTGGACACACAAAAATCTATTCAGAAAAAAGTTTATGAAGTATAATATTTTTGAAACGCTTTTAGTTATTTTAAAAGGATTTAATAAATGAAAATTATTTCATACTGTTAAAGGAATTTTTATACAAAATATCATCGCACTTCTTAAATAACTTATTTTTTTTATTTTGAACATTCAAAAAGAAACGTGCTTTGTTCAAGCATGGAACTTTATTGAGGGCAATATAATTAACATTTAAATGGTCTACTTGAAAGTCGAAACAGTCGTAGGTCATTTAGGCACAGCATCACTTACTAGACACTACATCGTTGTTTCTAAGATCGTTAACGGTTTATTATTTACGGAAAATCCATTACAACATGATTCGTTACAGAATGACTATTTGAGGAGGAGGAGGAGGTCATTTGTAAGAACTTAGAGGAAATTTAAAAAACAACACATACATTTTTTTATAAGTAACTATTGCCTTTTGCACTAAAATATACTTATTCATATCACTAGTGAAGGTTAAATAACATGTTTTTTGCTTTGATAATGTTTTACTTGATTAAACATTTTATTATTTATTTTTTTAATTTTAGGTGGCTATAACTAAGTTGCAAGCTTAGTGGTATTCATAGATTTGAAATAGTAACTTAAGTAATAATTAAATTAGTTTTTTTATGTATAGAATAAGTTTAAATATAATATCAAAGAAAGTTGTCCGATGAAGTATGAAAACATATATTTTTAAAACTTGGGTTTCATTGTATTTAAGACCATTTCAACTAATATAGAAACACACACTAACAAAGTTACTAGAATTTCTCATTAAATTGAATGAAACAACAAAATTGTGTAAAACTCCTGTTATTGCAGTTATATGATTACATATACCTATGCCATTGATACAAAAGAGGGTATCTAAGAAATATGTGAAAAATAGAAGAACTGAAGTTTTCTAACATAGTTGTAATAAACAAATAACCTAAAAATTTAATAAATTATTTTTTAATGATAGTGTATAGTTTGTTTGTACATCGATAATTTTGAAATATTTTTCAATGAATAGTATTGGATGAAAGAGTTGTATAGGACGGACCTACTTGTGTCTTAGATCAAGTGCATACTTAAACAGTAGACAGAGTACTTGAAAAACTGTTAGCAGACTTTGTGTTGGCAGGGAACCAAAATGAAGAAAGGAAGAAATCACTTTTTATCTTTGACAGTAGAAGATGTATGCTTTCTTAAGATAGGTAATTCAAATTAGATATTAAAAGATAGGTCATAAATAATATCACAATCCTGATCGTACATATAGCCTGGATTTGTAATTAAAGACGTAATTATAATAATTGCTTTATAAATATTTAATAAGCGTGTAACTTGTATTGCACATAGCCTAGCAATTTGTGGAATTTCCGAAGATCCTCCAGCTAAAATCTGGGAGAAGCATTTCCCATTATCATTCTTCGGATTCTGCTGAAACACAATCTCGTCTTATCATGGATCTATCTCATATTATTGCTGAAGAAAACGTATTGCTGTTACTCCTCCGCTGAAATAATGTAAAGCGATATATAATATACATATAATAGGTTCTCAACAGCATGGAACAGATTATGAGGTTGTTAATAGAAGAATACAATGAATGAAATACATTGTGATGTTGTTGTTAAAATATAAATCTGAAATAAAAAAATTATATTTATAAATGTAACCAGGATAAAATATTTCATCATATAAAATAGGGGTACATTTTTATAATGTGAATTGTTAAACATAATATTTAATAAAGACGGTTTGTGGAACATTTATTTTCATTGCAAAGCAAATTAACTGTGTATATACTTGGTGAATAATAAATGTTATGCCTTAGAACACTCAGAGATACAGTAACATGTTTTTCTTTCTAGTTTTATGTAAAGTGTTTTAATTTTTATTTTAATAATGCAAAATTAATTTTATACATTAATGTTTCATAAAAATGACAAAAGTTATTCACTAATTAAATAATTGTGAATTAACTAACATATTTTCGGTCGTATAATAATTGTTAGGGTTAATTGTAAATTTTTGGCTGCTAATTTTGCTGTTAAACACAGAGTATTTTTTAACTAGATAGTATAAGAGAAGTTTAAGGTGGGGAGATTGCGTTGACTATTTAAACTGTAAACAAAAATCTTTAACTTGTTACAAACATGTAAGAGTAGCAGGTTTCCTTAAGTAACGTCTTTTATAATTGAATTTTTACTCCATGGAACATAGAGTATAAAATTCTTACAATCGACTTTAAATTTCACTTAGGCGAATTTTAGGCCCACAAAAGGCTTTTTTATTACTAATCTGATTTCAATGAAATTCTCAGGTTAGATTTTAAGTATTTTAAACTAGGTAATAAACTATAATCGAGCAATTATTTTCAAGTATTAAAAAAGCTTATTTTCCGGAATTTTTTACCGAACTTTAGTTGTTTAGGCTACATGATTTGACTAATGTAGTTGCTAAGATCAGTTTATATTCCCCCATCGCAGCTGAGTTGTCGCTGTGTATGCTGAAAACAATATAACCTCTTCAGATTTGTTTACATTTACTCGCCGTTATGTTACGTTTTTAAATAAAATTTAATTGATATTTTGACAGACCTATTTGTTAAATTAAATAGATCAACACTGATGTATACTTGTTGAAGTTATAAATTATACCAAAAGATAGGCATGTTGATGTGAAATGAATTGCTGTCGTACGGAATTATGCGATTAACTAATTTATGGGATCCAACTAATATCTATTTGGGAGAAAGATTTAAATTGAACAACTAATTAGAATGTGTTGTGCCATTGTAGCCTATGTCTCAGGTAACAAAATATGCATTAAGTGTTAAGCGTGATTCTACAATACTTACATTACTTGATTTTTATGAATTTGCAATCATGGATTTAAAATTGTATTGTTTTTTTTCGCTCTACAATGTATTTACCTTTAATATTGTAAGCATAATTATTATTAAGTTACTTGCTTGTTTTGAGGTCTTAACTAAAATCATTGTTTGTATGTATTTATTTGTAGGCTAGGCCTAGGATGTACGCCGTTGACTTCGGACGGTTAGATGACGTTCCACTCTTCACATTCGAGGAGATGGAAACTTCCGTTCTCTCCCTAGAGAGCAACAAGGCTCCTGACCCGGACTGTTTTATTTTTAAGCCAAAAACTGATAAACAAAATGTTGTGATGTAAAATTACCAGCTGATATGGGACAGTGAAATGAACAATAACAAAAACAAAATCAAAGGCTTTAGTTCATGTAATATTAATAAAGATAAACAAACCTTTCCCACCACTATTTCTCGCCCCTCACCCGAAGGATCAAGTTAAGAAAAACCGGCTATATCTTCAAATGTTTAAATCAATATGTGGGATGGTCTTCACAGTTTGCAATGGTTAAAGTTTATACAAATTCTTCGTATTTTGTTACCTTTCATTGTATTTGTTAAAAGGTCTTCTGATCTTTACAGGTTAACCTTTAGAGGGTTTAAGGTTTTTCGTGTTAGTATTATGTTTTGAGTTATTTTTTATTATATCTTCATAGCTTAAATTTAGAGACTATACTTTGTCCTCCAAATTATCCTGTATTCTACTTGGATTGTCACGCAATTCTTCTAAACAGATTTCTCACGAGAGTTTCATAAACTAACTTGCCCGTGCAGGTTTCCCATTAAAAACAATATTTCAACACCCACTATAACATGACACGATAGGTAGCGGGATCGGCAAGTGTAATTTCCACTGACGGAATGTGGCGTCCATGCACGTGTTGTAACTCGACTCCTTGATTTTTATGGAAGAAAACTAGAAACTTTAATTCGTCAAATCGCTCAATGAAAATAAAGTATAAGAATATCTTCACTATGTGACTGTCAGGAATCGAATAATAAAGTGACTTATAAAATATTATGAAGTTATTTATGGTACGTATAATCTTAGCCATCGAAAGGTCTGTTACCGCAGCCAAACATTACACTTAGGTCAGCGCCCACATTTGCTGGTAATTTCCCTAGGGGGCTTAACCGAACTGACTCTCCACTGTCGATAGATCCGGGAGGAACAATCCCGGCAAAACGGGCCCAACAATCGGTCTGTACTGTTCACTTAAAAAAATATTAGTCAAATTACATTTTACTGTTTTCTAGTAAAATAGATCTATAGTTAAAATAAAATGTGTCCTTAAAGATGTTAAATAAATTCTAATAGTAGTGATGAAATTACAACCTGTCCCCTTAAGAGGTTAATTATATATCCTAGAAATTTATCAGAATTATAAAACCAAACAGCAATCATTAACCTTTGTTGACGATCACTATTGGAAACTACTCTCCTAAATGAATCTCCTGTTTTAAAAACAATTTCAAAGACGTAAGTTAAAATATTATTTTTTATGTGTAGCATAGTCTTACTTGTGTCAGTATGTCAAATTCTAAACATATTACAACACATAAACCAAACCATAAGATATACAATATAGAAACGACGAATTTGTATGTTTTATAGTTTTTAATTATTATTTTACTATGTACATTCAGATAGTAAAAGAATATTAACAGGAAAACAGTAAAAAAATGTTACGCATTGTATAACATACTATTACAATAGCCTACTTAAATATTTTTAATAGAATATATTCCATATGTTTACTGATTAAATAAATGGAAAGACAACAAAATATAAAAAAGTTTAAGTTTTAAGACGATGACAATTGAATCTAACTGTAACAGGCTGCTTAATATGATATTACTAAACGTATACAAAAAATTACACAAAAACATATAATTTATTAAAATTTGTAACTTAATAGCAATGAAGTTTGTCTTAGCTGTGATGTAAAATTATTATAATCATCTATCGAAATACACTAGGTAAAAAAATATATAAACACTTCTCTGTTTCTAACATATCTCGGTCTCTGTTTTTGAAACTACAGTACTTGAAATGCCGGTAATTTTAATCCGAAATTAGAATCCTTATACCCGAGAAACAAAACATTTTATTCGCACTATACAATGTTAATGAACTGAGTTAGAAACTGTCGTCGTAAAGTCTAATCGTTAAAATTAATCATGTACGTTTTTTATTGTTTTTTAACTATACTTTTTTAACTTCAATTATTTAAAAATTGACGGTTAAATTATACAAGAGAAACCAAACAAATTGAATTATGTTCTCAACTTAAAATGATTGATAGGTTGAATAATTTTGAAAGTATTACCATCGGTATGGACATAATACTTCCATTATTCTCTACCATTCTAGATAATTTTGGATGATCAATTTAACCCATCACCTCTTCAAAACTACGAATAATAAAAAATAACCAAGGGAATATACAATTTTTGCAATAGAAATCATTTAAGTAACAACTTGTTAATACAAATTAAAATAAGTAATAATTACACCTCTAGATACCTGATTCCAATTTAAAATTATGCCTTTCAATTCATACTTAATGTTTATAATCTATTTAATTTAAATAACTGTCTTGTTTGAAAGGATAACCATCCTTACTGCACCTTATCAACATATTATCACTTAGGTCAGGTTACTCTGAATGTAATTTCCCAAGAGGTTTTGAGCAAAACTAGGTTGCCTGAGACGATATACCCCAAAGAGACATTTTACTCTCAACTTGTTTCGTTACCATTATACCATTTATTAATACACGGTGAATAAAAACTTAGTTGTTTGAAAGAAACTTTGAATTAACGTTATCCAGCCCACTTTTATACAACATAATGACTCCTCTTGATCAATGATTTACAAAATACTAGTGTAATTGTTGCTAAAAATCGACTGTCAATGTATTAAATATATCAACTATCACATGTCATTGCTATCAGTCCAATCCTGTATTGTGATTTTCAGTAATCACCCAAAATTAGACTTTATTTACAGCTGTACATAGCTTAACATATGTTTAAAATGTTCAACGACATCTCAATGTTATTTTAATGGACATTTTTCAAATTTCAATAATGGATATTACCTTTATTTTAAGTCCATTCTTATGAAATTTATATGGAAACAACTAACAGACCAATCCATAACACCATAAACTTGAAAATCGGTTAAAAATTCTTGGAGGAGAAATTCCAATAAAAAAAAAACACCCTTAAATAAACATAACGAATTAAATAACTTAGTTAATTAAATAATTATAGATTTTAAATCTACATTTTAATAATATGAATAACATTAGAAAACCCTAAAAGCTTAATGTATAGTGAATATTTGGATTTTACAGTACACAATGAGACATCCTCACCCACTCACTCACTCATTGTCACTATTCCTCTAACGCTTATCATTATGCTAGGAATTTTAATTTAATATCCTGACTCCTTGGGTGACGAATAAGAAAGAAAATATTTTTTATCAAAATATGACCTATGTGCTCCACCCAACTGGCTTTTAAAGTCAAAATGTTAGTCTTATTTGAACAATTTGTATTGATGTTGTTACTTTGTTTGTTGTACTTTGTTGGTACAAACCCATAATTTATATTGTTGTTATCGCTTGTTTCTATAATTTATTGTTGTTCTTTATATACATATACAGGGTGTCCAGCTTCCACCTTTACAAACTTTTTCAGGTTATTAAGCATGCCAAAACAAACAGAAAAATCATATAAACATATGTCCGGAAATGCTTCGTTAAGCCGCTAGCCGCCATTTTGCTTTTTACACTTAAGAAATTTTATTTCCGTAACGGGTTGTTGTATGGAGTTCATATTTGGCATTTACCTTAATCACACCAATGCGCATTTTTATAAAAAATATTATTTTTTTCCGATCTATATTTTCAAAATGGCGGCCATTTTAAGTTTTTAAACTCAAATATCTCAAAAACCGTAAATTTTATAAAAACTTTACTGGACACGAAAAAGTTGTCAAATTAAATTATCTAAACAGTGATATCACGTTTGTAAGGATCCGGCAACAAATAACGGAGTTAAGGTGGTTTTCCTGTAGAAAAACACTGATTTTGCACTATGATTAATGCCAATTTTGGTTATTTTAAGAGAAAAATCTTAATAACTCCGTTATTTGTTGTCGGATCCTTACAAACTTGGTATCAATCTTTAGATAATTTAATTTTTCAACTTTTTTGTGTCTAGTAAAATTTTTATAAAATTTACGGTTTTTTAGATATTTGAGTTTAAAAATTTAAAATGGCCACCATTTTGATGATATTGATCGGAAAAAAATAATATTTTTACTAAAAATGAGCATTGGTGTGATTAAGGTATATGCCAAATATGAACTCCATACAACAACCCGTTACGGAAATAAAAATTCTTAAGTGTAAAAAACAAAATGGCGGCTAGCGGCTTAACGAAGCATTTCCGGACATATGTTTATATGATTTTTCTGTTTGTTTTGGCATGCTTAATAACCTGGAAAAGTTTGTAAAGGTGGAAGCTGAACACCCTGTATATCCATGTTCTTGTTATGCACAACATAAACGGACAGTGTGGTCTATACATACGAGTACAAACTATAACTACAATTCTCCGAGCCCCCATAACTCATAATGGTAAAGCGTTGAAATTTAAAATACACGATTTTTTTTGCTCCAACAAGAAAACAGGGTGGTTTTAATTGATATTTGACATAAAGGTTCTGTCACACTGGCATGGAAACATTTTATGTCAACCTCAATTATTCTTAAGGATAACGGTTTATAAATTCAAATAATTGTTAAAAACTCTTATTTTATATTTTTTTATTTTTATTGTTTAATAAGTGGACAGTTGAATTCAGCACTAATAACTGGCGTGGCAAGCTCATCCAGGTATTGAGTTAGCGATGATAATGATCCGCTCATTGAGTCCAGTGAGCGATGATAACGGTCCGTTCATTGAGGCGAGTGAGCGATGATAACGGTCCGTTCATTGAGGCGAGTGAGCGATGATAACGGTCCGTTCATTGAGGCGAGTGAGCGATGATAACGGTCCTCTCATTGAGGCGAGTGAGCGATGATAACGGCCCGTTCATTGAGGCTAGTGAGCGATGATAACGGTCCGTTCATTGAGGCTAGTGAGCGATGATAATGGTCCCTTCATTGAGGCGAGTGAGCGATGATAACGGTCCGTTCATTGAGGCGAGTGAGCGATGATAACTGTCCGTTCATTGAGGCTAGTGAGCGATGATAACGGTCCGTTCATTGAGGTGAGTGTGCGATAATAACGATCCATTCATTGTTGTGAGTGAGCGATGATAACTATCCGTTCATTGAGACGAGTGAGCGATCATAACGAACCGTTCATTGAGGCGAGTGAGCGATCATAACGAACCGTTCATTGAGGCGAGTGAGCGATCATAAAGAACCGTTCATTGAGGCGAGTGAGCGATGATAACGGTCCGTTCATTGAGGCGAGTGAGCGATCATAAAGAACCGTTCATTGAGGCGAGTGAGCGATGATAACGGTCCGTTCATTGAGGCGAGTGAGCGATCATAACGAACCGTTCATTGAGGCGAGTGAGCGATCATAAAGAACCGTTCATTGAGGCGAGTGAGCGATGATAACGATCCGTTGAGTGAGGCGAGGGTGAGATGATAACGATCCATTCATTGTGGTGAGTAAGCGATGATAACGATCCGTTCATTAAGGCGAGTGAGCGATGATAACGGTCCGTTCATCAAGGCGAGTGAGCAATGATAACGGTCCGTTCATTGAGGCGAGTGAGCAATGATAACGGTCCGTTCATTGAGGCGAGTGAGCGATGATAACGGTCCGTTCATTGAGGCTAGTGAGCGATGATAACGGTCCGTTCATTGAGGCGAGTGAGCAATGATAACGGTCCGTTCATTGAGTTGAGTGAGCGATCATAACGAACCGTTCATTGAGGCGAGTGAACGATGATAATGATCCGTTCATTGAGGCGAGTGAGCAAAGATAACAATCCGTTCATTGAGGCGAGTGAGCGATGATAACGGTCCCTTCATTGAGGCGAGTGGGCGATGATAACGGTCTCTTCATTGAGGCTAGTGAGCGATGATAACGATCCGTTCATTGAGGCGAGTAAGCAAAGATAACAATCCGTTCATTGAGGCGAGTGAGCGATGATAACGGTCCCTTCATTGAGGCGAGTGAGCGATGATAACGGTCCCTTCATTGAGGCGAGTGAGCGATGATAACGGTCCGTTCATTGAGGCTAGTGAGCGATGATAACGGTCCGTTCATTGAGGCGAGTGAGCGATGATAACGGTCCGTTCATTGAGGCGAGTGAGCGATGATAACGGTCCCTTCATTGAGGCGAGTGGGCGATGATAACGGTCTCTTCATTGAGGCGAGTGAACGATGATAACGATCCGTTCGTTGAGGCGAGTGAGCAAAGATAACAATCCGTTCATTGAGGCGAGTGAGCGATGATAACGGTCCCTTCATTGAGGCGAGTGGGCGATGATAACGGTCCGTTCATTGAGGCTAGTGAGCGATGATAACGGTCCCTTCATTGAGGCGAGTGAGCGATGATAACGGTCCGTTCATTGAGGCGAGTGAGCGATGATAACGGTCCGTTCATTGAGGCGAGTGAGCGATGATAACGGTCCGTTCATTGAGGCTAGTGAGCGATGATAACGGTCCCTTCATTGAGGCGAGTGAGCGATGATAACGGTCCGTTCATTGAGGCGAGTGAGCGATGATAACGGTCCGTTCATTGAGGCTAGTGAGTAATGATAACGGTCCGTTCATTGAGGCGAGTGAGCGATGATAACGGTCTCTTCATTGAGGCGAGTGAGCGATGATAACGGTCCGTTCATTGAACCAAGTGAGCGATGATAACGGTCCGTTCATTGAACTAAGTGAGCGATGATAACGGTCCGTTCATTGAGGCGAGTGAGCGATGATAACGGTCCGTTCATTGAGGCGAGTGAGCGGATCAATCTCGTTCGCCCTGGTAGAGTAATCTGTCACAAATTTTAATCTACCCCTTCATAAACTTCCCTAATGAAGCACGGGATACAGCTATGGTATCACTCTAGCTTCACTGTATATCAACCTTAAGATAGGACTTGATGTTTGTACAAAAACTAATTTGTATAGTATCGATTGTTCTAGAATTTCTATTTAGCTTGACCAAGCAACCATTAGATCTTAGTATTATTTATATACAATTAATAAATGTTAATTATTATATTTGAATTATTTGTTTGACACGCCTTTTGGCTGCATAGCGGAGAGCAAACACAGAAGGATTATATGTTTTGGTTTTAAGTAGTTACTAAAAAAAAAAAAAAAATTGATAATAGTGACGATTTTTCTGATAGGCCTATATGGGTGAGTGACATTTGACAAATATATCGTAGATATAACTAAATACGCCCACAATATTGGATTTTTCTTTTCCTATGTGGCAGAGCCTTATTGACATTTATTTACAATACCTAAGGTCATTCACATAGTACCACGGAACAGAAATTAAAATTTTCAAACCATTTACTAAGGCCGTTTTTTACTTAGAAAGAGGACAATGATTGATATCTTAGCACAACTTGGCTGCTTTGATGAACTATGATTCAAAGCCCTAATATCGCACAGACAATTAAAATGGTTATGATCCTTCACACCACTCTAGTCTATAACAGAATTCAATTTGAGAACACCAGGTAAAGCCTCTGTAACATGAAAAGAGGACGACGTGGGGCACATGAGTGTCACAATTAAGAGTAAAGACAAAGAAAGAGAAGGATATGTCAGAAAGGAAAGATATTTTGGATGAAGCTGATTTTGGATTCTGGCATTCTTGAAACGTAAAAATGTCAAAAATGTCGACATTCTAAGCAATGTACAGACAAAACTAACTTCATTAGTATATGGGTGTTCAGCTTCCACCTTTACAAACTTTTCCAGGTTATTAAGCATGCAAAAACAAACAGAAAAATCATATAAACATATGTCCGGAAATGCTTTGTTAAGCCGCTAGCCACCATTTTGTTTTTTACACTTAAGAATTTTTATTTCCATAACGGGTTGTTGTATGGAGTTCATATTTGGCAAGTACCTTAATCACACCAATGCTCATTTTTAGAAAAAATATTATTTTTTCCGATGAATATTTTCAAAATGGCGGCCATTTAAAATTTTTAAACTCAAATATCTCAAAAACCGTAAATTTTATAAAAATGTCACAAGACACAAAAAAGATGACAAATTAAATTATCTAAACAGTAACACCAAGTTTGTAAGGATCCAACAACAAATAAGGGAGTTATTGTGGTTTTCCTGTACAAAAACACTGATTTTGCACTATGATCAATGCCAATTTAGGTAATTTTAAGAGAAAAATCTCATTAACTCCGTTTTTTGTTGTCGGATCCTTACCAACTTGGTATCACTGTTTAGATAATTTAATTTGTCAACTTTTTTGTGTCTAGTAAAGTTTTTACAAAATTTACGGTTTTTGAGATATTTGAGTTTAAAAATTTAAAATGGTCGCCATTTTGAAAATATAAATCGGAAAAAATAATATTTTTTTCTAAAAATGAGCATTTGTGTGATTAAAGTACATGCCAAATATGAGCTCCATACAACAACCCTTTACGGAAATAAAAATTCTTAAGTGTAAAAAACAAAATGGCGGCTAGCGGCTTAACGAAGCATTTCCGGACATATGTTTATATGATTTTTCTGTTTGTTTTGGCATGCTTAATAACCTGGAAAATTTTGTAAAGGTGGAAGCTGGACACCCTGTATATCCTAGATATATCCAACATGTGCTATGAAATCTAATAGTGATGATTGTAATTTATTTTGAAGTCCCCCTCAGGCTTCACGCCCAGTATGTTTAATAATGCAATGCACAAACTTGTCTCTCATCACACAACATAACTTGATACCGAATGACCTACAGGTAAATTAATCAATTCACTCGAACGACAACTTAATTAAATGTTGTATTGTTATTATTATAATATTCATAAAAAGTCTGCGCAACATCACTGTTGGTATAGTTTATATTAATTAACTTTACCAATTTCATTTGAGTTTCATAAATAAAAGTTAATCCTATTTGTAAAAAACAATCTAAAAATCAAAACATTTGATATTAAGATGCCTTATCAAGTACTAGCATTTATTATTGAAATTTTAAATAATATAATAATACTCTCAGTGCTATTCTCTCAGGTAAAACATTTATTTCAAATAGTATTTTGGTCAGCCGTTATTAAAAATAAAAGAACTACTTAAAGAACACACTATCAAACATGCTTGACCCGATTCTGGGTCCGACGTCGGTCCCGACGGCTCGTCCAACATGTTCGACAGTCTGATGGATGCTCGGCCCGGCGGTGTGTCGGGACCATCGGCACTGGCACTGTTTTAACCCAATTTGTGCCCGATGTCTCAGAACCGACATTGGGCCTAACGTCGGGTCTGACGTCAGGTAGAGCATGTTTCATAGTTAATGGACCTCTTTACAGACAGTCCTTTAGATCAAACAATGTTGAATATAGTATTTTTATTTTTACTGCAAATCCACTAGTATTTAGGTGGTTTTTATACGGCAATAAATATGAAAACTGTTTACTTACACAGTATCCTAAAAAAACGTATAGTGAAGTACGATATAAACTTATAATGTTCTATTTTTTTTTATTTTCTGAAATTTTATGTAAGTAATTAAAGGCAGCTATTAAAAACAAAATAATAAAAATGTTCCGTAATTATTTTGCCCAGACAATACACACAACTAATTAATGATCAACTAGCACAAATCAAAATAAGTTGATTATTATGTATAACAATTTAATTTCCACACTGACGGTTTAGTTCAAGCCAAACCCAATTGAAAGGGTAGAGTTTGAACGATGGCATAAAACCCTTTGGATAATATTATTTCTGGAAGAAACAGGGACCTTTTGAAGGGTAAAATAAACTTATATGCAAAAGTCAAATCTTTATAAAGTTATATTTTAGAACTATATTTTTTTCTAAAACATATAAAAATCTATTGTTTTAATTTTTTATGTGTAAATGTTATAAATTTTATGAAACATTAAAAATGTGTTTTACTATACTTAGTTTTAATTAGGAGTATTACATATTTAATTAGAAAAAAACTACAACGTTAAAGAAAATAATTTTGGTCAGATTCAAACATTAAAGAATTAAGGATTTGTGACAGTAGTAAAATAGTTCTACATTTTATTCAGGGGCAGTAAAGAAGGTCTGGGACTTAAAATCATTATAGTTTTATTGTCTAACCATAAAAAATAAATAAAATAAATTAGTTTAAAACCAGTTTAAATCTGTTGTGAAAACACATTCGGTAGGATGTTTCCATTGTTGCTTGGAGATGATCTGATAAAACAAGCAACCCCGATATTTACAAATTATTACACTAAAGTCATGTCTAGAAAAATGGACTGGATTTTTTTTTTTTTTTTTTTTACATATGATAGGTTGTGTTTTCATTAAATGCACATATATTCGTAGGTATATTGAAATTAATGACGTAAATTTTCGCTTACATTTCACGTGGTCAGTCAGTGGTATTGACAATAATAGGCAAACATACACATTCTAATATACATTTCTGACCATATTATTATTAATTCCTAACAAATGTTATGTTCTTCCTTTATTTTTTCCATTTTTTTATCTTATGTTTTTGTAAATTTTCTTAGTTCTTATCATATATTAACAATATTTTTAATTTTATGTTGATTTCATGGTATATGAGACAATAGAACTTAAAAATTAAAATAATATACAATATTTCTACGTAGAAATAATAATACGTAGAAATTTCAAAACGTATCTTTACATATTTTAATTATGCATTTTTCAAGACTAAAACTAACATACATAATAACAAACATAAATAATAAAACCATTGCAATGTATTGAAATTCACCCTGAATTCGTTTGTTCTTCCATTGTTTAGAAGGTATAAGTGATTATCGTTACTGAAAAATTCTTTTGTGTGCAAACAGAAATATAATTTGACATGAAAGAAAAATCATAGATTAAGCATACTAATCCTTGGAAAAATGTATTGTCAGTTAAGCTGTATATGTATATTTTTTCTGGGGGAATAATGTCAAACGTTATATGTACAATTTCATTATTACTATGATGATCATCATTTTCATTTAATAATCAATGAAATAAATATATACCTATTGTAATGTTTAGTATCGGAAACACAAAATTTATAAAGTTATAAGTTTAAGCGCTTTTGGTATAAGAAGAATTTGTAGCAGTATGACTTATGGAATTTAAATAAGAGTTTTAAAATCATTAAGTATTTTTAACCAGATTATGATATATACAAGTATAATTATATAAATTCTTAAGAAGTGAAATAATGCAACATTATCTTTAGTTTCCAAACTGAGGTTCAAGGAAACTTCTGAGTGTTACAAAACAGTTTAGGAGTTTCTGAAATGTCTCTCTCTTACTTGTTTTCACTTGTAAAACTTCATTGTGAATCCCTTCAAAGTGAACTGACAAAGTTACTTTAAAATATATCATACACTACGATTATTTTGTTATAAATAAATTGAAAATGCAGAAGGTAGGATGTATAAGGAGGCTTAGGCCAACGCTACTTTTGACAGTTTGTTGAAAGTTACTATGTGGCGTTCGGTCAATTGAATAATTGATGTAATTAAAATTAATAGATTTTAAATTTGATTAATAGATTAAATTTGCAGCAATTTACTTACTCATCTTAACTTAGATTGTACTTCACACTATAATTAGATATTCATATTATTATTATTAGCTTATACTATAAAACAAGTACTGTTTGCAAAAGCAAAATTTCTTTCCAACCAAGGATTTTTAATTTGTTTTTTGAATATGGGGCTATCGGATACGAGAAATCGTTTAGAACCAGTCCCGTTGCTCGGAAAAGTTCCGGTTTCTGTAATACAGCCCTTCAAAGTTCCCATTTTATCCGTATGGAGAATTGCTTACCTAAAAGTATTACTTTCGTTCTCACACAAAACTCGTTCGCTCCGCTCATTCACCCTCTTCCATTTTAAAGACAAGCTCGTTCGCTTCTCTCACTCGCCAAGCCGACGGGTGTTGTACTTTGGTATAATTTTCTTAAACTACAGGTTAAATATGTAACATTGGTTTATATCTACAGTTATCAGCTAATTTTTGTTCAAGTAATAAAATCTTCATAAGGATAACATGGGATCTTTAAAGTGCTCTAGCGCGAAAACCGAATTTTCCCGCTATGGAACCAGCTCCAATCGATTTCTGGTTGTCAAAACCCCCCTATTAAATCAAAAAATAAAAAATCCTTGGAGCGAAAAAAACTTTGCCTGTACAAACAGAGCTTGTTTTAGAGTATAAGTTTTAGAATATAAATAAATAAGATAAGATATAGGGCTTTCAGCCATGATAATTTGATAGAAACTGGTCCCATAGCTGGAAAAATCAATTTTTCAGCCCTTGAAAGTTACAATGTTGACCTTATAAACATCAAAGTAACCAGTGAAAATTGAACCAAAATCAGCTGATAAATGTGCAAACATGTTTCATTTTCAAATTGTGGTTCATTAAATTTACACATTAGAGTACACAGCACCCTCTGACTCAGCGAGTGATCTGAGGGAATGAGCTCGTCTTGAAAAGGAAAAGGGCGAGTGAGTGGAGGGAATGGAGCTTTGTCCAAAAATAAACTGACCTTTTACAATTTTACTGAGCAAAAGCTCGATCCCCCGGTGCTCAACTTATAAATTCATAACAAAGCAAAACGTTGGGTATGCGGCGTTGGTGTCTTCAGTCTTTATACTAGAATCAAAACTGAAGGATTTTAGTACAATTTTTGCAATAATTCTGTACACATGGCACACATTTCTGCACCCATCTCTTAATCTGAACTTGCCTTTAAATGTTGCAAATTATAATTCTGCTTAATTATAGCACTTGCAATTTGAGTTGTAATTAAAAAAAAATCATATATCAATATATGTTATATCTGTACCGAAATTGGTAATATATCTTTACCGAAATGTAACCAAAAACATTTACCATATGTGTAAAATTACGACAAGGTATATCTATTAAACATACATCCATTTGAGGTATGTTACTCATATAGCCCAAACGTATATGTGCACGAATATCATGGTTATCGTTAGTTCGATATAAATTTTAATTTTTATGTTAAATTATTATTTATTATTATTTATGACATTCTAAATTCGTTCTCCCAACTTCCAAGAATAAAGCTATTTGTTGAATTACAGAACAGATATTGCATAGTAAACAATTGTTATTTACATAGAATATTTGGTGTTAATGCAAGAGCCACTGGCCGGTACTACATGGAAACCGCCCCAGGCTTAACGCTTGGCCACAAAGGGAGGGTAAAATGTATCATACTTCACGTCAAAGCAGGAGGATTAGGTGTAACCCAACTGGCTAGCTTGGTATTTTCCGTGCTTTGTGAGTGAATGTCGGATTATAAAACAGCTTTGTTGTAACTAAGAATTTGATTAATAAAACAATGCATACAGTTAGGTAACTTGTTTAATAAATGAAAAACTGCAGCAATTTTCAATATTATTACAGAAGCTTTTACTATTTTCTAGGGAATATAATAAATTACAATCACTTTCAGATAAACTACTTGATTCAGATACTTTTATATTTTTAATTAATAAGGTTAAACACAAGTACAGTTCTTAAGACCATCCTTTAAGAAATTTCCATCTGGACAAAAGTACTGGTGCTTAAAACATTTATGATGTTAAAAGGGAAATTTTGTATGGACTATTAAGATTACTTAGTACAACACGTGTACTAGAATAACAATAGATCAGTGATCTTTAACATTTATTTTGTTGTTGTGACATATACACTGTCATATACGAAACAAAATTAGAATATCACTTTTAACTCAAATATCTTTTTGTACATTCCTTATATAAAACAAAAATGTAATACTCATTCAGTCTTCTTTTTTTAATTTTTGATTAAATCTAGTTGGTAAAAAATGTATCCTTAAATAGGAGCGAGTGATAAATAACTAGGAGTTATATTTAATTTGTTCAGACTATATCAATTTTAAAAGAGCACTTTTAACTATTTGTACTTTAAAAAATGTAATTTTAGTTTATTTTTTAATAATATTAAAATAAACTTTTAATTAATATTAAACATATTATGTTTACTTTCCAATAAATCAGCAACTGTGACCTTTAACCATGATTTTTGTAGGCTATTGTTGTTTAGTTAAAAAATTATATTATTTCCAGTTAACATCATAATCATAATTATAATATTAACAAGAATTTCATAAACTTGTATTCCCTAATACCTTGGAATCATTGTTAGTGCTTTGTGTCCTGTTTTGTTGTGGTTAATCAGTTGCTGTTATAATTAATTAACAATGACTGCTAACACAGTTCAGTGACGTACTTGAGTTTATATTGTATATATCATAACAGCAAATATTAAATTCACATAGAAGGTGATCAGAATTCAAGTTAAATCATGTAAATGTTATCAACTTAGATTAGAAAAAAAGTGTTCTGTGAAATTCCGTCTGTTTAAACTTGTTATTTGGTAATCTGAGAGGCCTAACGTTGGTTTCTCAAGTATGATATATTTTGAAGGGCTATAATTTGAACACAGACGAAAAACCAAAAGTTGCTACATTTGGTTGTAAATGTAATATTTTAGTACTATTATTTTGTGAACTATAATAATAATGTATATATAAGGTCTATGTTTTATTTCTTACCCTTGTTATCTATCCTTGAAGGGTAAAAACATTACATTGTTGGTAAAATAGATACAGGTTTGTGTTGTAAAAATGTATACCAAGGTTAATTTTTTTGTATATTAAAAATAAAATAATTTTATAAGTTTTTTGCAAAATTACTAGACAATAAAGAAACTTTTGCACAACACTTTTATATAATCAGGCTCTAAAATTTACAAAAGGATTATATCTTGTCAACTGAGTCTTCATAGAAGTTTTCTTATAAACCATCTAATTAGGTCATTGTTAAATTAAATTCTTCATTAATTACGTTGAGCACACAAAACTTTTATAGAGTTTACTAAGACTTTAATTGATGACAGTCTGTTGCTATGACCTATAATGAAATTTTTTTCTATGAAAATTTTTATATACAATAATGTTTGTCTAAACAAGAATTTTACTTCAAAATGCAATAAAAGTTCTCTTTAAACATATCACACACAAAACCATGATTGTATAAACTACGGTACCTAAATATTTGGTTCAAATGGTCTTATAATTGCATTGTGAATCCATCATTTTATTTCCATATATAAGAAAACTATTGACAATTTTATAATGTTTCCATAATCATTGATAACAAGTTATAAACATCTTCCCTACAAGAATATTTACCTACAAAAACATCGCAGAATATTTCGCGCAGTAGTAGGCCTACTGAAGTTGTTCCAGTATTACCTAACATCTGGAGTTGTTAGGGGCTGTAGGATTATGGCCCTAGGAAGTTCTTGATTATGTAAAGTTCTTGATTATGTAAAGTTCTTGATTATGGTATCACGCAACCAAACATGGAATCAGTTTCACAACATAAGCCAACAGTGTTTGTCACACAGTGGCTTGAAAAGTATAACATTTTCGAAACGTTCCGTCAGTGTAGGCTACTTGAGCTATTTGACTACTACTTAATTACTATGAGATACTTCGACAACAATCTCTGATAACTCATACAGTATGGAACTGCATTTAAACCGCTTTTGTATTTCCTACAGGTTAATGCCAAAGCAAATAATACTGTATTCTATTTTCTATATTAAACTTTGGGTTGAAATTTAAAATAATGTATTTTAAAATTAAATGAATGTTTATAATTTTTAAAGAAATTCATTGACACTATTTCTTGCCATATGACTCGCCAAACATTGCCTAAGAAATTACTACCCCTCCCCCCTTGTAATATCAATGAAAAGTCTACGGGTTTTTACAAAACGTAAATAAAGCCAACTAATATAGATATGCTTCATATAGGTACAACTATTGGACAATGAAGTCCTTATATTTGTCTTTTTATTTAAACCCCAAGTAATATTTCCGATAAATGAACATTTTCATACAAAGGTTTTGTTGACTTTGCGATTCTCCATAATCCGATTTACCCTTCAAATGGATTCTGCCTTTGCCAGAAATAACAGTTTTGCTTCAGATTGTATTATTCTCAATGTAATGGGTTTATTGTGTCCGAATTTATGAATATGTTGTTAAATTACTTTTTGTAATAATGATGTCTTATTAATTAAATTATACACTAACGCTTAATTAACACCACGGGCAATAATTAGGCGTATAGCCATTAAATATAATTTATCAATTAAATAGGTAGTAACTTCATGGTTTTCCAATACTCTGAGAGTGTAATTGTACTATTGCCAATGTATTCAGAACCGAATAAGTTGAGAACATCCTTATAGGAAATGAAGAACGCTGCCCACGAAACACGGATAGCACCAACAAGATGTAATTTTCATTTCAGGGTTATTGTTATTGGTTAAATGGAATCAGATAGCTAGAATACTTTTGTAGAATTTTGTTATTGTTTTAATTTTGTAAACAAATATGCTCATTTTCACATTTGAAAGGTAGAAAAGAGCGCTTCTTGTGGCAATTAGGAGAGAGATAATCGTAGCATCAGCGTTTTATTTTACTATGGTTTTCGGGGGGAAATTAGAACTGTTTACTCTAGATGTCCCCTAATTATTCGGTTCTGTGTAAATTGCTGTTACAGAAATGTTTGTGTGACTCAGTGGTATTTTTGCCTACCGTATAAAACTAACTTTTTTCGAATGTTAATTTTAGTTGAATATAAACCATCGAATTAAAATAGAATTGGATTATAAGCATCAAACAGGCTTTATTTCTCTCGATTATATCATTTCCTTATGGTTAAACTCTCGTGTACTTTTCGTACTACTTTATTTCCTCATATGCGTATTTTCCAATGAGGGTAGGGGTTGCAACACATCATCCGCGGCTGAGACGCCCAAGCTCAGAGCATTGTTGCCAATCCTCGGCGGCTGGAGGCTGTTTGCCCAGCTTCATTGCTTCATAAAACATTCACTGCTTCTTTGAATACCGCTTAAAGCCTTTTTACAATCTTTGAACACTTTCTGTATGTTTAAGTTGACACACATTTGATAGAAGAAAAGACCTTTTGTAATTGAGTGCATTTTACGGATCATTACATATATTATACTGTAATTGAATTTGCTGTTAATTGTAATATAAAGGCAGAATCGTTGCAACTTTATTTACCACCATCTAAATTTGTTGATAAATCTAAAAATAAAGTAATGCTGCTTAAAGTTATCAGCCATGAAGGGATTCCATTTCAATCAATCTGATGATGGTGCTGCACAGGCCCCGACAAAATTTCTGTCTGGGAAAACAATCTGAGTTACTAAATCATTAGGTTCAAGTATCGAAATATCAAATTTCACTATGGTATGTTCTTTATGTTGTATAAAATATAGTATGTCTATAAAATTTGTAAATAACTTAACATCGATCAAGTGAAATAAAAGTCAAGGATACACTAAGAGAAAAATATTTAATTGAATTTTCATTTTATTTTGTATGTAATTAAAAATTATTGTTTTAATAAAATAACGTTTATTTTATCATTTGACTATCATTTATTATTGGTTATTTTGTTGAATAAAATGACATTAATTATAACTATATGTAGATAAAATATTCTATTCCAGGTTTTAAATAATTGTGATAGATTATGATACAAGTATTAAATAAAATAATATTATCGGCATATTTTATATTATGCAGCAATATAAATGTTTTACTCATATTAGGTAGCCTTTTTGCTACATTTTGTTAAATATGACGCTTTAACTCCACTACTAAGGAAACGGATAACTGAAGAATATATTCTAGAAGTTTTTCAATTACTAATATTTTAGTTCTGCCTTAATAAAAATTCCGGAAATAATTTCACATAATCCTGTTGTCGGGAGGTCAGCTACCAACAATTTTGTAAACACTTTAATGAATCAACGGTTACTTACATGGAATAAAATCCACAGCATAAATCAGGCTTTTCAAGCTCAGTGTTTTAATTAAATCTGACTGTCACAGGCTTAAACACGAGCGACAGCAAAGATTTACAATACAGAGACTGGGAAAAGTATAAACTGTTGAAATATATTGAAATGCAGTTATTTGATGGACACAGATTACAATTTTTTTATATAAATTATTTGTAAAGTTTCTGTCTACATTTTTCAATTTTATTCATCAATTCAAAGATTATAAATGCAATTGATATATTCTTATTAATCAATAGTCAGCAACTTACTCACAAAGTCAAGATGTATGTCATGCATTATTAGAGCATATTTAACCTACATAAATACCTTGAGTGAGGCTTTTTAGAAGAAAGAAGAAATTTATTATCTATGACTGCAGATTACACTAGTGAACAGGAAGTAACTAATGTGATGATTTTAGTCATAATGTCTTCCTTATACACAATTTGTTGCATTTCACCAACAATACTTTACATTAGAACACTTAGATATAGCTTACATTTGTTTCCATTGCACATAGCTTTTTATTAAGTAGAACAGACATTTGGTGCAACACACTACTCTTATTTGGCATGTATATGTTTACAATTAATTTTATGCTATCATTTAAATACCTGGTAAACTCTCAGATGTAATTCAATGCTTCAAAAATATTTGTTATACAAATATTAATGTAATAATTTATAAATACATTTCATAGCTGTCATACAAGTGACATAATATACTTTTTTAAACACATTAGTGTATAATAGACTTATAAGTAACACTAGAGATACTATGGTTTTATTATCATTTTTACGAGTTGCCATGACTCTTCATTTAAAAGAGAATTCAGTAATGAAAGTTTTAATTGTGAAGAGTTTCATTATTGTGGCCTTTGTATTAGAATCTTTTAATAGCCTGGTATTTTTAATTTTGCACGAACTAAGTCATGTATTGAAAACATTGTGAGTTTGTGAACGCTTACAACGTATAAAAGTAATGTTTGTATATGAAAATACACGAATTTATTAATAGATATTACAAGAACTTTAATGAAGTGTCAATGACAGATGGTTTAGACGGTTTAATTAACGAGTAAAGGACCTAATTAAATCTGTTGGGATTTAGTTAAAGTATTATTTTATCATTATAATAATCGGCCATTAAAATCGATGCTAATCTAAACATATCAGTAAAATGAAAATAAATTGTGAACCGTTTTTTTCTTGGAATTTAATTCAATTTAATATAAATGTAGGCCTGATTTAAAACAAGATTTTATAATTTTTTGCTTAACCTGACTAATTTCATTAATATTTTTGTTAATTGTTTAGGTTTTTAAATCCCAATTACAATTATTACATTTTACTTTATATTTAATGTTTGAATCACCCTCGTGCATTTTATTTTATCTTTTCAATATTAGTTAAGAAAATTGAAGCTGGACATTTAAATCGATAACATTTTTTAGAGTTTTTTTCTTACAATCTCAATTATTATTTTTAAATATAAAACACAAATTTCCTGTTTTTAAAAGAACAATAATTAAAACTTTTGAATAAATTTATTTTGGTAAATGATTTACAATATTCTACAATCCACCTAAATTATATAAATTATATTAAATAAAAAAATAACATTAAAACGATTAAAACATAAGGCAATAGACTTTCTGTAAGTTAATATTTATTAGTGCTTCGATAATATAGTTTACGGTAATCCCATATCATTTTTTAAAGAAGATTTATTTTTGTTTTAAGTCATTCTTAAAATAACGTTACCCTATAATTTAATGCAAAAACGAAGAAATAACTTTCATAAATCTTATGTTGTATGACTTTTTGTCATATCTCAGCAATCACAAGACCAAATAATTTACATGTTGACATTGTACCATATTTAATAATTATCAGACCACAAGAACCTAAATGGGGGGCATGGGGGTGAAGCCCTCATCGAGTCGTAGGGGAGTTCTCTGTTATACATATTACGTGGTGGCCCGTGCGCAAATTGCGCATTTTATGATTCTGTGTGAGAGAAACTAACCTAAAGTACACGTATATTGGTTATGAAGTGACATAGATCTATTTTGGTTTACTATCTGGCTTTTAAAATTCATCTGAAGATAATCAGCTGTTCATTACAATTCACATTAAAGAACTTGCATTAAAAGTTGGTCAACATTTTAAAGTGCCCTCTAGAAATAAAACAAAGGCGATGGGGGCGAAGCCCGAAACAATATGATCTTTTTAATTACGATTCGTCACTGCGGTATATCCTAAGCTTTAAAATGACACCTCAATCTTAAAAATTGATTCAGTAGGTCGAGAGAAAAAGGGACGTAACAGACGAAACCCTTATAGAAATAAGAAGATAGATATACGAAAGAAAGATCAAAAATTTTATTTAAGTTAAATCAAGTTACGGAAATGTCATGTGCGTTTTATTAATTACAAATTTTAATGACTATTTTCTATATATCATGTGTAGACATTTAAATTCTATTGTTATTTACTAGAATTATTTTATTTCCATTGAAACAATTATTTAAAAGTGCAACTTCTCTTCATTATTCTGAAAAATTCTCCATGGATCAAAGGTTCCAGAGTAGGTAATCAAAGCCCATTCCTAAACACCCCACGTTCTACGCGATTAATCTTAGCCGGGTCGGTCCCGACATTCAATCTTATCTCCTTGTCGCCCGCTCATTTATCTATTAACCAGTGACATTGTTGTGGTCAATGAGCCATCAACAAGTTAAAATTACTGGTCCAAACCAAATTCTATCTCTATTTTTCCTATGTAATAATTTACAATATTGTATTCCATCCCAATAATCGGTCAATTATGTTACTATTCATAATTTAACTTTATATTCTATTTCATTTTGCGTTTAAAAATAATCAAGAGTTTTTATAGTTTTACTACAACATTCAAGATCATTGCAAAGTTGCTTCTAAAAAAAATAACAAACAGCTGAAATGTAAGTTAAATGAATGAAATATTAAAATCTTGAGTTTAAAATATAGACAGTCAGTTTGTTTTTTTCTTACATTTTCCTTATTTTTGGATTAGTACGAGTTTTGATTGAGACTCACTCATTTTTTTAGTTTAGCGCTCGGAAAAATTATTACATGTTTTTCTGCACTTTTAAACGGCAACAATAAACGAAAACTCTGGGTATTAGTTACAATAAAACGACTGTTTTGCGTGTAGTATGATGGAAAATGTTTTTTTTTTTTTCATTAATATTAACAAGAAGAAGAATTTTCGTTAAACCGAAAAATTTATAGAGCTGTTGATACCTAGTGACACATATGTTATCATTATAACGGGAGAAGACATAACTAAAGTTTAATGGAGCAATATAACTACTAAACTATCAGTAAAATTGGTTTATGTGGTAAAACTTGATTAAGTGTGGTTTTTGCATTCTAATAATATATTATATTCTAAGTTAGTCAAAATCAGACGTACAATAAATTCCTACAATTCCTGTTTGTTTAATGAACTTAAGTATACTTTTATTAAGGAAATTATATTAGCTCTGTAACGGATTTCATGTTGTGCATTTTGTTCGATCAATAAATGATCAATAAATTTATTCAATTACTTTTTATAATTTATAAACTAAAAATGATATATTTTAAATGACAGGTACATTTAAACACTGGCGTTAAATAGTTTAATTGAAAATTGTGTGACATTTCCTTCTACTTATTTACTATTTTTCTTTTATTGGTTATAATTGACTTATTTTACTTTTTTGTCTTTCCATAGTTTGTTTCTGTCGTACAATCGTAAAAAATATTCACGTTTGTTAAGGATAAGAAAATGAGAATAGGCCTACATTTTACTCTACGTGTTAAAGTACAAAAATACAAAATTCAAACACAAGCAACTGCTGACAACTTTCATGAAATTTTGCACATGTTTCTGACCAATTATTGTAAATAATTCACATTATTACAAACGATCTGAGGCCAGACCAGCCCCAACACCACGTTGTAGATTACGTGCGACTAGACTTGAACTGACGTCACTGATTAACTTGTTAGACCAACTATGGACTATAAATCATTCCAGTATAGTTAACTTCACCGTTACTAACTAGAACACATGAGTTAATTAAGGTTACATTGCCCTAATTTGGGGAGAGTTTGAGGGTGAGTTGCTAAGGGCACATTTGTGTTGATTAGTTTTATGAGTAGGTTTCGCTTTATTCGATCTTTAATCGTTCCTTTGTGGAAAATGAGCTTCCACCCCTTTAATACGTTGTGTTTATAAAATGATTCCGGGGGTTTAAAAATACGTATTATTAACTTTAGAAGAGATCACAATATAGCTAATTTCTCTCAAACGAGTAGCTCATAAAGTATTTCTCTTACCGATTGGGTATGTTCTCATAAAAACTTGACAGTTGTGCTGAGCATTGACCTTTAAAACTTACGTAGCTCAGGTTAGCGCTGCATTCCAAAAGGCTGTGTTGTGACATGTTAGAGGAGTGTTTTTTCTGTTGCATGCCATTCAGGAGTACAAAGGTTTAGTCCACTTCCAACAGGTTTGTGTCCACTTCCCCATTTAAGTTTGTGGGTACATGAAGCGTTCACCACTTGACTCGGCAAAAGGTGAATTGGAAAGGAAGAATTTATTTCCTAGGTCTAATGCCCTGATAGAACTCCCAAATCTTTTTTCTTGGGCATATCAAGAATCTGGTGAATGTGGAGAAAAATTATGATATTGGAAATATCAGGGAACGAATGATCAATCGAGTATCAACATTACTTGCCAGGACATGGTCAGAAATAAATGTAATACCACTACGATGCCTTCCGTGCCGCTATCAGGGATCATACAAAACAGTCTTTAATCGTAAAAAAACGACAAAAACACTTGAAATACTTCCTTTCCAATCATGTATTAAACATTTTTATGAGCTTTCATTGAAATATTTTGCTTTAAAACCCCGGGTTTTTTATGAACACAGTGTATTTTTTTTTTTTTTTTTTTTTTTTTTGCCGAACGTACGGAAAGGGGCCATTTTAATTCAAAGATATATGTTCATATGAGCAGATTTATTTATTATATGCATACTTTATTGTTTAAGAACCAAAGTTACATTTATAAACTATATGTGTGAAATATCTGGTACTATCCGTTCTCTGATTGAACAAAATCTGGAATGAGAGATCTGAGGTGGAATTGGCATAGCCTTCTTTTAAAATGATAGTTATGTATCAATATGCTAAGATCTCTACTGGAACTCATTTAAAATACGAAAATGAGTATTGGAATCAGTACACGTAAATGGAAGCAGTGTCAATAAGACCACCAATGTAGTTGTGTATGGTTTCTTTAAAAAGGGATGGAAAAACTGAAAGGTCATTTTACTTTCTCCCCCTATACCATAGTATATGGAGAAAGTATTGTTTTCGTCAAAATTTTCGAATTTGAGCTGTTAGTGGATTTATCCATTTTGGTGCCCCCTGAGCCCAAAAAAGTGGTTTTCAGAGTGATGTCTGTGTGTGTGTGTGTGTGTGTGTGTGTGTGTGTGTGTGTGTGTGTGTGTGTGTGTGTGTGTGTGTGTCCGTGTGTGTGTCTGGATGTAAACAGAGCTAGAGAATGCCCCAATGGTCCGATTTTGGTGAAATTTGGTATGTAGGTCCAAACCCGCTACAATTCCAGGCGTTTTTTTCATTTTTTTTGAATTTTTTATTTTTAAGGGTAGTTTACCCCCAAAAACCCTCAAAAAACGTAAAAAATCCAAATTTCTCAGAAACGGCTCTAACGATTTTGATTAAAATTTTGTTGTTTATTAAGATTAAAGTGCTGAATAAAATGACACCACCCGCATTTCCGAGAAAATTCGCGTTCAAAAGTTATGGAGTAAAAAGTGTTTCAAAAATGAATTTTTTTGATTTTCAAAATAGCTCTTACCTTGAATGAAATTTTACTTACCACCATTAAATCAAGCTCAAAAAACTAAATAATCCAGTATTTTAAATTATTGCTCTACGTCAAGTGGTTGCGGAGAAAAATCAATTTTTCGTTTTAGCGGTAAACGCAGTACGTTGTTAAAAGCCGCAGACGCGCGTAGGGTCAAATGAGCGCTGCTCAGCTGGTATAGCTATCCAACTGAGTCATCAAGACCGGTCAGTGTATGAACCCTTTCTCAATCGGTCAGTGTATGTACCCTTTCTAAAAAAAAAAAGTCATCAAGACCATTAATGTTTGAAGCTTTTAACACCTTTTTTATATTGTTGGGAGAAAGTATGTGTCAGTTAACTTTACCTACCGTTTATTTACCTATAATTAAGCGTTTCAGGATTCCGTATTTTATTGAATTAATGAAAAAATTTAAAACCTAGTTTAAAACTTAATTTTAGACTTTATTTAGTCATACACATTGTCTATAAAGAAACACAGTTTAGAAACAAACGCATTAATTGCCTTTATTTAATAATATTTTGTTATAATTTTTACTATCCATACTATACTTTAAAACTGTTAGTTTTCTTTAGGGTTTAACCGTGTTTCTATATTATTTAGCCATTTTTGTGGTGTATCATTACTTTTAACAAGGTATCTACTTTTTCCGCTACCTTAATGCCTTTTTCTTATTATATTCTATTATTTCTAATATAACACAATATATGTTTGGAAAGACACCATTGTATTTGATTCACACATTTTTTTACATTTTCTCACCATTCACCTTTTTTATAAGACACACACTAATTATATTTCCAAAATTTTCAATTTACACGCCTGGTGAATATTTTAATGTGGAAATGTGGAAGTCAGAGTTTACCTGATGATTTTTCATGATCCTTAAATCCCAAAGAACAAAGGTAGCTGGGCCCAGATTCGAATCATCAAAAAGATCGAACCGGCAACCTACACAATCAAAGGTGAACTCTAAAAACAAATAGGTATTTAGCTTTTTTGAGAGGATATTATAAAATGTTATAATGTAAATTGAACAAATTTATATGAAAACTAGATTAACTCTTGGTATTTGCAATGATGATAATAGAGTTTGAGAACAAGTCCAATAACCACTATGGAGGGCGCTTGTTCCGGTCAACTGAACAGGATATTGGAGCTCACATTCATGGCGGAATATCCTAGTGAACCTAATGCATACTGACTTTAATTAGTGTTTTAATACTAAAATGGATTTATTCATGTTTTCCAATTGAATTGATTTTTGACTTGAGATACTTAGGTTACGTACCACTCTGTCATAAATCCCTAAATAAAATGTGGTTAGGGATTTACAGTTTTGTATTTTTGACTTGCACCATCATCAAAGTTGTCAATACATTTTCCGGTAACGTCGAGTTATACTACACATAAATAATAACAATAATAACAGCGGAAATGTATGTAGCATCCTTCCCATTACTATTAGATTACATAAAAAAGCTTACTCTTTAAATTAATAATTAGACCCCTTATTAGTAAACTTTCTGATATAACAGAAGAGTGCATTTCAGTGTCCATAGACAGAAAACTACTGAAAGGATTAAAGTCTTTTTTATGTCAAAAGATACTCATGACACTTAGATTGTAGAGAACTTAGAGTGTACAATGTTCCTTAGAAAATGATTTAGACCAATCTAGAACGTTATTTTGTCGATTTGTTTTTTGCTCAGGGTAATCCAAATCCTGCCCTAAAATTTGACACAGCTAATTCAACAAAATACATTTTGAAAACAAAGCAAATGTTTCACAATCAGAAAAAGGAAATAAAAATAAAAACCCGTAAAAAAATATTTAATATCTTTTACTGCTTTAATAATTTGAATCTTTTTTATTATTTAATAATTTTTTTGTTACTATATAAAGAGGGGTTTTTTCAATGGTTTCATTCATTTAATTTGTATACACATGCTTAGATATATAAATCACCAAACTATTTTTCAGCCAATTTATGCAGTCCATTACATACGGTAACGACATATTCCGGGGAAGTTAGCATTTATCGTTTTGTTAAAAATATAGAGAGACATCATTAGAATTGTTGGATTGTAATTTTTTAAACCAAATTTAAAAATCATAAATGGAGAGGAACGTATTCAAAGGAAGTCTTGAAGGAAAATACATTGGCTTTTGGCATACCATGTATAATTTTCAGTATATTTTAATCCAGAAGAATATTCCACAGAACAGATCTTAAATGTTACGTGTTGGAAATGAAGAACAAACGTGTACAACATTCAAAAGCCACGCCAACACTCACATGTTTGACAGAAACTATAACATTTTATAAATTTGGCTATATGATTGTATAAAAACTAATGTAAAGTTTGATTGTATGCCATTTTTGACTCAGTAAATTTTTTAAGGTCTGGTTTTCCTCTTTGTTTTCAACGAAATAAAGTAGGCCATCACTTTAACATGTAACATGTAAAATATTACAATAAAAATTCTGTTTTATTCCTAAAACGTAAGATTTTAATATTATAAGTTGAAAAACAAATAAAAATTCAACATTGCAGGACTTAGTAACACGCAGTGATAAAGGATTCTCAAGAAAGTTAACACATTAATAATTAAAAACAATAAAACTTTAATCCTTACTTAATATTTATAAATGTGAAAACTTGGATGTTTGGTAATCTTTCACGCAAAAACTACTCGACGAATCAACATGAAACTTTGTACACATATTCTTGGAGGTATCAGAAGTAAGATGGGATACTTTTTATTGTAACAGATTCAATTTTTATGAAAAATTAAAATTGTTTAATGGATAAAATTTTAAATAAATAATAAAATTTGTTAGTTGCTAAGTAACAAATTCATTGAAAATTTCAATATAAGATATTCCAGCTATCTCTCATATGTGCGTGATAGCGGAAATGAGCGTGACAGCGAGTGAGCGTAGCAAGCGAGCTAAACCTAACAGCTGATGAGCGCAGCGAACGAACTAAACCTGACGGCAAGTAACGCGAGTGAAGCCGCGGGAAAAAAGCTAGTAAGTAATAATTTTAATAAGAGTTTAGATTAATTTAAAGTTTGTTGTTGTTGTGTTTCTTTTACGAAATTTAATGTTTATAGTTTTACAAAACCTGACGAGAATGATAAATTGTGTAAATATTTTATGATTAGAACAATACGCAAAATAAAACTCTTTGTATTTCTCGGCAAACTATTTAATTCCGTTGGGCGAAATGCAAAACAGAATCACAACCCTCAAAGAGGATCCGTTGCAGCTAAACGGCTTACACAACACATTTGCATTGTAATGTGTAACTTCAATGGCTGTTTCCCCTCTTTGCACGAGGGCTTAGAGTCTCGACTTTTAATTACATATAGAAATTGCGTGCAACGAATAAAATGTACTAGATATTAAGTGTTCTTCGTGACTCACTCACATTAACTTTAAAACGGATTTTCAGTTACATGATAAAAATTCGATTATACAAAAAGTTTGTATATGATTTTGATTGTATTACTTAATAAACTAAGGACGGATTAGGAACCTTTAACAAATAAAAAAAATAATACTATATGAAAAGCGTAATTTTTATAACTAGAATTCTATCTTAAATTTGTTGACTTTAAGCGTTTTGTGAAACCTTTTCATAGAACTAGCCACTAAATTGAAATTTATAAAAGTTAAGTTCAATGTAGTTTAAATGATTATATGCTTACTGACCCGTGTGGCTGGAGGGCATAAAGGAAAGCGCAGTCCCGACCCAGTGGACCGGTCAAACAAGGTCAATATCCTCATGCGGCATAAGAAATTGACTGTTATTTTATTACGACCCCTTACTTTAAATACTTATTGATTAAAATTTAAATATCCACTTCTATTTAGTATGTCACTCCTTTTACAATTTTGGTCACTAAACTAAAAACAGATAAGTTTACACGAGTTTTTCCACGAAGCATATTCTCATTAAGGAGCGAATTTTTCTAAGTGAACTGAGTTTTGTCATTTAACTTTTATAATGAACCCATCGTAAATTAATTGTATATAAAATCAAATCCAACAACTGATCAGGGTTTAAAATGTCGTTATCGGGAGTGAGGATTAAAAATCAATAATTTTGTAATGTCAATCACACTCCTTATACTAAACCTCGTCAGACAATTTTTAACTTAATTTAACACATTGATAAGTCTGTTACATATATCATGCCCTAATATCTCAGTAATAAAGCCTAAAATATTAATATAAAATACTTAAACATGGCCAAATAGTTTTTTCTCAATTTTAATTGTTTTTCAATCATACTTTCAATAGTTGAAAGTAGAGTTTTTCAATATTACTCAAAGCGGAACTGATGTTAAAATTTCTAAATAAAAAAACTCAGAAAGTAGGAGTTTAGATTTTTTATTTAATTTGCCTTACGAATTGCATACATAAAAGGAGGACTAATGTAATTTTGTAAGGTAACTCGTAAGAAATAGATTTTCAATTTCAACTATAGATTTTGCGCCTCCATTTTGAACTAAAATGCTGGGCATTTTCAAAGTTTAACAAAGTTTAACAAATATTACATCCTAAAATTGCAATTGGATACCATAGTTACTACAAATACGCTATACCTTTACATGTATATATTAAATCTATAAATTAGTTTGGTGTGTAATATACTGTGTATTACTGATGGCTCGGATCAGAATGTTGATCAACCTAATGAACTAATGAAAATTTATTTTCTAACCCATCTGCTGTTATAATACCGGGTGTCCATAAATTCTTGCCCTGATTTCATAGCTTTGCTGCACGGACACCATTAAAGCCACAACCATCTTACATTTCTCGTTTTCAAGGAAATTTAATCTAGGTTTTTTTCTCATTCATTTGTTAACAAATAAATTCAGGTAATTGACCACAACGCAGTTTAATGTAAATGCACCACAAAAACAAATCGTAGTGGCCCGGCTAAATTGCCACCTTGGTCACCACGCTTGATCCCTCTGGATTTCTCTATGTCCTCTGATTTGTCGAAGATTTGGTTTATTCTTCCCCAGTTCCTAATTTGGAAACTCTAAAAAATTAAAATAATAAATAAAGTGATGCCCGTTAGTCAGGAAATGTTTTCTGAAACCGAAAATGGATGTGAAAAAACGAACTAAAATGTCACTTACACGATTTACAGGCGACCCAAGGCGCACACATTGAAGTGTATTGAGTTTGTGCATAGCTGAATGAAACTTAAGAAGTTACTTGTTAAAACTAAAAATAAAACTTTATCTTACCACAAAGTGTTTTTATACTATACGGTTTCTTTATCAGGGCAAGACTTTATGGACACCCGGTATATTAAGTTCCAAACTCCATTCTCTTCTCAATGTCGTTAATTTTAACATAGTTTTACAACTCTGTTAGCATTTACTTTTAAGAATGAACCAGTACAATTAATTAGCATTTAGTTGACTGGACAGAACCCAAAATGTAAACTTATGTATAATAATTTTAGTTGATAAGAGTGACTGGCCAGTACTGCATGGAGAGCTCCCAGGCTTAACGCTTGGCCACAAAGGGAGGGTAAAATGTATCATACTTCCCGTCAAAGCAGGAGGATAACGAGCAACCCGACTGGCAGGCCCAGTGTTGATGGTGTGTTTATAAGTTATTTAAAAACAAATAAACATTATGGAATATTTATAGAAAATTGGTAAAATTTAATTAAATATTATTGTTTGTAATATTATGTTTGTTATTTTAGTTATTTTTCGATGGAACAATTCGGTTAAAAAACATTATTTTTCCCATTGTTTAGAATTCACTTTTATAAAAAGTCTCAAAACAGATCTCACTTTGAATACAAACACCTATAACATTTTATACTGTTTTATAAAGACTAGAGATCGTCTCCTGGTTAAAATTCAACCAACATTTTTCAGTGAATCTGGGATGTTTGGACCAAATTTGTTAAAAACAATATGTTATAATTGAAACATCTGTTTTTCCTGATTTGCTACCATTTGTTATTACAGCAGATGTCTAATGATTCAGTCATATCTTCTCTAACTTATAATAACTTATAATTCTAACAATTTAATTAAATTATTATTTTTTTACATACCTTCGAAGGGTATTAAATGATTACATAGATTTAGTAGTTTTATCGTTAAGTCACTAAAGGTTTTCGTGGCATTAGTTACTTAATTTTTTATTATATTCCCCTTATTAATAGTATATTAGAGTGAATTTATAACTGATAATTCATTTCATATGGTTATTGAAAATGAAATAGCTAAGATCATTATCGAAATATAGTTCTAGATTGGTCATAATACAAGATAAATCAAGTGAACTTTATCTGCTCGGATTAAAGGAGGGAAAGTCTCGTGGGAAATACCGTCTGTTTAAACTCTTATTTAATGATCTGAGCTGCTTAGCCAGATTCGAATGGTTGAGCACACTATATTTTGGAAGATGAACCATTATCACGAATATAATAATTGCTATACTAAAGTATCAATTGAATTTGTTATTTTACTTTACGTTTTTTTAATATTTCGGATGAATTAATATAAATTAATAAGTACAAGGTTTATCGATGATAATACCCAGTTACCTAGTTAGGGAATAAAAATTAAGAAAGGATTTTGAGAAATATTTCAAACACATTAAGTTAATAGATGTTTATTGTGTTGCAGTCAAGTAAACATATCATCAGTTAGTTATTGACATAATTTCTCATAAACCCACGTTAAGCCTAGTCAATTTTACCGAAGTTAGAGGATGATTTAAATCTTCCAACGCAGTTAAAACTTTCATAATAACTCAACAGTAAATTGCCTTTCCTTCTCACAAACTTTAATTAGATTACACACTGGGGACATTTATATTCGAATCCTATAATTATGTTCTGTCACCTAATCTATCATATCTTTTCCAGGTTAGAAAACCTACACTTTTGTATCTGTATAGCAAATAAAAGGATTTTAAAATGGAGACTTTGAAAAATAATTCGGTGAACATGATCGAAACAAAACATATTCAGCAACATTAATTATATTTTACTTTTACATAGAGCTTTGGAGTAGTTAAAATGTTTTCATTGTATTCATGGAGTTCTTTGTTTTTAAATTAATCGCAAATTTTAGTATTTTTCATATTCTTAAAAATCGTACATATATTATTTTAAAATTCATATCATTTTTTTAACACCATTGGCAGTTTGTTACAAATCATTAACTAAGGAATTATCTATGTCTTAGTCCTTACTACATACTAAATGTAAGCTTGTCTTAGTGGTCATTTCAATCAATTGAACAAATAAATTAAAATGTAACTGTGTCCACTTTAAGCCACAGTAAAAATAGCAAACAATCAACCACAAATCGACTTGTATCTGTTATAAAATATCGTAATTAAAACTATATAACATTTAGAACTGTTAAATACATTCAACACATTAATTGAGAAATTTTTTTGTTTTAAATTGGCATTATCAGTGTATATTGTTTTAAGTCAAAAAGCACACAATAGCTATAAGAGGAAAAAATGAATTTTTTATCTTATACATTTAAAATAAGTATAAATAATTTCCGAGCCCGTCTCGTAATTCTATTAGACCAGTTTTCACGGTTTAGGTCTAAATTAAAGTATTCACCCGCAGAAGACACAACACGCATACTTTTACGTATAGTGGAATACTTTTACCTTTTTCCTAACTCAATTGATACTCAAAAGATATTTCTTCAGACGTTTTCCTCATGCGAATTTCTATTTGTAGCATTGGTTATAAGATTGTTTTTCATTGTGTCCCAATTAAAACAAAAATTGTTTGTTTTCGTCTTAGAGCCTACTAAATTGCATCTAAATACTGGAGAGCAGCACAGGCCCCTCGTCTACTAATTCAACAATAAAACTAATTATTTATTTTAAAACCCAATTACATCTCTGTATACGTTTTAAAGTTGAATTTTTCTTTTACAATAGCTATAGCTTCAAATAGTAACAAAATTACAATATTTCGTTTAATAGTATACAGATAAATTTATGAAAAAAATTAATGGAAAGTAGGAAATGTTGGTGTAACACAAGGAATTACTCGACAGTGTGAGTTTTGCTATGGATAAAGATGTAATGCTTTGTTGCCGAGTAAGTCTAATTTATTTGAAACATCTCCACATAAAAATAATCTTCAACATTAAAGGATAAAAACAGCATGATAATAATAAAGCAAGTCGTTTGTTCTAATATTAATATCTTATGAACAATATGTCGTTAGTAGTCGTACTTAGTATTTGAGGATATTTTTTTTATACTACGCTGTCACAACATTAAATTATTGGTTAACAAAATGACATTGTTGGTAGATAAGAAAAAAATTATAATTCAGTCATGAACTTGAATAGGAAAATAAAATTAGAACTTTACCAAGGTCCACAGGACGGATGTCTCGTTACCCTGTTAGCTAACTCAAAGTTAATATTTCATACTGTGTTAAGTAATATTAAAAAATGTGTTTTATTATAATAGTATAAAAAAAACTACCTTGGGGCCAAGTATTTTATGGGTAAATTTAAATTTTTTTTTAGTTATAGTAATATCAGTCATAGACTGTACGCTAAAATTCTAAGCCCAAAAGTCTTTCTTTCAAGACGGAAAGGTTCTTTTGTTCAAGACGAGCTCGTTCGCTCCGCTCACTCACTTTTCCGGATGTTGTGATGTAGGCTTAAGGGCGCTGCATTATGCATGCGTTTGTTGATACTGTATAACACTTGGGTTTTACCTCTAGGGTGTTAACATCTGATTTTGTCATTGCTCTATCTATATTTACTATTTATTTGTGTTTGTTTTTATTTTATACTAATTTTTTTTTACAATTTAATTGCAATCCTACGGCATTCTTAGTTGTTTTAACTAATAATACAGGATTATGATGAAATATGATTTTTTTATCATATAGACTAAATATAAATATTAGGTTTTTTTTAATCCCAAAACTTATTTATTTGCAAAGTTTAAAAGAAATCGTTAGAGCCGTTTTCGAGATCCGTGTGCATAATCTACATTATACATTACCCGTATTAAATATGAATTAAGGTACTTAAAACTTCGTGGAAGAAAACGACTTATGGACATAAAAAAATTAACATCCCTTTTGCGGAACAGAGGAAGTATTGCGCACAAAAAGAAAGGAAAAATAAGGAGTAAAAGAAGCTGAAGAATGAATTAATAAAGAATGCTGGTCTGGTAATTTATTGTTGTATTTTTATAGTTATAAAAGTTATATTTGCTTAACTGTTCTCTCCTTCAGCATTAAGTCCAAGAGTGAACAGAAGTTATTTTCAAATGTTAAAATTCTGTGATTTCTTTTTATAAGAGTTCATTAATTATGTGCAAATAATAATGGCATTGCATATACATGCACTACGTTACTGACAATGCAGTATTATTTATCTATTTCCATCATTTATCTATCATTCATTTATAATTAAATGTTTTCAAGTTATTGAGTATCATTATTTGCTTCATTTATCGCTAGAAAAATAATATTTCAACAGCATGATATCTCTCGCCTTTCAGGCCAGGATTTATTATTCTTTCTTGTCCGCTTGGTAAGATTATTAATATTTACAATGTCAGTAATTTTCTGTTGTTTAACTCACCGTTCATTAACTGTACTGAGTCTCACTGTATTGCCAATCAGGCTAGGGCTCCTACAACAAAGCATTGTTAAACATTGTAATGGCGCAAGCTGAATCATTGTCGCATCCTGTAGCCTCCGAGACACAATGCACAACCCTAACCTCAAATCACCCTCCCATTCCGCGGTTGTGCCTATGTAACACTCGACGAGTCATGTTCAACGCCACAACCGACATTGTTAATTACTGTCCCTATAATTTGACCAGTTAAATTGGTTTTTGATACAGATTGAAGTGTAAAACCTATAGGTTCATTCTAATGCTGCAGGGTTTGTAAGGATGGCATATAGTGTAACAGGTAGGATTTAATTTATTAATATCCTTTGCTATAATACTGTGAAAAAACACTTCTCAAAACTAATCTTTACAACATATTTGAACATTAGGTAAAATTAAAATCTAATTGATTGTATAGAATGAAGCATTTCTAAACCCTGTAGACGAGCAGAATTCCATTATAGTTCACACCAACCACCAGGGCTACACCCAACAAACTTTCAAAGTTTCAATGTCAATTCTATGAATAAGGATAATTTATTGAATCGTTTGATAGCTGTTGCAGTTACACATGCTAGAAAATCAGGAAGAAAAGGTTTCAATAGTAAAGCATTGCAAATCTAATTAGGTCAAGATCGACTTAATTTATGGTATAATTTCTAGCAGTGGGCGATTATTTCTATGGATTGTAGTTTTTTACTCCAATTAATAACGAAAGACATCTTAAATGTAAATTTGCTGAGTACACATGAGCATACAAATAGAAAATGTTATCACTATCAAGTGATAATTTCAATAATTTAAGATGTATTAACTTAGAAAATTAAGAAGGGCACACAAGAGTAATTTAAACGGATTAACGAAGTTTGATTGGAAAAAAGTGGTGAGTAATGTAATAAAAACCTGCATTTTGAAATTTATTTTCTCATTTGTCACATTATAAACATGGTTTTAAGATGTACATTCATGACTATGGTTCAAAGTACTTGGGCGCCAAGAATTTACTCGATAAACTTTACGTGGTTCGTTCTTTAACAGTTAAGTCAGCTTTTTTAATGAACTTTTTTATTTTTAACTCCACAATATCAATGTTAAATTTTATTTTATTTAAATTCAAGATAATAAAGAAATGGGATTTTTATATCATAGAGACCTGTGTATTTATTCCATTAATAAGTTATTTGCAAAGTTTAACGAAAATCAGTATAGCCGTTTCTGAGATACGTGTGCCAACATACAAATATACATTGATCGTACTGGAATATATCATAAATTCATTAATATGATAAAATTAATAATCATTGATTACTTCAATATCAAAGGAAATATCGTGCACTGGCAACTTTTAAATAAATTTCATTCCGCCGGTGTCACCGACATAAACCAATCATAACATGTCTTTCTGAGCTGTGACGTCACATAAGTAATTACATTCCTTGCAGCAACTTATGCAGGAATTTTCATCTCGTGTGCCACCCGACATTCTTGTCAAACCCGAAGTATTTCATAACGCAAACTTTAACATCCTACACTTAATAGCAGTTTTAATTCTTCATATTTTCTTAGCAGGTTTTTGCATACAATTAAATTTATAAAGCTATTAAATGATATAGCATTAAACCTTAAAATTTATAAATAAAGTATAGAATCTGACTTCCACTAGTATGCCCCTTATGGGATGTATAGGAGGTATCTCCATTGAATTAGGTTATAGTGATAGCGTAAATGGAGTTTTAAATGGACTTTTGAGTATATCTGAGCAATATGCCAACCAAACCGACCGCAGAAGGTTGAATATTACTTAACTCATTGTATAAAAAAATCCAGTGTTATTGTTTATTGCCGTTGTCGGCTCGGTCATGCTTTTGAGGTTGGTTTTGCAGAAATCTACTGAAATAATAGGTTTTATGTGGAGATTAATTTATGCTTGAATTTAGACTTTTTCTCCGACCCTATGTGGATCGTTCCCCACAGGGGCCTTCCAGTTGGATATATATCCAGAAATTTATATCATGCAAACTTAAGTATTTTTCTGTCATTTAGTTTACATGATAATCCGGTGGTACCAGACTTAATTGTCTTAATATAAAGTGGTTTTTATCAAGCATAACTTTTTGTTTATTATAAACAATTTATTGTGAATGAAATATAATGGAAACATTTCATGTTTAGTTTACATCAGTAAAAATATAAGTTATTTCCATTATGATTTTCTTAAAGTATCTATTCCAATATAAGTAGTACAATCATCAATATTCTGGAATGAAATATAATGGAAACATTTCATGTTTAGTTTACATCAGTAAAATTATAAGTTATTTCCATTATGATTTTCTTAAAGTATCTATTCCAATATATGTAGTACAATCATCAATATTTTCTTACGATAACTATTTTTTGTGCTGATATAAATATTTATTTTTAGCTAGCTTTTTCCCGTCACGGCTTCGCCCGTGATTGAATTTATAGGTAATTAAGCTCGTTCACTACACTCACTTGTTATCACGCTCACCTTATATATAAGAAATCGCTAGAATAACTAAATTTAGAATTGTTCATTCAATTTGTTTCTTAGCAACCTATAAAAATAAATTGTTTTGTGTCTACTAATTATTAATAATACAGAAAATACAATGCAACATCAAGTAACCTTTATTCATTCTCAGTTACATTTCTGAAGTCCCAAACATAAACAAACAAACACATTAAATAATCACCTATTAAACAGCTGATGATAATACAACATCTTCCCCTCAAAGGTTTAATCGCTCAACGGGTTTAGGCACTCTAGACGAACGACGAAGATTTGCACCTGAACCCAGCGGTAAACGAGGTAAGTTGTTAGTCGATTCTAAATCTGAACTTTGGTGTGAGTCACTCGAACTAGGTGAGCTGTCGGATGATCCTGAACCCGTACTTTGGAGTACACCAGGCGAACGTGAACCAGAACTCTGATGTGCAGGAGTTTCAAATTGCTGGTGGAGGGGCAGAAGGTGCCTCCTATTCCTCCTCAATGTGTTCTTGTCGGTGTGAACCAGGTAAGACCGAGGCTGATTCAGTGGTTGTGAGACAATACCTGTGGTTTTTCTATCTTTGATCCACAGATTTTCTCCTGGCGACAGAGGCCTGAAAGCTCTAGCTTTGTGCGAATTGTTGTAATTACGCTCAATTCTTTCTCTTCTTATCTTTTCATTATAATACCTTGTTTCATTACCTTTGTCCTCGATGGGAGCTTGGGCACCAAGTGTTTTTCAAGAATTGGGACAGTATCTCGAAGTCTTCGTCCCATAGACAACTGTGCTGGTGTAAAGCCATTTTGTAGCTGAGAGTTGCGATAAGCCAGCAATCCCATGTGATAATCGGTCTCTTTCATCATTATGTTTTTGACAATTTTGACACCTGCCTCTGCTAAGCCATTCGCTTGAGAATACTTCGGACTTGAGGTAATTAAATTAAATCCGTAAGTTTCTTGAAACTTTTTGAACTTAGGTGAACCTAAAAATGGCTCGAACTGAGTTCCACAATCCGTCATTATACTTAACGGTACACCATGCCTAGCCATGATTCCTGACATTTTACTTATTACGTTATCCATACTTAAGTTGCTCAATTCCTCTACTTCAGGATATCGAGAATAACGATCAATCATCAATAAAAACCACTTCCCATTAACTTTAAACAAATCCACCGATGCACTCTCCCAAGGTTTATTTGGCATTTCTACTTGAATTAAGGGCTCTTTATGATAAACACGACAAGTAGCACACTCTGGGCATTTTTCTACCATATCAGCAATATCCTTCGATATGTGTGGCCACCAAACTGTGTCCTTTGCTTTCGAACGGCATTTAGTTATGCCCAAATGCCCACGATGTAAAGACTGTAATACTCGCTGCCTTAAGTCCTTTGGAATAACGAGCCTATCATTCATAAGAAGAACTGATTGATAAACTGATAGATTGGATCTCTTGTCATAAAATGGAAGCAAGTGGTGAGGAATTTCTGCTCTATCGGGCCAACCATCAGTTACATACCTTCGAACTTGATTACACACACTGTCTGTTTGTTGAGCGTTAAATATCCTCTCATTGTTCTTTTTCCCATCAGCCAAAGTTATTTCCATACATGCCTCGGCTTCTTCCACAATGACGTCATCACCAGGCTCTATCTTGTCAAGAGGATTCCGAGAGAGCAAATCGGCTATTGCTAGGAGTCTTCCAGGAACATGAACTATATTGAACGAGTATCGCATCATCCTTAGTCGAAACCTTTGAAGCCTAGGTGATAAGTTATCAAAAACTGGCGAAGAAAAATTAGGAACCAATGGTTTGTGATCTGTTTCTAATTCAAAGTCCAACCCGATAATGTAGTCTTCCAAACGGGCACAAACCCAAACTGCCGCTAAAGCTTCCTTTTCAATTTGAGAGTAACGCTTTTCTGTAGCTGTAAGCGTTCGAGAAACAAATGAAACTGGCTTTAGAGTGCCATTATGGTCCTGCAAGATGACCCCACCGATCCCGAAAGATGAGGCGTCGACACTGACAACTGTCCTGAGAGAAGGGTTAAACATGCTCAGCACTGGAGCTGAGGTTAATACTTTCTTCAGACCCTGAAAGGCGTTTTCATGAACCGAATCCCATAAAAATTCATTATTTTGCTTCAACAGATCGTACAAAGGAGCTAATAGTTCAGCTCGTCTGGGAATAGCTTTAGAGATGAAGTTTACCATTCCTAACAAAGATTGTAGCTCTTTAAGGTTCTTGGGAGAATTTAACTTCAAAATGGCATCCACTTTACTTGGATGAATACGAATCCCATTCTTATCAATAAGATGACCCAAAAATTCAATCTCGGTTTGACCAATTTGAGTTTTCTTCCTATTTAGTGTCATTCCAGAGTTCTCAATCCTAGACAACACCGCTCTCAACCTTTTGTCATGCTCTTGTTTCGTTTTACCAAAAATCAAAACATCATCCATGAGACAGACAACGCCGGTACATCCATCCAAAATCTGGTTCATACGCCTTTGAAAATGTTCCGGAGCCGAAGTAATACCAAAAGGCAATCTATTGAACCTATACCTTCCATATGGTGTAATGAATGCAGTCAAATCACGTGAATCCTCATCCAGTTCTATTTGATGAAATCCTGATTCAGCATCCAGTTTTGAGAAATATTTTGCATCTGCAAGAAGTCCAAGGGTGTAAGACACATCTGGAATTGGATGATATTCTCTCTTCACACAGGAATTAAGGCCCCGTAAATCTACACATAGTCTAATATCTTTTTTCCCATTACTGGTCTTTTTGTTGACAACCACCATCGGTGAGCACCAATTCGTTGGTTCAGACACTTTTGAAATAATACCTTTTGCTTCCATCTGGTCTAGCTTTTCTTTCACCAACCCTCTCAATGGAATGGGCACTCTTCTTGGTGATGTAACTGCAATAGGTTTAGAATCTTCTTTCAATCTAATTTTACAGGAACCAGGTATCTTACCCACTCCCCGAAAGAGTTTGGGGAACTCAGCTAAAATAGGTACAGTCTCTTTCACATCGACATTATTAACTCGAAAAAGTAACTTCAATTCCTCAACGGCTCTTTTACCTAAAAGCTGTCTAATCTATCTTTGACTAAATTATTATTCTATTTATTAAATAGGCCTACATTGAGAATTGAAAAAAATACAACTCATTTTTATTGATAATCTGTAATCGAATACATAAATGTAAACAAACATTTTAATTAATTATTTTAACAGCTGATTCATATTTTAAAACATAGAAGATTGAAAATATAAAGATACCACTGATTCTCCCACGCTACAGAAAATCACGGACTAAATCGTTGTGGTGCTCTCCTTAGCCTCTGCGGTCTCTGAGGTGGCTGATCATCCGGAGGGATGCACACTTGTTGCGGAACTAATACCATATCTGCATTTTCTAGGTTTTCCTCTTGGTTAACTTTTGGTTTGAGGCTCACTCCGTTTTTGCTTCTGTCTGGACTTTTCTCTATTTCTTCTGGAACCTCTGTATTTTTCAGTTGATTAATGTGTCTCTTAGATATGTATCCTGAGTCGAGTCGGACTTTGTAATGAAGAGTGCCAAGCCGACTTAAAATCTTTCCAAATTTCCATTGCTGTCCAATCCTGACGAGTACTCGTTTTCCCCGGACAAATGAGCGTTTGACCTTAGTGCGTCTTGCTTGATCATTGGTAGTTTCATTAGTTGGCCGTAGGACATCAAGTTTTGTTCGGATCTTGCGGTTTAAGTACAATTCAGCTGGTGATTCTCCAGATTGAAGTGGTGTTGCTCGATATCGGAATAAGATGTCTATAACTTTTTGAAGTATAGATCTTGTTGATACTATTGTTTGACCTTCCAGATTCCTTTTTTAAAGCTGACTTGATGGTTTGAACGTAGCGCTCAGCCAATCCATTTGTCGCTGGATGACCGGGAGCTGAAAATTTCTGAGTTATGCCAGTTTCCTTACAAAATTGTTGAAATTCTTGACTAGTAAAAATTGTAGCATTGTCAGAGACTAGGACGTTTGGATATCCATGACTGGAAAATATATCTTGTAAGAAATCTATTGTGATTGTTGAGGTTGGATCTGATCGTGTTATTTTTACTTCTGGCCATTTGGACTTTGCATCAACAACCCCCAGGAAGTGATGGCCATGGAATGGGCCTGCGTAGTCCATGTGAACACGCTCAAAGTTTGAATCAGGTGTCTCCCAGGAGTGAGTTATCCTGGTTGGTTGATTTTGGTTTACAGAGCAGGGAACACAAGATCGAACATTGTGCTCAATGTCTTGGTCGATTCCAGGCCAGTAACAGTATCTGCGTGCAAGGCGCTTCATCCGTACGATTCCAACATGGGTGGAGTGTAGTTCTTGCAGAACCTGTGACCTGAGTGATGCTGGAACATATACTCGTTCTCCTCTAAATACAACTCCCTGATTTAGTGAATAGATTGGATCATTTGTACCTTCGTTCAGCTGTTGTAGAATAGGCTTCATGGAAACATCATGAGTTGTTTCTCTTGCGATTGATTCACTTGATATGTCAATTGAAGATATGTTCAGAATAGACATGAGTTCTATTGCTTCAACTTCTTTGTTAATAGTAGTATCAATGCCCTTGTTTGTTTCTGCTGTGGATGACCTGGATAGGTAGTCAACATTTGTATGTTCAGCAGCTTTCCTATGTCTGATGGTGTAGTCAAAACCTCGGAGGAAGACAGCATAGCGGAGTAGACGTCCTGCCGTCATAGGTGGGACATTATTTGGATGAAAGATTCGAGTTAGAGGTTGATTGTCAGTAATGAGGTCAAACTTTCTTCCATATAAGTACGGAAAAAATTTGTTCACAGAAAAATTATCGCAAGTGCCTCTCTATCTAGCTGGCTATATTGACTTTCTGATTTCGTTAGTGAACGAGAAACAAAGGCTATTGGGCGTTCAGAACCATTGATTGTATGTGACAGAACACCAGCAACACCAAATGGGCTAGCATCACATGCAAGAGAAAGCGGCAAGTTAGGATCGTAGGGTACTAGTACTCGATCAGATGCGATTTCTTGCTTTATTTTGTTGAAGGCATCTCCGCAATTTTTGGTCCATTGAAACTTACGGTTTTTGATGAGGAGTTGACGAAGAGGGTAAGTTAAAGTAGAAGCCGAGGGGATGAACTTTGAATAGTAAGTTACAAGTCCCAAAAACCTTCGGACATCATCAACCGATTTTGGGGGCTCAGCACTTAGAATTGAAGCAACATTTGCTGGGGACTTTGAAATCTTGTTGTGTTCGACTACAAACCCTAAGTATGTGATGCTCTTGCGGAAGAAAAGACACTTCTTGCGATCAATATGAAGACCGTTGGCTTGGAGCCGGTCAAGGCAAGAACACAAATTCATGTAACACTCATTTAGAGTAGCACCATAAACTATAATGTCATCAAAATAGGTACTTACTCCAGGTAAGTCACATAACACTTGTTCAATGATCTGGTTGAATATGCTAGGTGCTGTTTTAATACCAAAAGACAGGCGATTAACCTTATAGGTACCCTTGTGCGTTGAAATAGCTTGAATGAGTGAGCTTTCCTCATCAACAGCTACGTGAAGGAAAGCCTTGAACAAATCTAATGTACAAAAATACGTAGCATTCCTTAGCTTATGGAGATTGTCGTGAATTTTAGGGATTGGATAGTGTGCGTCATACAACTGTGGATTTACAGTTGGCTTATAATCAGCACATAGTCGTAAAGATCCATCAGGCTTAGGAACAACGACTAAGGGTGATCCCCAGTCACTTAAATCTATTTTGGTGATGATTTTGTCCTTTTCGAGTCGATCCAACTCATCTCCTACCTTATCTTGAAGCGCGTAAGGAAGAGGCCTGGGCTTAAGAAAAACAGGTTTTGCTTGAGGCCTTAATTTAAGGTTAATGGAAATGTTTGGAATACAACCCATGGTGGGTGTAAAAATGTCTGAATAATTGGATTCAATTTTGCAAATGAGATCTTCAACAGTGTCATTGATGGTATTAACATGGTTACCCTTTTGAGACGAATCAAAAGTTGTCGTCAAATTTATATTAAAACGTCTAATCCATGTCCGACCTAATAACGCAGTGAAGCCATCAGGAACGACAAATAGCTGTTCAGTGGCCGATTGGTTATTAACTTCTACTTGAACTGAAGCAATTCCTAATGGTGTAAATACTTCTCTAGTGTATGAACGAAATTTAACAGTTGTAGGCTTAAGTGAATCTGCTGGAATGTTAAGTTTGTCAAAGTCTGCTTTGGGGATAAGTGTGTGTGCAGACCCCGAGTCAACCTCGAATAGTTGTGGGTGACCATTGATTTGAACTGTTTGGAAAAATTTTTCTGTGTTTGATAAGTTTGTCCCATAAACAGTCAAGACTTTCCCTATACTATAAAGGTCATCAACATCCGAGTCATCAGATTCGTTCGTATGTATATTTTTAACTGAATTTTTAGATAACAGAGTTCTGATACATACCTTTGCTACATGGCCGTTTTTGTTACATTCTTTACAACGTACTTGAGATCGGCGTAGTCGACAGTCGTTGAATTGATGATTCGATTTCCCGCATCGAAGGCATACATTATCCAGTCCAAGAGCCGCAAGTTGAACATGCCCTCTGCGCTGATCCCTGCTGTCTCGTTGACTGTGGGCTGGTTGTGTGGAGTCCTGGCTGGATTTTGAAGTGCGTCGTTTTTTGTCTGTACTGGAGTTCCGGGTTGGGTTCTGTGCTACCTTATTAACATCTGCATTTGCAGAAGTTTGTAAAGAAGAAATGATCCTGAATTGTTCATTGTCGATCTTAGATGCTTCAAAGGCCAGAGCCTTTTCTACAGCTAATTCAAAAGTTAAATCTCTTTGTACTAGAAGATTTTCCCTGATACTTGAATTGTGGATTCCTCTGATAAATTGTGCCCTCAACAATAAATCGGTTACTGGGGCGTTACATCCAGAACAGTTAAAATTACATGAAGAAATTTGTTTCCTAAGAGCAGTGACATATTCTGATATAGATTCGTTACTTTGTTGGACTCTAGAAAAAAACTTATGTTGCTCAATGATAGTATTTTGTTTTGGAAAATGGCTATCTAATAGTTTAGTAAGTTCATCATATGAAAGTTCAGAAACTTCTTTAGGAGAAGATAATGTGCAAAGCAATTCATAAGTGCTATGTCCTATACTATTAAGAAATATCTGAGCACAAACTTTTTTGTCATCAAATACATTTTTTAACTTCAAAAAATTTTCAAATCTTTGTTTGTACTGTTGAAACTTTTCCTTTGATTGATCGAATTGTTCAAAGTTTGACACCAACAAAATGTTGTTCCTAGGCTGATTCATCATACCTTGAAAAGCAGTGGTAACTGTCTGAAGGAATTGCTGAAACTGAACTTGATCCATTGTGTGATTCACTCTTTCACGTGTTCGTCGCCATTTTAATCTATCTTTGACTAAATTATTATTCTATTTATTAAATAGGCCTACATTGAGAATTGAAAAAAATACAACTCATTTTTATTGATAATCTGTAATCGAATACATAAATGTAAACAAACATTTTAATTAATTATTTTGACAGCTGATTCATATTTTAAAACATAGAAGATTGAAAATATAAAGATACCACACGGTCTTTCAAGGTTTTCAATGTGATAAACCGGTTGTACTATAGAAGTTGATTTATAGTGAAGTGTTTCATTTGCGACACCAATGCATTTTAACTTAGAGCCATCCGCAGTAGTGAGAACCTTCCTTGGTTTATAAATCAAATGATCTGGCTCTAGGAATCGAGCAGGAACAGCAGTTACATCGCTACCAGTATCTATTTTAAATTTTATTTTACGTCCCCTAAGCGTAATTTCAACTGACCAATCAATACTATTGTTGGAATTAATTTCAGCTAATGACCCGTTGCTTGTGTCACTACCACAGTGATCAGTTTCGAGAGAGAGTTGTTCTTCTAATTCGCTCACACAAAATGACTTTTTATTAGTTTTCTCATTTGATTTTGAAACCCCAAGATTACGTCCCTTTTCTAGTTTTTGTCTACAAGCACGCTTGAAATGTCCTTTAATACCACACTGATTGCAAATTACACTACGAGCTGGACACTTGCTCCTTTCATGACTACCATAATTGCAAAATTGACACGTTTCACAATCTTTATTGAAAGTTTTAACTCTGCCACCAACACGGTCAACTTTACTATGACAAGCTAAATTCAGTGCATCTTGTTGTTTCCTGACTTCTTCAGTTTGTTTAACTAGTGATGTTGCAGAATCAAGAGTGAGTTTGTCATCCATTTGCATTTTTTCACTCAGTTTTTTATCTAAAATTCCCACAACAATGCGGTCCCGTATTAGTTCATCCTTAAGAGAACCATAAGAGCACTTCTCAGAAAGATTATGTAAGTCAGTGATAAAATCAGCAACTGACTCATCATTACCCTGCACTCTATTGTTGAATTTAGCCCTCTCAAACACAATGTTAACTTTAGGAGCAAAATATTCGTCAAATTTTTTAATGACTCTTTCATATTTAACTGAGTTTTCTTCAGATAGTTTGAACTGATTTATAATGTCATCAGCTTTGTCTCCCATTAAATACAATAAAGTATTTACCTGCTCTTCTTCCGGGCTTTTATGTAGTTGTGATGCCATTCTGAATCTAGAAAAGCGCCGTTTCCATTTCTCCCAGGATCCTGGATTTGAAAAATCAAAAGGCTCGGGAGCAGATATGTTATATGCAGCCAACTTTTCCATTGGATCTCTGTTTGCAAAAGCACTCTCACAAATAAACTATAAACAAAAACAAAAACTAACTGTAAAAACACTTGTCCTTTAACCTGACACCATGTTTTGTGTCTACTAATTATTAATAATACAGAAAATACAATGCAACATCAAGTAACCTTTATTCATTCTCAGTTACATTTCTGAAGTCCCAAACATAAACAAACCAACACATTAAATAATCACCTACTAAACAGCTGATGATAATACAACATAAATAAAATAAAGATTTTCAGATTGTTTACAAAACTATTGTATGCCCTCTGCGTTAGAGCCCTTTGGGCAGATTTGCACCAAACTTCACACAAACCATCCTTGAATAATTCTTAATACTGCCTGAAAGTTTCATTACAATCTGTCGAGCGGTTTCGGAGTCCATACGCAACATACATACATACATATTCATATATATAATTCTTTTATAGTTATAAAGTCTCATATAATAACGTCATTTGAAACAAACAAATAGCTACTTACTTCATAGTGTGTATCTAGCATCTCTATCAACTCTTATATCATCTAGTATAAACTGGCTGGGTAGCTGAGTAGTTAAGTTTATAGTGCTCGCCATTGAGTCAAAAGGTTTGCTGGGTCGATCCTGACCCAGTTGCCATTGAATTAATTATGCCATCTAACAAATTGTCGATGTTAGATAGTAACAAAACCGGTATTTATCTAAACCAGGCAAAAACAAACCAACAATTTAGGTGGCTACTTATTTAAATATCTTTAAACATGTTCATCTCGCCGCCAACTAGTAACTTTGCCATATTTGTTTGGCAGATATCGCTAAATTTATTCATTTTCAAGCCTTAACCACCATTTTAAAAGAGTAATTAAGTTTTAAAATTTCAAACGTTTTACTGAATGCAGTGTCTTATAGTAGTTTACAATATTCTTATTAACTTTATTTTGAATGTGCTTATGACATCGTATAAAAAATACATAGGGTCTTACTTATTTCAAAATACATTATTAAATGATTTATTAAAATCCAAGATTTTCCTCGCCAAAGAAAATATTACCGAAACTGTAAGAATTAAAATAAATTAAATAAGCTAAAAATTCCCAAAAAAGTTTTAATGTTAAGAAATTTTTACTTTATTTGTACAAACGTAACTTTATGGTTTTAACTTAAGAAAACACAAATAAAAATGATAAAATATAACTTATGTTAAAGTTTTGCTAAATTAAATTCAGATAAATTCATGAACGTGCAAATGCAAAACTAAGAAAAATAATACATTATACAGTACATCGTGTTTTATGATTTCCTTATTATTTAATAACAAATTCTATGCAAACTCAATTATAAAAGAAATTCAACTCGCATAAGGGATGTTTTAGATGTTACAAATCTTGGTGATTTGTTGATTTCGTCATATAACATGTTTCTTTTTCTACACATCAGATTTAATACCATTGTGCGTTTTCACAAATACACAAATCATTCAATTGCTTTTTCAAGTTATGTTACCTTATACACCGATGGACACTTACAAAATATTTTTAGTTATTTCCATATATTATCATCGGTTAGAAGAGAAAAGAGACTTTGCATAGTTTGATGTGTTGATAATGGTGTTAATTGTTAAAATTAATCACTGTTTAGTTAATGAATAAAAGTTTTCCAAGAAAACGTTATTACAGTTGAACATGTAATGCCTTGATAGGATTTAACTTCTCTTACAGACTTTACCGGGTATTTTGGAGTTAGAAAATCAAATAACAGAATCCATTTTAACGGATTATTAATTAATTTAGAATGTAGTAAAAGAGGATTGTGACTTTCCTGGATGTAAATCACCTTAGCGACGATGGTTTTAATTGAAGCCAACCGAGGCAGGCTTTTCATTATTCGGAGGCTAATGTTTGCTGTAAGCAAACAAAACAGATTTAGAATTTTTTTTTCTCTGCCCCATTAGAGTCCCCAATAAGCTAAGAATGTTTTTAAGTATTTAAATTCAAAATGGTTGCAATATCATGAAAGATTAAATTATGCATGACTTTTACAATACTGTATAGTGTATTACAGTAATCTAATGAGAGATATAAAATCAGTATGTGGTATTATAGATCATAATTTATGTAAGATTTAAATAAATAGAAGATCACAATTCTATAGATTTTAATTTAGTTCTGCAGATTGGTATGTGCAAGTGTGTGAAAATCTTTAGTACTTCTCAGTTCTCACTAGAATTTCAGTTACTAAGACAAGTCCTACAAATCACTAATTTTTTTACAATTCTACCATAATACAGTAGATAACTATTTATTATTGTTAATTTGGTTGTAGTCTTACTCATTTACAAACATAACATACTTCAAAACACAATGTATATCTTAAAGACAACAATAGAGCACGGTGTATCTAGAAAGCGCTTTTAGATACGACTTGGAACCTATTACCATTTCAATAATGAATAACTATAACCACGATTTCACAAAAAAAAGTCCTAAATTGAATGCCCAACATGGATTCGATGATTAATTCTCCGAATCTAACATTTACAAAATTCGTTTGGTTGTTTTTTCTTTAAGTTTTTGCATGATTCTAATTTTTTTAGTAGCTCTTACAGCATAAGTAATTAATGGCAGACCTCATAACAGGTAAAGACATACATAATACGGTACCATTTTTCCTTGTTGGGTATGGTCATGTGAGTGTAAAGATCGATCACATTTTTATTTCAAGCATGTACAGTATAAGAAATCAATATCGGAAATTACATACGGTTGCCTGTCTAGATTAGATAACCGCATTACCATAGGTACACCTTTTCACCAGATTTATACTGTAAAATGTACATGTGGGGTAGAGTGATTCTTGTGTTAACTATTGTGCTCTGTGGGTAAGACACACTTTACAAAAGTTAGATATTTTATTTATATATTAAAATTATTATTTTTTTATAAACAATTCATTGTTTAGTATTAAATATAACTTATAATGTATAATCTACATTATTGTTTAAATAATTAATACTGATTAGTTTTCATAGCAATTTTAGCTTGACTTGAAATTACTATTCCTTATCACAAGAGAGGTCATGTCACTATCATATCTTATATACTCATAGTCACAGATAAAAGAAGTTACAATTTAAATTAAACCATTTTTTAAACAGCAGAAATACTGAAAATTAAGCTATTTCACAAAAAATGATTTTATAGGGCATATATAATTAATTTCAACTATAAAATTGCATTTTCATAAGCATTTTTATGTTGGTTTTTTAGTTTTTTTTATGTTTCTCTTTCTATTTCCAAACAATTGATGAAGAGATTATAAAAATAAATCCAATTATAGGATTAAAATTAAGTATTCTTAATTTCTCTTCTAATTTCATATTACTATTTTCTTCCTTCAAACCGATTATTTCATATTCAGATATGGGAACAGTTTAGAAGCAACATATATATTAACGGATTCTACAGTGTTTTGTAAATGAATAGTGTGGATTAAATGTTTATATAAATTTTACTCTGCTAGGTAGAAAAATATTGTGGGTACCCCTGAATTCGTTGGCTTTGTTAGTTTTTTATTCTGTCTTATATGACAGTTTAGTCATTATTATCGGTTTAATTAATCAATTAATTCAAATTTTCACTTCTGATCTTAAAGAGTTACTTTAAGATCTTACTTTAGTCAGATTACTAAATGAACAACATATAAATATGGTACAAATAACTGTAAAATTTTTATTGTTATTTTTAGGGCTCTATGCGAAAATGAGCACAATAAGGAAACAAAAGTACACTCTATAGCCTTAAAACGTCTAAGGCATAAACCAAGGCATCAGGGAAGAAGGAAAAATATCACTAACTATGGGGAAAGCGCACAAGTTACTCTGCGAGACTTTCAAGATGTAGGTTGTTGTCTTAATGTTAATTTTGTAGTGTATGAATAAGCAAGTCATTTAATTTTTCTGTCTGTTAGATAGGAGATAGGTTATTATTAGATAGTTATATCAATACTGATAACGGCTAACAAGTGGAGTAGATTTTGTTTTCATTAAGATTGATGTAGGCCGTACTTGTAGCCTACCACATTCCCATTTAAATATATTAACTTTGAGAAGTGTTTCTAATAACAAAGATCTGGAGTTTATTGTTATACTCTGCTGTCTTATTAAAATCTATAAAAATAGGTTTCACAGGGGGAATAAACCAATTAGATTAGTTTATTTTCTTCATTTGAAAACACTTATGTGGAAGTCAGTTAAAAAACAAAATTTACTCATCAAAATTTAAATTTAGGTACTGAACTTTCATTGATTAATATTACAAGTTTCTCATTGATTTGGATTTATGCGAATTGTTTAAATAGTTAACAGTTTTTTGTTTAGATTAAAAACAAAACTTTTGCTACTGAAAGAAATTACGTTGTTAAAATCGTAATTTAAGTCAATTTACTACTCGAAAATATTTATTACAAGTGTAAATATTTTTCGTTTACATTCCGTTTTTTACAAATACGTCGAAATCCTTACCACGGCGATGTTTTTGCGCAGGATAAAATTAAAAAATTATCTACAGAGCAATGGAAAAAAAAAATTTATAAAAATTACGACTTTGAATTTAGGAAAAGTACTTAACACCAATTTACAATGTTATTTGACATACTAGACTGACTGTAAATATTAAGCCAACCGTCAAGACATTTGGTTTAAGTACAAAAAGGCTGGCCGCATACCAAGACACGACAAGTCATCTTACGACTTAGCGAGCGAAGGAAAACCATCTGATTAAGTGGAATTTCCAAACACTGTAATATTCACTGTTGTTGTTGTTGTTGTTGTTGTTGGTGGATAAGGAGACCCCGGCCGAACCGTTGAGCACGTCTGCCTCTAATGGGCATTTTGCGCAAGCCCCCGGAAGGATGGGATACTGAAGGAAGAGAAAGGGTGAGGCACGGGACAGACTGTCCACTCATGTACCAGCTAGGGGTTCCTATGCCCGTCGCACTCCTCTACCCCTGCTGTCTTGAACATATTTTCCATGGCTAGGGGTTTCCATGCCCATAGCATTTCTACTAACCCCCTGCCGTCTACATATATTCCAGCTAGGGATTAATCATGCAGTTCGCATTAACCCCCCGCTGTCTTGAATATGAATAAGGTTTGAAGGAAGAGAAATTGCCATAGTGGACAGCCAAAAGACTACAGTCTTATGACAACTTTGTTTGCTGTACCCAATGTCAACTTCGCAACTAGTATAAACTAGTTTTAAATTTGTCCTGGGACAACTTTTGTTGTGTTCAGGAAATATATTTGAACATGCAGTATATATTTATTACCATCGCCTGTGAAGTCGTAAGGTGTTTTGTCGCGTCCATTTTGGTGTCCGGCCTGCCTAAGAATTCCCAAAAAAATTTTTATAACTCAACATTTAATTGCTAAAATGACAGTAACACCTACCTGTATTTATAATTATCTTACTGCACTTCATTTCCCTGCAGCTGATTGTTTCAATGACAGGTGTACTATTGCGGCCAGATCACAATTGGAACGCTTCCTCAAGTTTTTACTGTGTTGTTTGACACCGGCTCAGCGGATCTTTGGATACCTTCCTACAAATTCTGCACAAAGAATTCTACTTTCTGCAGTAAGCGATGAATTTTTTTAACACTACTCTAAGTTTAAAACTTTACATTACTTTGACAGTGTACATGTACTGCATTAAATATCCTAAGAACTTTGAAATTTATAAATGAATAAAATATTTTTTCATTCTTTATTTTTCATCTTAGGCATTTTACCTATATTTTAGTAACTATGGTTTGTATTCAAAACTTTTTAGGTTTGTATTAAGTCCTATGATTTCACAATTACATTTTGAGGCCATATTGGCCAAAATAAACTATAAATTTCTTAATTTGCTTGGTATTTTCGTTATCAATATAAAATGTATGTTTTTAGTTAAGATGACACTTATGTCTTAAAATCTTGTTTTAAATACTCTAAAGGTGTTTCAAATTAGTTTAGGGTTCGTTTATACTACAGATTGCTCACCCTGTCGAAATTCCATCAAAATTTTACATGATCTCTTTATCCAATTATTCTAATATTTATTTATTAACAATTTATCCAATTATTTTATGACTGAACCGAACCATTCTTTCTTTTTTTCCAACATTTAGTATTACAACAGCTGTCTAGTGTTGAATCAATTACCCTTCCTCCATAAGATTAACATTAAATCTTTTTAAGCCTGTAGGGCTTGGGTGCCGATTTGAGTCAAGATGGAATTCTGCTCATCTACATAAGAATACACTTCTAACAGTATGCGCGGATTTCTCCTCTGATGCTCACTAACTGAGAAAACAGGAGGAAAAGAATCATGCTTTTCTACTAATTGTACCTATACTCATTCAATCAGCTATTTGCCTTATTCCTAACTTGAAGATATGCAGCCAGACTTATTCATGCCTCTTCCAGCCGTACGCAATGTGTACAACCACAACGCTAGCATAACCTACGTGCCGGTTGGCAAGAACTTCACCATTACATACGGGAAAGGCGATGTAGGGGGCTCCGTGGCTCAAGACACAGTCAGGGTAGGTAGGAACACTCTGAAAAACATAATGTCAAACAATAATGTCAAACATGATGTCTAAGAGATAAGTCAGATTTCAAATGACATTGTATACCATTGAAATTGGCACCTGTTAGCATTCAAAAGTGTGAGCATTTAACTAACTTTATTTGGTTCAATTAAAAATTCATATATCCATTCAATTTTAGAACCCGTTCGTTACACATTTTGTATTGACAATATGATTAAACATAAAGTAAATAATCGTTTTCCTCCAGTTATATAATTAATTAACTTCTCTGCTCGAACAGGTAAACTACATTTCTATATTCTTTCAAATGTTCGGGGAGGCCACTAAGATTTCCAGCATCTTCTTCTCTGTTGATTTCGATGGTATCTTCGGCCTGGCCTACCCTCGGCTATCCGAAATAAAGGCGAACCCACCGTTCGTGTCCATGATCAACCAAGGACTGCTTGACCATCCGGTTTTTGCCTTTTATTTGAATAGGTAAAATGCTCACTATTCTTATTAACTCATTTCAAAGTAAATGTGGTATATTACTCGTAAGACATTTTCAACACTAGAGACCATTTTCAGGTTTTATATGTACTGTAATTGAATATAAACTTTGAAATTGTAGATACGACATTATAGTTACTTCTATGTTAATACAGATTTATGGAATAAATACAGGGTGTTCGAAAACTCTTTTTTTAAAGCTCCGTTTGGTGATTTCTTGTCTGAAAATCAACCTAAATGTTCATGTGAACATATGTCTTAAATGCTTCAATACGCCGATAGCCACCATCCTTTTTTTTACTTTATTATTTTCCGTAGTGGATGGCTGTATAAAGATTAACTTTCACATGAAAATTTATAATACTAATTTTCATTTTCAGGGGCAAATATTTTCCTACGTGTATTTTCAAAATGGTGGTAATTTTAAATTATCAAACTCAGATATATCAAAACCAGTAAATTTTATCAAAATATTACAAGCAACAGACAAGTTTACCAATTAAATTGTCTAACCAATGGTACTAAGTTTGTAAGACTCTGGCAACAATTAAACTAGTTATTGCTATATTTCTGCAGCATAACATTGATTTTCCATCGTAATTCATGCAAATCGTGGTTATTTTGATTGGAAAATCGTATTAACTCCGTTATTTTTAAGACATAGTCTTACAAACATGGGATCGTTGGTTACATAATTTAATACGTAAATTTGTTGTTACTTGTAACATTTTCATAAAATTTACTATTTTTTAGGTATTTGAGTTTGAAAACTTAAAATGGCCTCCATTTTGAAAATAAACATAGGTAAAAATTATTTTTCCTGAAAATGAACATTAGTGTGCTAAATGTCCATTCCCAATATAACAATCTATCCATTACTAATTATTAAGTATAAAAACGAAAATTGTGGTTAGCTGCTTAACGAGCCAGTCAAGGATATATGTCCAATGTTTATTTTGATCCTAGGAATCACAACACAGTTTCGGAAGAGAGTTTCCGATCACCCTGTATTTACATTTACAATTTCCATTTGTTGTGGATGCATACTATAAGTATCGTGGCAACAGCCACATCTTCTGGCTATCTCAAATAAGGTTCGTCTTAAATTTAAACTTGGAAACACATAAGGTGAAGACTAATTACACGGGCATATTTTGTCGAATGGATGTCACCTTAAAATATATTTTTTATAAACTTTACAGATGGGACAGCTTTTGTCTTATTGGAAATGGAATTAAGTGTCATGCAAGACGTTACTTGTACTGGAATATGTAGGAATTGTTTCCAAAATTATAAAGTAGTTAATTTAAATGGAAAACTTTATTTTCAGAGCAGGTAACTCTAACGATGATGGAGAACTAGTTTTTGGAGGAATAAATCCAAGTCATTACACAGGAAGCATAACATACGCTCCCGTAATTAGTTTGGAATCTAAAACCTTGACCTATTGGCTCGTACAGGTTGACGGGTAAGCTATACATCTATATAGACATCCATAAGTATTTTTTTTTCTTGTGGTCGAGAAACAAATGTGTTGTATGCAACATTCTAAGTTGCAGTTGATTCAACTAACTAGTTGCATGTGCGCTTGTTAAAAAAACATTTCCTTCCAAAAAAAGTAATGTATTTTTTAAGCTTTTGTTAAATTGAAAATACCCTCCAATCTGATATTCTTTAGAAGAATATGTCCCTTGCTAAAACAATTTCATATTTTCAATGCCTGTAGAGATATAAAAAATACTTAGGAACAAATTTTAAATGTGTAATTTGCTTGAAAACTACTGTTAATTATCTTAAATGGGAAATCATATAGTACTTGTATTTATTCCAAACAGAAATACGAGAAGAACGTTGTGTAGTTTAGACAAATGTAAGTTTGTACAAATCAAGTTTAATGTTAAATTGAATTTCACAATACAAAACATTTTAAATGAATAATAAAAATTCGTATTGTAATTAAGGAGGTAAGAGATAAAATGTAAAATTTAAACCCCAGGAGAGGAACACTTGCATCTATCAGTTGGACACCAAGGAGAGGGAAATAAAAAGAAACAAAGTGTAGAAAATGTTTAGTCCAAAAACAATATCACAACTAAATAAGCAATCTAGGAGTATGTCCATTTCTCCTGCCTTAAAATATTTTTGAATATGTCTTGCCTTTAAAATATTCAAGGCAAGAAATGTAAGAAATTATTAGAAATGTCAAAATTTATTGACAAAAGTGTGTCTTACTACACGTGATATATGTGTTAAATTTAAATTCCCTAACTGGAATAACTCCCAATATATCTTGGACGAATTTAACTTTACTTATAAAACATGTTATACAGTAGTTTTTGCTTGTTTTGAGCTGGTTTGGTTTGTAAAGGTTGAAGCCGGACACCCTGTATAAAGAAAATGGCTTACTTTCGCACGAACCCCAAATAATAGCAATGGTTGTTGAAGGTTGTATGTCGGTTCGACTCCGCTGTCGTCCTCCTACCCCGCGACGCCGGACTCCGGGACCAGCCTGATCCTGGGCCCCGCCGACCTCATGGACTCCATCAACACCGCTCTGGGGGCGACTTACAACAGCGACACCGACTCCTACACCGTAGGGAACCTTAATTGTGTTTCTTTTATCACATACATAATTTATTTTTATGCCAAATTGAACTTGAATAAAAATGTCCAAAAAAAAAAAATTGTCATTATTCGTTCATCCAAAAATCAATTTACAACTTTTATTACTTTGGTGATACATGGCTCTGTATGAGATATCATACTTTAACTTTAGAAGATAGCTTTCTTTCTTAGAGAAAGCTGAAGTTCAAGTCTGTTTGGATATATAAAACTCGTAGGTTTTAAGAAAACTAACGAAAAAGGAACGCCAAGTTAAAAAGGAAATAGACCAGGTTAAAGCCCAGTTAAAAAATTACGATTTGTAAAAGCAAACAGGAAAATTCGTCAGGCAATTTATCCAAGCAAATTTGACAATTTATTTGAGCCTTTAAAATTAATTTTACCCGCTTAACACCTTTTCTGTTATATTATTTCTTGATCAAGATATTTCTCATTTGTTATAGTCTTAGCAATAATGTATCAGTCTCTAAAAGAAGTTTTCAGCTTACAATTTCCACAAGTTCATGTCATTGTCAACATCCTAATATAAGTGAATTCCACGGCTGTTTCAGGTTAACTGTGAACAATTCCTTAGCAACAGTTTACTAGATGTCAATGTTGTCATAAGTGGAACCTACTTCGCTCTCACTCCATCTGACTACATTACTGTGGTAAAATCTGGTTTCTTAGAAATATATATATATAGTGTTAAAAAACCTATTTCAATAAGTTCATATGTTAAAAGACTTTTATTAGGAAATTTCTTCAATACAATTTGCAGTTTTCATGGAAGTCTTGTTGATATATTACCTCACGCAAATAATTGTTTTGTTTTAAAAGCATTCTAAATAAAGTCTGTTAGAAATTAAAAGGTGCCTTCATTAAAATTTAACTTTTTATGCTATTTTTTACATATTTTATTATCCTTTTCTTATCAATTTAACAAACATTGTGTATTAACAGCTAAAAGTTACTTTCTTATTTCACGAAGAGAAATTATTTTACAAACGTGAAACATTTACCTGCTTTTATCCTTTTCAATAATCTATTTTGAAACTTGGATACAAGAATTATATTCCCTGTTTTACCAAATATTATAATCAGTTTGGTATTTCCAGGTTACGGTCGACAACGAGCTAGTGTGTAGCACGGGTTTCGCCGGTTTCAACAACCTCCAAGCCATAATCCTGGGTGAGGTGTTCATGAGGAAGTACTACACGGTGTTCGACATGGGCCGGAACCGTGTGGGCTTCGCCCTTGCGGCTCGCGACAACCCCGACCCCAGCACGGACAGTGGCGGCGGTGGCATCCTCGTCACCGCCGGTGGAGGGTGCATCGTCTTGGCGCTCGTCTATGCACTGCAGCACTGTCTCAGTGACCGAATGGACTAAACAGGACTAATTGTTGCTTTAAGATCTTCACACCTGCAATAACACTGAAAACATGCCTCCGAATTTCCCTTCGGACTCGCCGTGAGTTCTGACGGCGATTTAAAAAATAAATATTTAATATATATTGTTACAAAATATGTTTTCTTGTAGATTAATGTTGACTCCATGACCTACATATTTGATATACCAGTAAAAATAAATTTTATTGGTACAAACAAATCTGTATGCTGTATGGTGATTTTATATCTGATGACACCTCTTTATTATGCTCAGACTCTGACATTAGTAACTTACAAAACATAATTGACTATAATTTAAATCAATTAGAAGAATGGTTTACAATAAATGGACTTAAGTTAAACCAAAATAAGACACAATTTTTGCAAATCATAAATCGTAACACAAAACAAATCACTTTAAATAATTTCCGGTCAATAAAAACAATAGAAAATACAAATTTTTAAGGCTTACAATTATACAACAATTTGAAATGGAAGTCTCATATTTCATTCCTTCTAAAAAAATTACATAAAGCATTTTACGCTATTCATTTTTGTCCAATATAACCGACTTAAAACCCTAAAAATGATTTATTTCGCCTATTTTCATTCAAGAATAAATTATGGAATTGAATTGTGGGGGAATTCAGTTGAAAGTAAACAAATATTTAAATTGCAAAAGAAAATGGTGAAAGTAATGTGTAAAAAACATCCTAGAACGCATTGTAAACCGTTATTTCAAAAGTTAAATTTACTGCCATTACGCTCTTGATCCATTTTCAAAAGTATTATGAATATCTTCAATAGTAAAATTGATATTAAAGATTTAAATAATGATCATAAATTTAATACCAGCCATAAATATATAAACTTTCATTATCCACCTCACCGTTCAAATCTCTTTCAAAATTCTCCATTTTACATGAGTATAAAACTTTTTAATTCTTTACCCAACAAAATTAAACATATAAATGATGAAAGAAAGATAAAAAAAGAAATTGGAAATTTTCTTCAAAGGGAATGCTTTTATTCAGTAAACGAATATCTAAATTTTGAGAAATAAACAATGAAAATTGAGAAAATGTATTTTAGTCATATTTTTTGTGCTTTTAAAATGTAAGAAAATTAATAATGTAAACAAAAATTATAAATGCACATCACCTGAATTTGTTAACTCCAGTAGTATAAGTAAAAAACCATCAAAATTATTGTTTTTTAAAACATTGCCCAACGACAACATGTTGTGTTTATGCAATAATGAATTTCTATTTGTATTTGTATGGAGAATTGAGTTACTTTTACGTCACTTAGAGTTAGGCTATATTTTTACATTTTTTAACTTTAAGGGTATGTTTCTCCTAATGTAACTATTCAACTAAATAATTAATTACGAAGTTTAGAAAAAAATCTGTTGTACAATGGCATGCAAAACGGATAATATTACATCGCCTACCATGCAACTATTCGAAAGGTAAAGGTCTCTCCAGAGGGGCTCTACCTCAGGCTGGGTGGGAATCTCGTCACGAGGTCGCTTTTCCTATGATGTGACTTGAACGTGCGACCTTGAGTTATCGTGAATTATACGGGAAAACTACTGCATCAAGATAATTTTCCAAAGTGTGGATTGAATATTTATGGATTATTCAGTTATAAAACTTTGGTCCATTGGACAGCCTGGAGTAAAATACTAGTACTCTTGTACTATTTATACTCTTGGGCTAGTACTCTTGTGTACTAGTATATAAGTAGTGGAAAAAGGGGGCTGCTGGCTCACTTCAAGGTCACCCGAGCGATGACGTCATCAAGGTCAATGACCTCACCGATGACGTCATCGATGACGCAATCGATGACGTCATCACCAATTACGTCACATCCATGACGTCACACCCATGACGTCACAGAAATGACGTGCTGATGACGTCATCACCCCTTACGTCACCAAGATGACGTCATCGATGTCACAAAGGTCAAGGTCACCTAAAATTTTTCGGCACTTTTGCTGTTTCTCACACCACGCTCCGAGTTTCAGTCAGGTTCCCATGACCTTGACGATTTGGAGCGAAATTAGACAAGAAACAGCAAAATTGCCGAGGAAACTGCAAGTTTGCAACGTGACACTGCCTAAACCGTCATGTGACACCGCTCGGGTGACCTTGAAGTGAGCCATCAGCCCCCTTTAGACCAGTACTACAACCGCAATGTGCACCCTACGACAGACACCGAGCGACTGTCTGTCCGGCCCGCGCACTCTAGGTATAAGGGAAGTGGTGGGGGGAATTGCGATGATCTTGGGAAACTTGAAAATGTCAAGCCGGGTAGCACTGTTTTGGTGCTACCTTAAATGCACATGTTAAAGTGTGTCGACCTTGAGTCAAAACATAGAAATACTTCAAGTTGATGCCATCCCAGAGTCAAAGTGTGGTGACCTTGAGCATAAGAGTTAAAGTTTCCTTGGTATGACAATATTATGTTGTTCCTGAGTTAAAGTGCGGTGACCTTGAGTCAAAACATTGAAATACTACAAGTCGATATCATCGCAGAGTTAAAGTGTGATGACCTTGAGGTTGACTGTAAACTTGGGACTTAGGATTGTCTTTAAAGATGTATCCAAAGAATCTTCAAATTTGAGTCAAAACTTAGAAAAATTTACTGTTAGTACAACCGTGTGATGTGTATTTGCCAGAGATTAAGTGCGGTGACCTTGGACTACCCCAAATCGTCAGGAATTGGAGTAGCAACCGCGATGCGCACCCTACGACTGATACCGAGCGACTGACTGTCCTGCCCCGTGCACTCTAGGTATACGGGAAGTGGTGGGGGAAATTTCAAGGTCATCCAAATTGGGTTTTAAAAAATAAGAAACTCTAAACCCTATGCTTCTTTTCTTTCCTTTCCACCTCGTCCGTAGGATAAATGGATGACAATGGTAAATTTGACAAATACTGTTGTGATTGTTGACCTCCACTGTGATCTGATTCTTGATCGTCTTGCGGCATTATAATTTCAGACCAATCATAATCTAAATTGACCTTGAGCTTTATTCCCGGGTTGTCAAGGAGAATAGACTTCATCCAATCGCATATGGTTTCAAAATAATGCACGTTGTCGATTGTCAATTTCCAACTTGTAGTAGGTACATCTTCGGTGGAAGACATGGCATCGCAAGCAAGTTTGTCCGCCATGGTTGTTGGAGGAGGAATGACGCCTGTTGCAGAGAGCAATGCCGGTATAGCAGAGTAGTGGGGGAAATCCCAAGGTCATCCAAACGAAGTTTTAAAAAAGAAAACCTACGCCAGCTGCAGAGAGCAATGCTGGTATAGCAGGGTAGTGGGGGAAGTTTCAAGGTCATCCAAACGGAGTTTTAAAAAAAGAAAACCCACAAAGTAACATTGAAACTTTCCAATTGATGGTGGTGGGCGTTTTCTTCTGCAACCTTACCGACACATGTAACTATGCCGTAAAGTATGAACAGTACAATCATAATAAGGCCGAACAACAAAAGATAGCCGTTAACTATCATAATATTTTCTAAATGGATCTGCTTTCTTCTTATCTCCCTCTCTTGCATCCTCTTCTCTAACTCGTGTACAAAGTCACAGCATGCTTGAGGACATCTTTTATCTGTTGGTAGGTTTGCCATTGTTGTTGATGTTGTCGGTTTGGCTGTTGAAGATGGAATGAGGTTTTCAATTGCGATGTGCCATATACACCAATAGTTAAGTGGTGGGGGTAGCAAAGCAGTGGAGGGGAAAGTTTCAAGGTCATTCAAATTGTGTTTTAAAAAAACCTATCTTGTTACTGAGCTTATATGTCAGTAACAAGATAGGTGTTTTTGCTCTTTTACTTCTTTAATATAATGAAAAAATAAACATATTCTACAATGGTTAGAACAAGAAAAACAACTGCTAGTCAGCTGAAGTAATCCAAGTTGTCCGGCTCGGTCTTCATCGATGCCGGAGAGGAAGCTGTCGTAGAAGAGGAGTGTCCAGGCTCTTCTTTAGGCTGCCTGATATTCCGTATATTGCAAGCGTAGACGTGCACGTTTATACGGTAGCCTCTTGCCACCATCAGCTGCAACTCCTTGTACAAGTCGTTCAGCTCCTGTTGCGTTTTGATCGTCACCTCCTCATAGCTGGCACAGCTTACGTTCAGAGACATCCTGATGTTGTTCGGTTGGCTGCTGGAGTTGAAATGAAGATGAGGCACAGCGCTTGGAGGTATATGAAAAAGTGGTGGGGGTGTTTGCATTCAAGCAGGTTTGACTTGTAGCGTAGTGGTGGGGGTAACTGTGAAATGCAAAGGTCAAAGGTCAAGGTCACCCGCGAAGTTTAAAAAAATGCAACATATCAATATGTGACAAACTTCACATATTGATATGTTGCATTTTTGTCTTTTGTATTTTTTTGTCTTTTGTGGTTTATTTATTTATAAAACATTACAATAACATATGTACAACAGTAAAACTTAAATCTAACACTGCTGCTTGTCGGCGATGTGGATGGTCAACTTGGTGGAATTGCTACCCGTGCAACCGTGGGAAACCAGGTAGAGACAGCCGGGTTGGATGGAGCGCAGATCCTCGTTCTGAAGGAGATGGACGAACCGTTTCGGCAGGTAGACTTGGAACTTGGGCTCATCCCCCGGAGTGAACGGTGCCTTGCTAAGACTGCAGCAGATGGCCTCTCCAACTGTAGTCTCCATCTTCTTCATGGCGTGGATAATGTAAGACATCCTGATGTTGTTCGGTTGGCTGCTGGAGTTGAAATGAAGATGAGGCACAGCGCTTGGAGGTATATGAAAAAGTGGTGGGGGTGTTTGCATTCAAGCAGGTTTGACTTGTAGCGTAGTGGTGGGGGTAACTGTGAAATGCAAAGGTCAAAGGTCAAGGTCACCCGCGAAGTTTAAAAAAATGCAACATATCAATATGTGACAAACTTCACATATTGATATGTTGCATTTTTTGTCTTTTGTATTTTTTTTGTCTTTTGTGGTTTATTTATTTATAAAACATTACAATAACATATGTACAACAGTAAAACTTAAATCTAACACAGCTGCTTGTCGGCGATGTGGATGGTCAACTCGGTGGAATTGCTACCCGTGCAACCGTGGGAAACCAGGTAGAGACAGCCGGGTTGGATGGAGCGCAGATCCTCGTTTTGAAGGAGATGGACGAACCGTTTCGGCAGGTAGACTTGGAACTTGGGCTCATCCCCCGGAGTGAACGGTGCCTCGCTAAGACTGCAGCAGATGGCCTCTCCAACTGTAGTCTCCATCTTCTTCATGGCGTGGATAATGTAGTGCTTCTCGTCTTTAAGTTCGGAACACTTCTTGACGGGTAGTATGCTAGATTTGGAGTGAGCATTGAACTGCTCAACCAAAAATTGCAGGAACTGGTGAGATGCCATGGTTGAGTTATAGATCGTCTTCTTCGTCTTGCTGGGAGATGTTGTTGTCTCGGAATCTCGAGTAATACTCATGCCAGGTCCCGGTCTGCTCCGCACTTATATAACCCCCGTTACCCCCACCACTCCCTACTTCCCCACTTTGAAGGTAAGACGCGAGTTTGTAGACGTTTTTTAAAGCGCAATGTCTATCTTTTTCATGTTCTGGACTTTTAGTACAAATACAAACATTTTCCATTGTATACTTGTAGTTTTTATCCAATTCCACATCATTAACCGGAACATGAGTAAATTCTTCGATCCATCTTTTCTTTTCCAGTCCTTTTGTGCAAATATCGGTAAACCTGTTTGAAAACTGATGCATGATGTGATACAAGTCCGTGTAACTTGCAAAACCATCATACATATCGATATGATGGAAATATTTTGAAATCCACCTGTTGGTAGTAGCAGCTTTGCTAGTTAAAGATGAAAAAGAACATGGCGGTTTGAACAAAAATGTATATGGAACACTTGTATTGATGTCGAAAAACACAAGTTCTTTTATGATAAATCTATCGTCATTACCCCGAAACGCTTGGAACTCAATTATACCAGGTTTGGACTTTACTTGTTCTTCTTCCTTGTCCATTGTGAAGGTCACCCGTCTGCTCATGACGAAGTCCAAAGGTCAACTGATTTCCACACCACGGTAGGTACGACTTTTATACCAGGCCGTACAGTTGTTGGCCCGTTGGTGTATATTTAACGTGGGCACCGTCCCCGGTAGGCCTAACCCTACAAAGTGTTTCATATTGTTTTAAAAATTAACCATTGCCGTGTATTTGATTGTCATTTAGGTTTCCATCTTTACATTTTCCTTGTTTTCATTTTCATCACCAACGCTTGATTCTTCTCCTAATTCTTCTTCCTCTTCTTCCCGTTTTACTGATTTCTTATGTAGTTGAGCGTACTTTTCCAATTGTCTCCACATTTGCACTTCATGAGGAACCCTATTGAATATAGAAGTATCCACAGGTCCGTACAATATAGGTGCGTCCGGTTGTTTGTCAAAAGTGTCTTCCAAATAATCTTTAATAATCGAACTTGAAAACACCAGTTGTCTCAAGTATCTTGTTATTGGTTCAGTTGCACAAGTTAGAATAAAAAACTCTTCTCGATTAAGTTGAATCTTGTTATCATGTCTTGTTGTATCTCTAAACCGCAACTGATGATCACCACGATGTTTAACAATATCGATTTCCACATTTGAATCCAAAAGGCTTACTCTTGTCTTTCTTCCAAACATGTTACTACTTAGATAGCATTCTAGCAGATGCAAGTGTTTCATAAACGATTCCCAAGCAGTGTCCGTAAACAAAATCATTTTGGGTCCGTGAGTCAAAATTACAGTAGGGGAGTAATCTGTTGATTTCATAACAACTATTAAAACACTTTTGTCCAAACTGGAAGAGATTGGGTAAAATATTCGCAAGAATACCTCACTCAATATGTTAGGAGAAATTTTATTTTCAATATCTCTTTTACTCTTTTGTGCATTCTTTCTTCTTTTACCTTTTTCTTCAACTTCATCACTAGAGTGAAGCTGTTCGCAAACGTTGTGTTCATCTCCTTCCCGTTGACCTTCAAGATCTAAAAACTCAGATATCTCCTTCTCAATATCTACCACATTTTCAGGTGTACCATTAGGAGAAGCCATATTGAATACGATGCTACCCATACAACAGTAGGCAACAAACTGATGAGGGGCGGTCTGTACGCTCTGCTTTTATACTCTCGGATAGCATTGGAATGCAACAAAAACCGGTTTTTACAATACATTCTTAACAATTCGGTCAAATTTGTGTACGTTACATTTTTATCATGTAGACTTAAACAGTATGCAGTTGTATTTGCAGGTATAGCCTCGTCAAATTCCATTTCTATCTTTATATCAACACTTGATGATTTTACCGATTCATTTTGTTTAGAACAATCAATTACAACTATTGTGTAACCATCTAAGTATTCTTCTGGTGATAGTAAAGGTGTATTTGTTTTACCGTAATATGAATTTTGGAATATCGCATACATATCGTATAATATACTGTACTTTTTATTAGCGAATGACACATTCAAATTGTCGTAGGGGAAAAATTGTGAATTCAAATAAACTTTAATATTTTTTAAGTTGCAATGATCAAATTTGTCCGCATGTTTTGTGATGCTGTCTCTCCTACCTGTTTGTAAACCAAATATAATATATCTTGCCCGTTCCACATAATTGGATGTTTTAACAGTTCAAGTGTGGCGATCCGTAGTTGGCAAACTGGGATGTTCATGAAATTCCCAACTTCTAAAAGGAATTACAATATCACGATCAGCCTTTAACTTTCTTAATAGTAGCATTCTATGCTCGTCAGCTAATTTAACATGTGGAACTCTCCATACAATTTTGTTTAATGTTAATTTCCATTCTAAAGTTGCATCTGTTGCATTGTCTGGAGCTTTAATAATGGCTTTATCGTTTGAAGATCTCAACAAAACTAATTCTTGTTTAACGTTTAATATTATTTTCCTATAATCTTCAGCAAATCCAAGCAACAAACGTAATGGAATATGAAAATCAAAATATCCCTTTGTATTTGGAGTGATTGTGTCATGTTCAGGTAAAACCCATCCGGCAGGTTGAAGTAAATTGGTTTCATTAGGTGATATAGATGTTATCCCTTTTAAAGTTGTTGCAATACCTACTTTTTTAGTGGAATCAACTGTTACACCTGATATTTCATATCTAATTTCATCAAACAATGCCATAGGAAAGCCATAGGATTATTTATAAATGGAACTGTTGTACCAGTAGTTGAACCGTCCTTTTTAGAAAAGTTACTAAAAAGGACGGTTCTACTACTGGTACAACAGTTCCATTTATAAATAATCCTATGGCTTTCCTATGGCATTTTTTGATGAAATTAGATATGAAATACAAGTAACTTTCACATGGTAGTGTGTAAATGTCTTGATTTTGTATGGGAATACGAATTTCATCGTTATTGTTTAATTTTGATGAAGTGTAAGGGTTGTGGGTGTGATATTCTTTTTCCCATAGGGTTTCGTCGAATGTTGGACCCTGCGCTATATCCAGTATATCCATAATCGGTTAATTGTAATCCAATTCTCTCTAAGAAACGAATGTTCTCGCGTGTTAACTCCTCCACAGCTGAAGAGCTACTAATGTGGTTTCTCGTAGGTTGTTCGCTTTTAAATGTTAAACCCATGATTTTATATTAAGGTGTCGATTTTAAATGTAATCTAACAGTAATAGGCTCTTCTCGGAAATCTATCAAGTTACCGTCTTAATCCAATACGTTCAACACGATGTCTGAAATGAAAGTGGTGTTCAACGGTAGATATACCAGGTTTTGTGGTTTTTCAACAATTTTAAATCCAGGTGGTACACTCGGGTGAAAAGTATGTATTATATGGGTATTTGCTCCATCTCTGTAAGCTCCTTGTATAATGTTACAAGTTATGTCTATACTATTGACTTTTAATATTGTTACAGTTTGTTTACCGGAATGTGTTTGATTTGGTTCTAAAATTGCTCCATCTTTGGGAAATCCTAATAAATCACCAATTAAATTTGGTTGAGTAAAATATATATAATATTTGGAAGTAATTTCAGCTTTCATCGTATTATTATCACCTTTTAATGTTATATTGTCTTTTCCCATTTTAGTTTGCAAAAATTCATTTATATGATCAATTTCATAAGATCCTGTGGGTAACCTGCACTCTTGTAAGTCTGTAAACTTCCCACTGGCATCTTTTCCTTTATAATAATGCAATAAGTTATTTTTACCTTCCGTAACATTGGGAATAGAGTTGTAAGTTGTAAAATCCAATAGTGCCGCCTCCCAAAATCTTCCTTTTTGCAAGCGTAACGCTGGAAAATTCGTAAAGTGGACGATTTTCCTGTTAATGATACCGTATAGGAAGACATCTCAATAGTGACTGATACTTTTAGCTAGGAATTCCAAACATAAATGGCCGCATATTAATGTGTTATCAGGTTGTTCTCTTTAATAGTTGTAATATATGTTTTTAGCAGATTAAAAGTAATCTTGAAGTTCTTTTGGTGGTGGCAGGTTACCGAAACTATCAAAATAATATATATTGCTATTCAGTTTCTTATAACACACCCAATGGGTGCCGGGCCCTTCAATATTATCCAAATTTACGATTCCAGTCTCATTTTTCTATATTTTCTTTGGTAAACTGTCTTTCATGAATACTCCGCGAAAAAATGGTATTTTTAAACAGGAAATATATCTAAATAATTCAACATTAGTCAACGCTTTATGTGGTATAACTAATTGATTTCTTTATTTAATATGCACGATACGGTCTTAGGTATAGACCTGCCCCGTTTTTTACCATTGACCATATTGTCGGTTTTTTATTATTTTTCTTCGTAGAACGTCTTTTTAGTCTAATATTACCACCATGTTTCTTCATGGTTGATCCTTTTTTATTCCTACCCCTTCTTTTTCCACCTCCTACCGCTGTTTTAGCCTTCATACCTGCTGTTACCGCTAAAGCTGCTGCTTTCTCCGCAATACTAGCGTCACTAGACTTTACTCGTTGCCAAGCTATATTCGCTAGCTTTTTATCAGCGATTGACCTATTTTTTGAATCGGTAAATGTGGAATATGCGATATCGTGTTCTTTACAAGCCTGATTTAACTTATTTATGCCTGGATCACCTCTTTCCAATCGTTTTTTCAATTTAGTTCCTGGTCCGCAATACTGATAACCTCCCGGTATATGAAATTCGTATGGTAAAACGTCTATTGCTCTATTTACGATAGATCCTACTGGAATACGATTTAAAGCTTTACTTAACAGAGAAACCGCTGTGGACGTGATACCGACTCCTTTCCGTATAGTGTCTCGATATGGACTGGTGTAATGAAACGTCATGATTGTCTTTTATATTCGAAAAGCGTAACCTATGTGTTACCTCTATGATAGGTTGCACATAAATGATGTAATTTATGATGTTATTTAATTAAATATCAAAAGTGCCCCAATCTGATAATCTAAACTTTTGTTTGTTATGATTAAAAAAATATTTATAAAGAATTTCTTGTTTAATCCATGTATTTCTCATTTTTTCTTCAATAGGTTTATGTTGTCTTGCTGCAATATAATTATGCATATCAAATAATAAATTAACTATTACTTTAACAAGAAAATTAACAGTTACAGCGTTATCGGCATAATCAGGGTCTGCAACATTTGTTAATCGTTTGTTATCACATTTCCACCATTTTTTTCCAGTTGGCTCTAATTGTATTATCTGTTCATAAGTAACAGCATTACCAGGCTTTTCACCAATATACGACAGGGATAAAGTTTGGCAGTTTGTAATTTATATTGCATGAATTACAAGCAGCTCCTCTGTATAACCCTGTGAGGTGATCATGATCTCTTACTTTTTGATTTTCTTCACTGAAGCTCTTCTTGCATAGATAACATCTTGTTGCTGAAATGTATTCTTCTTGTTCTTGTTTTTGGTTCAAAGGTTTCATGGGTACAACATTACCGTATAAGCGTTGCGCCTTTTCAGCAATGTCGTACAACTGGTCTACAAAATACTTAGCGGCTTCTTCACCACGGTAGAGTATTGGAGTGGATGTTAAACCATAGTCTTGCAATTGGTTTTCAGACAAGGTTGATTTCACTAGTAGACAAAAACTGTTGGGTTGGTGCAACTGATATTTCGTTCGTCTAGTCACTTCACCATCCTGAAGTTCCTGTGGTACTAACGTTGATTCAAAATCTGCGTAGACCACTAGCGGAATTCGGTATTGGTGGACTTTCTTGTTGAATTGTATGGAAGCTCGAGATGGCAGTGGTAGACTAATCTTCACTTCATAGTTGTCATTACAAAGTCTTTGGTGTTCCTTCAACCACTCCGATCCTCCATGCTTTAAATATTATTTGTAAAACAAAAGCATCTCTTACACACTGTCACTCTAATCTTCTTTTTGGTTAATTGTCGTACAACCAAAGCTTCAAATGTAATTATGTGAAATTTCACCTTTAGTTATCAATATTATTGATACCTTTAGTTATCAATAATAAATCAGTATGGTTTCTTTGCTTCACTTTTCCAACTCGTAGTGGATACACATTGTTCGAATCATCTAAGCCGAATACGTTAACAGAAACACCTGGATTTTGTTTCTCAAATTTTGCAATTTGATTAAGACTCACAGGATACGACATTCCTCGGAAGTTGTAGCGGTGTTCGTTTTCATAATATTCCCTACCAACTCTACAAGGATTGTGTTTTACATACTTAGTTAGCATCGCATACTTAAAACATTCCTTATCCCCGTTTGTAACATTTCTGCAAGAGTTGGTGTCTTAATTTTCTTTGGTAGAGGGATAAAGCTGCTACCCCTCATACCATATCCATGCTTGTGAACCCTCACATCCATACCTTCGATCGATGATAGCGTCCAGCCAGATCCTCTTCCTTCGTATTCTTGGAGTTTCATTACCAGTTCATTCAAACATTCTTCTAGAATTTCGTTGATATCAGATGTGGTTGTAAGGGTTCGGTTTTTAGCAATGAATGCTCTCGGTGAGTTTTCACCATCGGTATTAGTAAACATAGCCTCCAACACCAATCCAAATTTAATAAAGTTCAATCTTGCCAATTCTTCCATCAATGTTTTTCCAGCTGTAGATGGTCCAGCTCCGGCAAATTGAATAACACTTGGTCTTCTTCTCTGCATTCGCTGTAGATAGCTAGCCCAGTCGTCCATCTGCTTCTGGGGTTTTTCCAAAAACTGATCAATCGCATCCAAGTCTTCTTCACTTACTACAATCTCTTCTTTTCTGTCCTCTTCATGATGCAATTCTCGGTGTAACTGTAGATAGCTATCCCAGTCGTCCATCTGCTTCTGGTAGTTTTTCAAAAACCGATCAATCGCATCTAAGTCTTCTTCACTTACTACAATCTCTTCTTTTCCATCCTCTTCATGATGCAATTCTCGGTGTAAAACAAAGATATCTTCGTCTTGGAAAAACTCACCACAAATATCGCAAAGAGCCATTTTTTACAGTTTGGCTTTGAGTGTGCACTCGGTGAATGTCCACGCAATAATGAGCAGCGCGCTCAACCGGGTCCCTTTATACCCGAGGTTGAAGGGTGGGGGAAGGTGACGTCATATACATCCGGTTTATCAATAATGTAGTAGATTTGGCTTTTAAACACCCATTTTCAATATATTCTTCAACAGACTTGATAAACCAATGATGTTTGGTCTAAATCCACTACTTTGTACAAGTTTTTTCAAAGATGTCTGTTTGAGCAAGTTTATGTGGAACAAGGTCATTTGGAATAATTATTTTAAGCGGGGGATAGAGCCATGGTATAGAAGTGGTGTATCAATCCAATTGGTTTGCCCTTTTTATACCCCCACCAACTATGCATTTATGTGGGTCAAGGTCGAGTAAAGATACCCTTTGAGCGGGGGATAAACCACTAAGCAGCATGATAGTCCATTGCCGCAAAGTGATCTATCCCCCGCTCTGTTCTACAAAACCTCAATCAAGTCCAAGTTCAAGTCCTAGTTTAACCCTTGGTTGGGAGAATTACATTAGTTTGATACTTATTTCTACCGTTACACTTGCTCCATTCTCAAAAAGATATAAATAATATAATCCTGGATACTGTTCTTTTTCACGTCCTGCATGTTCCTTCTCGTCACTTCTCGTCCGAAGCAAAAAACATTTTGGTCAAGGTCAAAAATTTTTCCTAAAAAAAAATCTCGGGGGGGGGGGGGGGCACTTTTCGTCAACTATGGACTATGGGCAACTATGGACAACTACAGACTTGTGTGTTAGTAATACCTACCCATTAGAAATTTATTAAAACTTTAATATATTTAGTTCAAGGTCACGTGAAACTTAAAAAAAAAAAATAAGCCCCACACCAGTAGATATGATATATACGTTCTGGGCCACCTCGTACTTCCGATTTCCGACCCTCTGTGAACTTCATTTTTGACTGGTTTTTGGCCAGTTTGTTATCTGATTGTAGGCCAATTTCAACCTTTTACAATATTTTACAACATTTTACAACATTTTACAACATTTTCTCAGGTTTTGCCAAGGGTGTTTTTAGGAAGTACGAGGGAAGTACGAGGGAAGTACGAGGAAAGTACGAGGGAAGTACGAGGAAGTACGAGGGAAGTACGAGGGAAGTACTAGGCGCCCTCTTAACCTACCCATGTAAACCTCATATTTGAATGGTTCTGGGCCAGTTTGCATCTGATTTGGGGGTAATTTCAGCCATTTTTCAGGTTTTTCAAATGGTGTATTTAATCCAGAAAAAAATTAATCCAAGGAAGGGCAAGACGCACTCTTCACCGAACCCTCGTAAACCTCATAAAATAAAAACCAACGGATAATCTGATTAATTTGAAAATGCTTTTCAAGGTCATCCAAATGGAATTTTAAAAATATTTTTGAAAGACTACTATTATGCTTCTGGTGGAGGAATTGCGATGTCCTTGGGGACTTAGAAACATCTCGAACGATTCCTTGATATGTAAACCAACGGATAATCTGATTAATTTGAAAATATATTTCAAGGTCATCAGTAGATGGATTTTGCCGGTCCTGGCACAGGTCAAGGTCAGCGGTTGTAACTGGCAGGTGTGTGTTGTTGATTTGGGGGTTTTTTGGGGGGTTTGGGGAGGGGTTGGTAAGTGTGTCAAGGTCATCCGGAGGGGGTTTTAAAAAAGGTGGGGAGTGTGGGGATCAGTCGCGGGCGGGAGTGTGGCGGGAGCGGACGGGGGGCTCCGGGAAATAAATTTATTTATTCATCAAAGCCCACTAGTGATCGTAGGATCGCTTCTATATCGTTTGCAGCCGTACTGTTGATTTCATTGCTCTGCACGGGTCGGGAGTCGATGGTGGTAGTGTATGTAGGCAAATTTTGTGTGGGAAGACCGCCATTGTTATCGTTATTAGTGGATGTTACTACTGGAGATTGTATGGGTGAACCCTGCCGCGTGTCCATAACTTGAAGAAATGAGAGCTGCTAGATAGTTATATTGTGAGTTGATAGAGTAGAATGAGAGATGTGTGTGATGAAGAACGGTTATATAAACCCGGTAATATAGTGAATAAGAATAACTGGATAACATCATCAATAGGTGTGACAAGATTGTAATGTTGATATTTCAGCATATCAGTTAAGACTGTTTGCAAAATAGTGTCAGTAGAATAACTGTCGCGAAGGTTGGATCTTGTAAAATACAAGGGGTGAAAGCAGAACTGTTTCTTAAGTTTAGCGAATGTATTACGAGGTCTTGAAACTGTGTAGTTAGACTGTTTTTGTAAAATATGTTTGGTGCGTAAAAGTTTCAGCTGCAAAGTGTGGGAAGCCATTTTATAGTGGTTAGTAAATGTGCACTGTGTAAAAACCAACTGATAAATGGTTAGTGTTTGTAAATGTGTTTAAATATATAGAGAGTGATTAGCATATTAACCGCAAACACATGTTTTAGAGTAAGAAATGTAAGTTAGAAAATCGCTAGAAAAGTAAAGACCGAAGTTTACTCTACGGAGCCCGGCAAATAAATGAGACGCGCGCGGTACTGACCCCGTATTTAAGCAATTTGTGAGTCACGAGCAACCCCTCCTCGACCCTCCCCCCTAAGCCGATTAGATAAAAGGGTGGGATTGCGGTCACCCCGGTCATTTGTCTGGTAGTGTTGCGATAGTTTGTATTAATGGGAGAGGCAAACATTTTAAAAATTATTTTGTTGAAAATATTAAGATAATATTCCAGTTGAAAAAGGAATTTGTTACTCTGTATCAATTGGCTATGAGTTGCACAAGTGTGAGCAATAGTCTGTTAAAAAGTTGATGAGGTAAGAGCTAGTAATTGTACAAACATTATAGTTTAGCAATAATTATATGTGTTATTAATGTTTAAAACGGTAAGTTAACACCATGGATAAGACCAATAGTAATGTAATACTATAACTGTTTGAAAGGTGTAAATATAATTAAGAGTTTAATAAAAAATACAGATGTGAATATGAATAATTAGCAGCAGGTGAATATAAATATTAAGTAACAATAAAAATAATGTTGATGCAAGGTTAATTTGTGCAGTAATAAAAAAAATGGTAATGGGAGAGTAATATGTGTTTATAGTAAACAAAAAAGAAATAGTTGAAAACTAAGTTATACATGGGGTGTTAAAAACAAGTAGACCTAATTGGAGTAAGTTAAAAGAAAGCATATATAATATTATTAGACCGTAGCGACTTACCGAGGTGTTGTGTCAGCTGTGGGTCCCGCGAGTGGAAAGAGGCGCAGCTGCTCGTGTAACGGTTTTTATAACAGCAGGTGGTAATTATTATGAACTTGACCCCCCCCCCCCCCTAAATAGGTAATTGACCCCCCCCCTTTACTTTATGTCGAAATGGTAATAGTAGTTAAGCTTGTGTAATACTAATTTGGTGTTACCAAACGGTAACTACTGTGGTTAAGATAATACAACATATACTTAAGATAAATTAAACTGATAGAGTAACGGCAATTAGGTTTGCTGTTGGCAATAGATAATAACCATAGTTGAGCGGCGAAAGGGAACAAATAACTTCCTACTGTTATTAAGATAATAGCAGTGAACAACTATGGTGTAATGCTATAAGGAAAATTGTGGCTGGATTAAGTGGAGAACATAATTAGATGTTGGCCAACATTATTGAAAGCTGCAACACAACACTTAAATTATCGACGACCTACTTGTAATAATCGCCGCTACGTGTATGAAACAGTGTTGCTTGGAAATTTTCTACTGAAGTTGTACTTTGAACGTTGTAAGCCCCTCAAACCCCTACGAGTTCCCCCCACCATCTTTGAAGTTTACGAATATTCTGTCGAGAATTTTAGAATCAGTTCGTACTGAAACTCCGGACGCGGAGCTTCAGGACGAACTCAGAGGGTAACTTAAATATATAGGCGGCCGATATATATTTGAGTTATTCTTGCTGTTAGGGTTCTAATATTAATATTTTTTGTGTGTGACTGTGTGTGTGTAAAATGTTATTTATTTTCTAGTTTTAAGTTGCGTTATTTTTAAGTTTTAATTTGCGCATTGCGATGTTAGCATTAAGGTGTGTTATATTATTGCTAATGTTTGAAAATGTGTTTATGCATTTAATGTTGAATGTTGATGTAATTATTGTGTATTTGTGTGTATGTACTAATAACCTTTCACAGCTAGCTGTTAGGAGGGTAGATTAAATTTAAATTTAAATTATAGAAGTTCTGTTGAACTTCATTAAATATGGGTGGGACATGCGCGTTGTGCCGTAGGTAGCGCATATTTTTATTTTTTTAAATTTTTAATTTTTTGTTAGGAAATAAAATTATATTTGGTTGGGTTTAGATTAAGGGTGGGAGGTTAGAGTTGCGTCTTGCATTAGTTGTTCCAGACTCCCTATTATAATTGGATGGTCAAGCCCAGTGCCTTCGGGCCCGAGACTGAACCACCCGTATCACACCTCACCAAACTGGATCGCCACGTGCGTGCGGGCAAAAAATCGGGATCCCTTGCAAGACGTAACTATTGGGTTGGGATTGGGAGTGTTTGAGGAATACAGAGTGGTGGAGACGGCCGGCTTTGGATCATTATTATTTTTTGGTGATCTTGACCTAAATTAAGGTAATTAACCCCCCCCCAAAAAAAATTACAATCAGCCCCCCCCCCGAGGTCACTTTCACTTAGCATCCCTATATAAGTGGGGCTAGCTAACATGTCTGTTTATTCTGATTCCAGCCGCTAACGCTGCCACTTCAGAACCATGTCTTCATCCACAACTTCTGCTACTACTATCACTACGCCTGCTGCTCCTGCTGCCACTTCTGTGCCTGCTCCTACTATCGATACACCAGCTGCTAACAAGAAACCGGCGAAGAGACTTAAGTTGAAGAACGTCCCGGAGTCGATGCTGCGGCAGATGGATACACCACCATCTACATCTGCTACAACTGCTCCGGGAAATATTCTTCTCCAAGCCATGGCGATTCTTGGAAGTATTTTTTTCTCCACCTCCATTACCAACACACCCTACGGCAACTCCACCACTACAACCCCAACCTACACCTACAACACCACCGCAGATGGAGCTTCCTGTTCGTCCTGATACTCCTTCAATTCTAGAATCTATTCATAATTTCACCTCATTACCACCACTAATAACACCAATTCCTGAACCAAAGTCCATTAATCCTATCATTCCTACTTCTAAAGTTAAAAAGTCAGTTTTCAAAATTGCTCCTTCAGAGCGCTTTAAATTATTAAATGAAGAGCGTCGCAGGGCATTTAAAAATTTTCGTAAATGCTCTGAGAAGCTCCGTAAGGGTGCTAAAAAAGGATCGGTTTGTGGTAGGAAATGTGTTTTAAATGAAAAGTATTGCCGTGTACATCTCATAAACCATCTTTCTGAGCCACAACCGACTGTAATCTCCAGTAAGTCCTACCCTCCTACTAAATTAAATAGACTGAAGGAAGGTTTGAGGTACTTTTTTGTAAGTAAAACAGACAAGCACAACAAAATTGTAATTGGGTGTAACGGCTTCAAATGGGTAATACAGCTGTCTGTACCTCTGAGAAACCAAAAAGCGATCAATAGACTTGATGCGAGAGACTATTTAATAAGAGGTGAGGATGGTTGGACTAAGTGGGGACGTAGTAAATGTTAAAATCAGTTAGCTTTTTTCAAAATTTTGGTAGAAAAATAATGGGAGAGAAACCAGCGCTATATAATAGTGCGCTGAGTTTCTCTCCCATTATTTTTTGGTCACTCTAAGTCCTGTGACCTACTTTCACATGACCTTAAACTTGAACTTCACGACCCCCCCCCCAACTTTCTCTTGCCTTATATAAGTAGCCGCTATGCAACTGGGTATGAAACATTGGCCGCTCACCTGGTGTACAGTGAACATGGCTCCGCTGGACGGTTCAAACTTTTACAACAGGCGATCTGAGCTAGAGGAAATGGAAGAAGTGGAGGAAGATGAATCTGAGCTAGAGGAAATGGAAGAAGTTGAGGAAGATGAACAGTTAATATTTGAATATTTGCGTTGTGTAACTTTGGACCTGGAAGAAAGTCTTGACCCATACATGTGGGAAGCATTGGACTGGTTGCAGTTGGGCAGAACAATAGTAATCATATCACCAGTGTTGTTTCTTGGTAGCCCAATTTTGTATGTGACTGCAGACAACGCCGAATACATCTGGCAATGGGCGGAGTTGTTTGAGGATTTCAGGGGAAATGAGGAGTACAATAACTGGTTTAATATCTGTTTAAGATAAGAAGGGTTTTTTAAACCCAAAAAGGCTCTTTTCAGAGCCACCTAATACACCAATTAAGCTTATGAGTTGTTTAACTCATATGTGAGAGTTAATGGTAACTGGTTACTACATAAGTTAAAGTTTGTTGACCTTGACCTTGAACTTGACCCCCCCCCCCTCCCCCCCTTTCCAATAAATCTTTTGTTAAGTTGCATTATAAAAGCCCGCAGCTCACATGTTTGCTCAGAATTTAACCAGTTGCTATATAGTGAACATGTCCAAAAGATTGGATTCATTCTTTGCTAAACATACAGAACTTTGGCCACTATTATATGGATTACATAGAAAGATTGAAGAAACAATTTTGAAAGATATGGGTGTAGGGGTTAAAGTGCTTGTATATCGTCGAGGTGATTACAAATTATTGTGTTCATGCACAGTCAGAATTGAAAATTTAAATAATTTATTTCCTTGGATGGTGCAATTACGTAATTTTGTAGAAGAAATGGAGTTTGAGTTGCAAGTAGCCGCAATGTATTACAAGCTTGATAAAGAAGAGTAATCATACTATGTTACAAATGTTTAACTATATGAAATATAGTGGGGGAAAATAGAATATATATAAGACAGCAACTTCATACTCAGTATCACTTTGTCATAAGATATTACTTTGGTGTGAAGAGAAAAGGTTAATAATGGTTTTTAAGGATACACCTTTTTTAAATTATTTTGAAGTAAAAAATCAGTTTAATACAACTGAAAATATAACTTGGATAGAAGAGACGAATGAAGGTTCGGAAGAAGAATTGAATAATAGTCTGGATGATTCTATATTGGAAGAAGAAATTTCGTCCTTTGAACAAGAAATATTTGAAGAGCTAATAAATGATAGTGATGAAGAAATTGTTAAAGAAGCAATTGAAACATTCATTTTAGATTCGTCAACTGATACATTGATATCCCCTATACAATCTTCAGACTCTGAATCGGACTAATGATATGTCGGTGTTTTTCTTACTGATTCCCCCCCACCTTTCCCCTTCCCTATATTTGCTATAAAAGCAAGAGTTGATCAGGTTTTTTATTCATTATATGCTGTGTTGTTAGTAAAGCCATACACTTTATTAAACTATGTCTCCAAGAGCTACTACCTTTATATACATTACTGAAATTATTACACATCGTCAGATACAAGAACAAGAAGAACTAGAACAAGAGATGAATGTTACATTTGGAGAGTTAATAGAAGAAATAGTAGAAGAATTTATAAATTTAAACCAAGAAACAACTAATGAAACTGGAAATATATCAATGATGCATCAACCGGAAGAGTTAACCGAATCTGAAGAAGAAGAATCTGAATAAAATGGTGGGGGCTAGGTTATTTAAGCAGGAAAGAAAACAGTTTAAAAATCATTTCATAATGGAGGACCGAGAAGCAATGTTTAAAGCTTTTTGTAAGGAAGAACCCTGGGTTCAACCGGTAAATTCTTTTACATATTATTTCCCACTTTTAGACATGGAGGATTGTAAAAAAATTCCAGACATTGGTTTTAAATTTCAAAAACAAGGAATGTTAATTGGTGTCACCGAAAAATATCACAATGAATATTCGGAAAGATTGGCGTTTAACTTTATGATGGACAATATGAATATTAAACCCAGTGAGTATCCATATTTTCTTTATAAATTTTTAGTTGAAAATGGTGCCAGTGTAACTATTGAAATATGTATTCAACATTATTGGCCTACTCGGGATAGTGGTGGGGGAAAGTAGATAAATGTGTTGTTGAACCGGATAGTTTCTCACTCTTGTAAAATCATTCACCAACAATGTATCGTCCAATTTTGTCTGACTTGGTTGCCTCTCATGAAGAAGCCGAAGCTAGAAGGAAGAAAAGTGAACGAGCAAGACAAATTCAGTCTAATGTCAATATGGAGTATTATAGGCTACAAATCCAAATCCCAGGCATGCATCTTGGAGAAAACAGAGTAAAGACCGTACATGCGGCTGGTAGTTATATTAAGTATTTGAAATTATTATTGGAAGATAGAGAGTGTAAAATTACAAAATTAGAAGATGAAATGAAGAAATTAAAAAATGAACTATTGCTCTTGAAAAATGGAAATAATGAAGTCGTAGTTGAAGAGGGTGCAGAAGAAGGAAATGACATATTGGGAATCTGAAGAAAGAAGTTTAAACATCTGTATAAACTTATAAAAAACAAAAATAATAAAAAAATAATAAAATAAAAAAATACTAAAAAATTAGATATAGAATAGAGAGCGGGGAATAGATCACTTTGTGGCAATGGAATAACATGTCACTTAGTGCTCTATTCCCCGTTCTCGCATTAATATAATTTGACCTTGACATATATAAAATCTGGTGGGGATAAAGTATTTAAGACGGATGTAACATGTGTAAACACTTCAGTTGAAATATTAATCTCTTTTATAAAACATGGTGGATACTCTATTTAAGCTTTGCTTGAGGAAAATTATTTGTGATGGTTTTTTATTTAACCATATAATAAGATCAGGAGAATGTGTTATTCCAAACAGCATTAGAGAAGCTATTCATGAATACCGAAGACAAAATTACGGGTTTGGCATTATTGTTGCTTATAAATTTGCGGATGGGACGACTCTTTGTCAAGATTGTGCACGAGCAGCTATAGATGATTGGGATGAATTTGATCTTGAAGGAGGATATGTAGACCATCGTGTTAAGGCACCACTAATAAGGTTTGAAATCATGAACGAAAAATGTACAATCTGTGCACAACTGTTATTTAGATTTATCAGGTGTAGATCATATTAAAAAAACTGTTTAATGTAACACTATGGTGGGGAAATTAATTGAATGGTGGGGGAAAATAGAAGTGGGGGTATTGGTTATATATATGTTGTTCGATGTACATTGATTTCTTTAGTCTTGTAATATTGTTTGAAAAAGTAACTTGTAATTTAGTAAAAAATGAATTTTGAACTAGAAGTGACTAGCTTTAAAATAGTTGAAGAGGAGTGGACAACGGTTTCAAATTTTATTCATTCAAAACAAGATAATGGAACTCTAATGAAGGTATTTTGTTACATTTTAGAGGAAGGAGATGAAGAAATAGTAAGAGACTATTTAAGAAATAGAGATATGTCAACTTCCAGCTCGGACTTTGTTAAATTTTTAAAAGACAACAATGTTAACGCGGAATTAGAAGTTTGGTTTTATGTTTAAAGAACTTGGTAGAGGGAGAATAAAAATGGTGGGGGAATTGTGTATAAAACAAGGTTTATACGCAGCAGGAGTTATTCGCTTACTACCATTTAAAAGAAGAACATCATAGAAAAATGGCTGAATCTTGGGACTATTCAACTCCTTCAACAAGTGAAAGAAAACCGTTAAATTTGTCGGAGAAGACTGTAAATTTGTCAAGAAAAGGTAAACCTATAACACATCCGGAATTGAGCACTTTAGCTAAGGAACGTCATATAAAAGAGAAAACTGAATTGTATCAAATGCAGCTTTTAGTACCTTCATTGGACGTAGGCTGTACAAGAGCACATACATTGAGGACTGCAAACAAGTACATAATAGAACTGTTGGGTAAAATTGAAGTATTGGAAAATAAACTAAAGGCGTTACAAACTCTAAATGTATGGAATCCGGCAAATGAACTCCCTGTTCTGCAGATGGAGCCAAACGATCTTCCTGCTACTTATGCATGGAACGCATTTAATGATATTGATGGAGACTCTCCTGTGAAGTACCAACCTCCTGCTGTGTAAAAGATGATGGGTAAAAAAATACAAAAAATAATAAAATATAAAAGTAAAAAAAATTAGTTGTAGAATAGAGAGCGGGGAATAGATCACTCTGTGGCAATGGAATAACATGTCACTTAGTGCTCTATTCCCCGTTCTCGCATTAATTATGTTTGACCTTTACCTATATAAACATGGTGGGGGAAGGTAATTGAGTGGGGGAAACTAGATAAAAGAAGTCCAACGCGCGGTTGGAGTCATTCTTATCCTAAACTGGCGTTTACTAACATAATAAGAAAAGACAACATGAATAGTGAAAACATCATTTTGGATCTTTCATTAAGTGAAAAGAATAAAAAACAATGTGCGGACTCTCGAAAAATGGAGATGAAAGAAATGGCAAAGGCAAGAGAAACAAGAATAAAACTAAAATATTATAAACTACAGAGGCTAATACCAGGAGTGAAATTGGGAGAAGTAAGAACCAGAACAATCGACATGGCTGCTGACTACATCAACCAACTACTTATAGAGTTGACTATAAAAAATGAAAGAATACGTCAATTGGAATATGAACGTAAACAATTGTTTCACCAAGAAAAAGAAGAACCTATGAACTGTGTGATTAAAGACAATCAACAAAGAAAAGTTAAACAAAGGAAACTGCAAAATTACTAAAAATATTGAATATAAATTGGTTATTAATTGGACTTGCATTAGAGAGTGGGGAATAGATCACTTTGTGGTAATGGACTAACATACCACTTAGTGCTCTATTCCCCATTCTCGCTTTAAGTGTTGTTGACCTTGACCTAATAAAATAATTTATATGAAAGCAGCTACGAGAAAGGAGCTCTTTCATTTAATCGACATGGCTCCTGTGGATACCACCGACTATCCAAGTAAACCTATTGCAGAAATATTGTGTAAAATTCTACAAGAGGAGTTTGGCATGGAAGATGTGGATAGTGACAGTTCAGAAACAGATAGTGTTAACAGTATGGAAGAAGAATTAATAAATGAAGGGAGTGAAGATGTAGAAATGGAGTTAACAGAGAATGAATACACACCATCATTGGAATTTAAAAATATTCATAATGAAACTCCAACATCCAGTCACGATCCAGATTTGGAATCAATACGTGGAAGATTAATTTTTTGTGCGAGACAATTATTTCCATATGAAGAAGAAGAAGATGAAGAAGAAGATTAAAAATAGTGGTGGGGGTAAAAAGTGGTGGGGTAATACAGCATAAAAAGGAGGTATGAAAAAGATGCATTTCATTTATATGCCGAATTTCATAGGATAAACATCGCTAAAATGCATCGTTGTGATATATGTTTAGAAACTTATGAAGATGAAATATTGCTAGACATTCATAAGGAGTTATATCATAATATAAATGAAAATTTAACACAAAATGAAAATAAAAATGCATCTGCAGAAGAAGAAACAGCGGGACCATCTAATGCACTACCTAATTTAAGTATTCATGCATTGCCCGGAAGAGTAGTAACACATCACAAAATCCAAAATGAAAATTTAGAATTAGACAAATTTCTTGCCGAAGCAAAAACCATTGTAGTTAAACTTTTAAAAGAAGAATTAAAACGATTGAATTTTATTAAATTTGGCTTGTTATTGGATGCTATGTTTATAAACGTTGAAGAAGAATTGTCACCAAGAGGATTTATAACTAAAAACAGAACGAACCATCATGAGTAGTTCAGATATTAATTCAATAGTAGAAGAATGTTTTGATGAGATCATCAATAAAATCCAAGAACATGAAGGACGAGGATCAGGTTGGAGTTTAGTTAGTGTAGTAAGTATGGATATTAGAGTTCACAAGCATGGATATGGGGTAATGGGAAGCAGTTATATAGCTCTTCCAAAAAGGATTGAAGATACAAAATCATGTGTGAATGTTCAAAATCATGATACGGAATGTTTCCGATATGCAATGACATCAAAATTCATATTACGCAATGCACAAAGACCCAGCGAAGAATATGAGAGCTATAGATACAGATATAATTTTCAAGGTGTGTCTTATCCGGTAGCCTTGAAGGATATTTCTAAATTTGAAAAACAAAACCCTGGAATATCTGTAAACGTATTTGGTTTGGATAGTTCTAACAAGGTGTATCCTTTGAAAGTGGTAAAAAACGAACTTGCAGACCATACGGATTTGTTAATAATTACAAAGGATGAAGTATCACACTATGTATGGATAAAATCATTTGAAAAACTTGTCAATAAACAATTATCAGGAAGTGAACATAGAAAAATAATTTGTAAAAGATGTTTTTGTTTTAAAGAACATAGAAATGGAGGACAAAATTGGTTACTGGAGCACAAACAACTGTGTAATGAAAATTTTGAAGCTAAGATTATTCTACCACCATCAAATAATTCATATTTACAGTTTGAAAAAGTTTTCCATCAGTATCGCATTCCTATAGTAATATATGCCGATTTTGAATCAACACTTGTTCCAGTTGAAGATGAAAACATTGAAGCAAGGAAGAGTATAAAATATCAAATGCACAAGCCTAACAGTTTTTGTTTATTGGTTAAATCCACATTGGTTGAAGAACATTTGAATGCATTGTCATCAAAACCCGTGGTGTATCGTGGTGAAGATGTTGCTATAACATTTTTAAATCAACTATATGAAATAGCTGGCCATGTTGAAAATTTGTATAATGATATAGTACCAATGATAAAAATGGAGGAAGAAGAGGAAATTCAACATGAAAATGCTACCCACTGTTTTCTATGTAAAAATAAATTTACTTTAAATAACTATAAAGTTAAAGATCACGATCATCTTACAGGATATTATAGGGGTGCAGCATGTAATGCATGCAACATAAACTATAAGATTCCCAGAAGAATTCCTGTAATATTGCATAACCTTAGCGGTTATGATGGTCATTTTATAATACCAGAATTGGGGAGAGATGATGGTGCAATTGATGTTATTGCAGAAACAACTGAAAAGTTTATAACCTTTAGTAAAAAAATTGGAAATATGAAGTTGCAATTTGTAGATTCGTACCGGTTTATGCCGTGCAGCTTATCAAAACTTTCTGAAAACCTTAGAAAAGAAGATTTAATAGAAACAAAGAAAATTGTAAACAATGATAAATTAGATTTAGTTCTTCGAAAAGGCGTTTTTCCTTATGATTACATTGACAATTTGGAAAAATTTGAAGAAACGTCACTTCCACCTAAAGAAGCTTTTAAGAATAAATTACATGAAGAGGACATCAGTGAAGAGGATTATCAACACGCTTGTAGAGTATGGAATGAATTAGAAATGAGAACCTTAGGCGAATATTCAGATTTTTATGTTAAATTAGATGTGACTTTACTCTGCGACATAATGGAAGAATTTAGAAACACCTGTTTTACAGCATATGGATTAGACCCACTTCATTCGTACACAGCTCTCCGGATTGGCATGGCAGGCTATGTTAAAAGAAACAAAATGCAAACTTCAACTATTAACTGACATAGACATGGTGTTGATGATTGAATCCGGTATCCGAGGAGGATTAACCCAAAGTGTAACTAGATATGTAAAAGCAAACAATAAATATCTTCCAAATTACGACGCATCACAACCTAGCACATTTATAGGTTATTTTGATGCAAATAATCTGTACGGATGGGCCATGTCGAACCCTCTTCCATATGACAATTTTAAATGGGTTGATCCAAATTCAATCAATAACATCGCTGATATCCCTAAATATGGGGATATTGGCTACATCTTTGACATTGATTTTGAGTACCCGGAACATCTCCACGACCATCATTATGATCTACCACTATTAGCAAAAACAGAAATATCTCCCACTGGTAGATGGCCAAAATTGATGATGACACTTAACAATAAGACTAGGTATGTAGCTCATTATTGGACAGTACAGCAAGCGCTAGAGATGGGATTGAAAATTACGAAAATTAATAAAGTACTGCAATTTTCACAATCCTGTTGGTTAAAATCTTATATAGATAACAACACAAGAAGAAGAACTGCAGCAACATCCAATTTTCAAAAAGATTTCTTTAAATTAATGAACAATGCGATATTCGGTAAAACATTAGAAAACAAAAGAAATCACAAAGACTTGAGATTGGTTGTTGATCCAACAAAATTACAGAAATTGGTGCAAAAACCAAATTTTGCATCTTCTATAATTATTAATGAAAACCTTGTAGCCGTTTCTATGAATAAAATTTCAATTAAGATGGATCGACCCATATAATGTTGGAATGTCCATTCTAGACATATCAAAAACTCACATGTATGATTTTCATTATAATAAAATGGTGAAATTTTATGGTAGAGAGAATATTGGAATAGCATACATGGATACCGATGCATTCATCTATTGGATTATAACCAATGATATGTACAAAGATTTACGCACATTTGTTTATAAAAATGACTTTGATTTTTCTGACTACCCACAACATCACCCTAATTACGACAATGGAATAAACAAGAAAGTTTTAGGAAAATTCAAAGATGAGACAAATGGTGCACCTATGGAAGAAATTGTGGCATTAATGTCCAAACTGTATTCTTTTCAATTGTACATTAGTGAAAAAGAAGAACATCAAGTTGTAAAGAAGGCAAAAGGTATAAAAACATCATATTTAAAGAAGAATGTACAGTTTGAACATTTTAAAAGATGTTTATTTGAAAGCATGGAAACAACTGCAACTTAATACGATAAGAAGCTTTAACCATCAAGTCTACAGTGTCAAGCAAACTAAGTGGGGACTCAGCTACAAGGATGATAAGAGACATATCCGGGAAGACAATATACACACTCTACCTTTTGGACATTATTCTTTAACTCCTATCGACCAATAAAACCTATTCTTCGTCCTTCCACCTGTTTCCTTTTCCTTTCCGTAAAAAAGAGGGAGCATGGCAAGTTCAATGCCATGTTCCCTCTTTTTTACACAAATATAATATGGCCTTGACCCATATTTGCTAATAATATAAAAGGTGATAAACCATTTTGAGGATTAGTATTTTCTCAAGCGGTGTACAAACAACATCTGAAGATGGGAGGATTAAAGGATAAAATTGTAAACGAACTTCATAAGCCGGCAAGAAGAAAGTTTCCAAGAAGAAATACAATTATTAAAGGAATGAACGATCTTTACCAAGCCGATCTCATTGAGATGATACCGCATAGTAAATTAAATAAAGGATTTAAATATATATTGGCAATTATAGATTGTTTTAGTAAGCTTGCTGACGCTATACCACTCAAGGATAAGACTGGGAAAAGTGTAACAAAAGCTATGGAAGCAGCTATAAAGAAAAATAAATTTGTCATAAAACATTTACAAACTGATGATGGAAAAGAATATTTTAACAAAGAATTTACAGCATTAATGAAAAAATATAACATAAAACATTATTCTACAAATTCGAAAGTTAAAGCTTCCATAATTGAACGATTCAACAGAACATTAAAAGGAGCAATGTATAAAACATTTTCTAAACGAGGATCGTACGTGTGGTACGATATATTACCGAAGCTTATAAAAGAATACAATAACAAATTTCATCGCACTATTGGTATGAAACCTATTGAAGTAAATAGCAATAATGCTAAGCTTGTTTTGGAGCGTATTAAGAAAAATACTGCTCCTAAAATTGAAAAATTAAAACCTAAAAAGTTTTTAGTAAAAGATATTTACCAAATTGGACTAACGAAATATTTACAATCTACAAAGTGCAGCCGACAATACCAGAAACCTACATTTTAAAGGATAACAAAGGTGAACTACTTCAAGGCGGATTCTATGGTCATGAATTATTAAAATCGACAGTAGGTGATGTATATCTTGTTGAAAAAGTTTTACAAAGAAAAAAGGATAAAGTTAAAGTCCGTTGGTTGGGATTTGATAGGAGTGAAGATTCTTGGAGTAGATGGATTTTGCCGCTCCTGGCACAGGTCAAGGTCAGCGGTTGTAACTGGCAGGTGTGTGTTGTTGATTTGGGGGTGTTTTTGGGGGGTTTGGGGAGGGGTTGGTAAGTGTGTCAAGGTCATCTGGAGGGGGTTTTAAAAAAGGTGGTGAGTCTGGGGATGAGTCGCGGGCGGGAGTGTGGTGGGAGCGGATGGGGGGTGTCGGGCTGTGGGAATTAATAATTTATTTTAGGAAAGCCAAGTAGAATTTTTATTTGAAGTAGTGTCCAAGCGATGTTTGGCGGTGACGGTCTGGTAAATGCCGATGGTGATGGCGATGAGCAGATAGAGGCATACCAACCACAGTACGCATTTGAAGAGCTTTATCAGCCGGATCATTTCTTCCTGATTTTGTGCTTCCAATTGTATTCTGTTAATTTCGAGTTTTAATTTATCGTCTTCCAATTGTGATGTGATTGAAAAGCTGTCCATCATGTTTGTGTACAGGTTAGAGAGGAGCGGTGTAGATCGTGTAAAAGTAGGCGATGAAATGAGGAAAGCAAATAAGGGGAGGATATATATTTAATGTAAAGTGGTGGGGGATTGAAAAAGAATATTTGTGTAGGACTAGCTTTCATCATCTGGTGTTGAATCGTGGGCGGATGAAGGACTGTTGTTTGGCATTTCTAATTCTTCAACATTCTCGCTTTCCATCCTTTCACACTCTGGACAATTGTAGGTAATTTCAACAGTAATAGTAACTGTGTTGTTTGGAGTGTTTACAACATCGGTTTAAGTTTGAAAAATATCCTGTAAATCTTGTTGCGAAGTTACTGCAAAAGTAGTAGTATTCTTTGCTAATTGAGGCTGGCTCATTGTTCGGCGGTAGGCAAACAAATGGTGAGCGGCGGTAAGGCGGTCGCTTATATGGAAACGGGGAATAGTGGTGGGGGGAAGAAAAAGAGTGGGGGTAATCCAATACGAGAAGTGAGAGAACTTCGGTTACTGCAGTTCGCCGCGAAACGCCGTCCGGGTAGGTTGTGGGAAGTGTATAGAAATAAAATAATAATAGCTTTAATATAGAATAGAAATACCAATCACTTTTGTAAACTAAATATTAAGTTTATTTATAATTTGAATTTGATTGTCTTGTTCCTCGCTGTTTAATTCAATAATTGTAATACCATAAGTTGGTTCTTCTTCTTCCCCTGCACTGTTGGAAGATGATGATGATGATGATGAAAATATTCTGGTAGGATCTATATATTTTACTTTGATGGTGATCCATCTTAAAGGATACCTATCCATAAGTGTGAGTAAGTTGTGAAATAGAGTTTCAATCTCATCTCTTTCAGTAATTAAATGTTCAAAAGAAATAAATCTGTCACCCATGTTGGTGTTGGTCCAAGCAATGTAGTGTAAATGAGAAGTGTGTTAAAGGGTATATAGAATATATATTGTAAAATAAGTGGTGGGGGATAATTTCAAGGTCAACCAAATGAAATTTTAAAAAAGAGCTGCAGTCAGTGACTACAGCTATACATCTGAAGCTTGAATAGGATCAGAAGACCAATCTGATCTATATTTGCACAAATTTTTGATGCATGTACAAAAGTCGTCTTTATAATATGCATCACACTCTCGGCAATTAAAAAGTCTTTCTGGGTGAAATTTGAAACATCTTTGGGGACAGCAAGTGTGGAAGTATCTTGATTTATAAATTTTGAAGGTTCGCCATTCTGGTGGTGGTAGTTGTTTTGTTTTGCATTTGCAGTAACAGGATCCGAAAAATTCACATTTTGTACAAGCTAATCCATCCACCATCCATATTCCTATATCGGCACATCCTTGCTCACAACAGTAGCGTGGTTTGTAGTCTTCTTTTTTCTTTTCCATGTTGACGGTTCTAAGTGGAGTTGGGAAATGAAGGTGTATAGTATAGAATAGAGAGTTTTATTAAAAGAAAAAAGTGGTGGGGGTAATTTCAAGGTCAACCAAATGGAGTTTTAAAAAAGAATGGGGTACAAATATTAAATAGTTGCACACTTAAGATATAGGTTCGTCTTTATTTTCTTCTTTCTCCTTTTTAATATTTACTTCATGTTCTTGTTTTTTTTTTGCTCTAGCCATTGCGACGAGATCTTCAGTGGATAGCGGATGTACTTCTGGAAATTTTAGAATTAATTTTGGTTGGAAGCCTTCTTTAGTTAATACATCAAGATCGGAGCTCATCTCTTCTACCGTTTGATAGTCCTTTCAAATATTTTACCATTAAATTCAATCATCATTCGGTACAGCATAGTAGTTGTAGTTGTTATCGCTGCGGTTGTCAAAAAGCAAATGATGATTTAGTCTGGGTTGAATAGCCTTTTTATAGCGAAGCCTCAAGTTGATGGAGTATTGTTATTGTAATTTAACATTAGTAGTATTTGTGGAATTTAACATTATTTTGAGTAGAGGGGCTGGATGTTGTTGCCGTTTGTGTGGAAAAGTACACTTCATCATCGCAGTAGTTTTGTTTTGAAAACATCTTCTTATTTGTAACATAAACATCGGCATTTAAGTGATAACCGCCTGCGAGAAGTACTCGCAATTCATTAGTGAAATTGTCGAGTTGTTCAAAAGTTGTGATGGTGGAGGTATCGTATGATGCGCATTTGATTTTGAGAGACATGTTGTCGTTTATAATAATTGGACAACCAAGGGAGATGTGTACAGCATGGAAGTCAATTGTAGACTGAGGAAATCCCCTTGAAAATTACTCCATTTATATAGTTTTTGTAACTAGGTCAAGGTCATCTAAAATTATTTTTTTTTTAAAGCAATATATCACCATGTGCAAAAACACATAGTGATATATTGCTTTTTATTTTTTTTATTTTTTTATCTTTATTTATTTTTAAAATAATTCACAAAGGTGTACAAAAGTATTACAAATAATAAATTAGTTGTTGGCAGTAGGCATGACGTGAAGTGTAAGTTCCGTTGAATTGCTTCCGCTTGGACCGTGGGATGCCAAGTACAGAGAGCCGGGGTGGATAAGGCGTAGATCTTCGTTTTGCAGGAGGTGCACGAAGCGCTTGGGAGGAAATGTTTGAAATTTTGGTTCATCACCGGGCGTGTAGGGCGCTTCACTCAGTGTAACGTTGATGGCGTCCCCAACACTAGTTTCCATCTTCTTAATGGTGTGGATAACATAATGTTTTTCTTCTTTTAATTCTGAACATCTTTTAGTCGGTAAGACGGTAGATTTTGAATGTTTGTTAAATTGATCGACAAGAGATTGTAAAAATGTTTGTGACGTCATCTTTACTTTTTCTTCTTCTTATTTATTGTTGATATTATCCTTAGTCTTGCGAATCTGTGTGGGAGGTGTTGACTGTTCGGAGGCTAGAGTAATACTCATGCTGGGTCATGGTTGCGTTGTCGCTTTTATATCCTTCCCACCCCCCACCATTCTGTTGTAGATACGCATTCAAACGATAAGCGTTCTTTAAAGCGCATTGGGACTGCCGATGTTTAAAGTTTTTGGTAGAAATACAAATGTTGGCAAAGTGACACTGAAAATCTCTATCCACTTGCACATTTATCACTTCATGGTTTGTAAATGCTTGTATCCAAGCGGTTTTTTCCAATCCCTTTGTGTAGATAATTTTAAATTCCTTACAGTAATGATTCATAATGTGTCGCACCATACTGTAGTGGATAAAACCTTCATCCCATCTCAAGTTGTGAAAATGTTTCATTAACCATTTGTTTGTCACTCTTGCTTTAGTAGTTAATCTGTTGAACGGTATAGGAGGTTGGAATAAATAGTGATAAACCACAGATGTGTTCATGTCTAGAATAACTAACTCTTTAATGATAAAATGTCCGTCGTTACCGCGAAACGCTTGAAATTCAATTATACCTCGTTTCACCTCCATTATTTGGTATTGGTTTGAAAATGAAACTTGTTTATTCATGACAAAGGTCGGTAATGGACTGTTTGTAAAATTATGGAGGGCGTCTTTTTATACTGCGGGTTGGTTGCTGCAAGATGCTTCTTCATTCATTTCTTGCGCTTCTTCATCTATACCGAAGTTAGTCTGATAGTTGTGCAACTGTCTCCACATATCAACTTCGTGAGGTATTCTATTGAAAATGGAAGTATCTACGGGACCGTATAGGATTGGTACATACGGTTGTCTATCCAATGTATCGGTTAAATATTCTTTTATGATTGCGCTTGAAAATATTAGTTGTTTTAAATATCTCGTGATAGGACCTGTAGCACAGCTGAGGGTGTAGAATTCATCTTTTGTAAGGTGTATTTTTATGTCATGTTTAGTTAAATCTCTAAAACGAACAATTTGTCCTCCTCGGTGTTTTACTATATCGATTTCAATATTTGATTCTAGCAAACTTAATTTTGTTCTTCTTCCATATGTATTGTTACTTAAATAACATTCTAAAAGATGTAGATGCTTCATAAACGATTCCCAGGAAATATCAGAAAAAAAACACCATTTTAGATCCATGATTCAAAATAATAGTTGGTGAATACTCCAATGATTTTATTACTCCGGCAGATACGCTTTTTGTCATACATGATGAGATGGGATAGTAGATTCTAAGAAATACCTCTGCTAAAATATTGGTGGAAATAATGTCATCGACTTTTCTTTTTTTAATTCCTTTTTCAACTTCCTCTTCTTTTTTCTTATGTTTAAACTTGAGGAACTCATCCATTTCTTGTTCAATTTGTTTTTCTATATCGGAACTGTTGTCGGCTATAAGTGGTGTAGTTTCTTCTTCGTTAGTATTTGTATTAAGTGAACTCATTTTGCAAGCGATGTTTCCCATATGATGGTCAAACAAATAATGAAATTTTCACTTCTTTTTCCTCCTTTTATAACAATCGCCCCCACCTAAAAACCGTTTTTTATAACACATTTTTAACTATTCCAGTTAGTGGGTTTTATGTTACTATTTTGTCATGTAAAATCAGACAATATGCCGAAGTACCTTCCGGTATTTTATCTTCAAATTCCATTTCGATTTTTATATCTACACTTGACGATTTTACTGATTCATTTTGCTTTGAGCAATCGATAACGATTATTGGAGCTTTTGAATAATACTGTTCAGGTGATAACAGTGGTGTATTAGCTTTTCCATAATATGACGATTGAAATCTTGCATACATATCGTATAAGATGGAATAACGTTTTTTGCTAAACATGACATTTAAATTGTCATAAGGAAAGAATTGAGAGTTTAGAAAAACTTTGCAATTCTTTATATTGCAATGGTCAAATTGACCTGCGTGTGCGGTTATAACATCTTTTCGATTGGTTTGAAAACCGAGTATTATGTACCTTGCTAGTTCCAAATAAGTATATGTTTTAACAGTCCATGTTTGTCGTTCTGTTTGAGGTAATATGGGGTATTCATGGAATTCCCAACTTCTAAACGGCATTACAATATCACGGTCAGATTTTAACTTCCTTAACAATACGATTCTATGTTCATCGGCTAATCTTACATGAGGTACTCTCCACACGATTTTATTTAATTGTAGCTGCCATTCTAGTTTACTTTCTTCAGTGCCACTTGCTGCTAGTATCAAGTCCTTGTTAGTTGAAGATCTGAGTAATACCAATTCTTGTTTGACATTTATTATTATTCTTTTGTAATCTTCAGCGAATCCCAAAAGCAATCGTAAAGGTATGTGAAAATCAAAATGACCATTGGAATTTGGTGTTATGCTGTCTTTATCGGGGGTAACCCATCCGGCGGTGACTATTGAATTCTTTTCATGCGGTGTTAATGATGTTAATCCTTTTAGTGTTGTTGTTATACCAACCTTTTTTGTTGAATCGACTGTCACTCCTGATATTTCATATCTTATTTCGTCAAAAAGATATGCCATTGGGTTATTTATAAAAGGAACAGACGAACCGGTTTTTCCATCCAATTTTAATACTTGTCCCTCAATATATAAATAACTCTCACAGGGTAATGTGTAAATATCTTGTTGTTGAATGGGAATCCTTATTTCATCATTATTGTTTAATTTTGATGAAGTGTAAGGGTTGTGCGTGTGATATTCCTTCTCCCATAGGGTTTCGTCGAACGACGGACTTTGAGATATATCCAGAATGTCCATCGTAATTTAGTTTTAACCCAATTTTTTGTAGGAAACGTATGTTGTCCGGTGTTAACTCGTCCAGTGTTGAAGAGCTACTGAGCTCCCGGCTTTTCCGTTGTGGTTTAAATGTTAATCCCATGTTATACTTAAGTTACCGCTTTTATGTGTAACCGTATTGTAATTGTTTCTTTTCTAAAGTCAACACTATTACCGTCCTGATCTGATATGTTCAGTACGATGTCTGAAATAAAACTGGTGTTTAATGGTAGGTATATAAGGTTTTGTGGCTTCTCAACTATTTTAAAACCAGGAGCTACTGTTGGATAAAATGTATGTAAAATATGTTGGTTTACCCCATCTCTATACGATCCGTGTATAATATTGCATGTTATATCAATACTATTAACCTTTAATATTGTTACTGTGGTATCACCCGTATGAGTAGTTCCGGGATCTAAGATTTTTCTTTTCTTATCTGAAAATCCGAGTAAACTACCGATTGAATTTTCTAAACTTAAATCTATATAATATTTTGAGGTAATTTCCGCTTTTAAAGTATTGTTGTTTCCTTTTATACAGATATTTTCTTCTCCTAGCTTCTTCTGTAATAGCTGGTTTATATCATCTATTTCATATGCTCCTGTAGACAAGGTGATTATTTTTAATTCTGAATAATTTCCTTTTTCATCTTTACCTTCATAATAATGTAGTAAATTGTTTTTACCCTCTGTAATGTTGGGAATTGAATTGTAGGTAGTGAAATCTAATAATGCCGCTTCCCATAATCTATCTTTAGATAGACGCAATGCTGGGAAAAGAGTACTTTTTAATGTAGATGAATTTCCGCTCAGTGACACTGTGTACGATGACATCTTAAAGCTGACTGACACTTTTTGCTAAAAACTCCAAACATAAATGTCCGCATATTTCTGTATTGTTAGGTTGTTCTCTTTTATAATTGTAAAATATATTCTTAGAGTTTCTAAAATAGTGTTGAAGTTCTTTAGGTGGTGGTAGATTGCCAAAACTGTCAAAATAATAAACGCTTTGTCCGAGTTTTTTATAGCATACCAATGAGTTCCTGGACCATAGGAGGAATCTAAATTTACTATTCCAGTTTCATTTTTCCATATGTTTTTTGGTAATGCGTCTTTCATAAAAACTCCCCTAAAAAATGGTATCTTCAAACATTTTACATAATTTGATAATTGATGATTTGTTAAGGCTTTATTTGGAATTATCAATTGATTTTTCTTATTTAGTACACACGGTACGGTCTTAGGTATATAGACCTGCTCCGTTTTTTACCATCGACCAAACGGAAGTCTTCTTTGTCTTTGTTTTACGAGTTCTACGACGTCTCTTTTTAATGTTTCCACCTCTTTTAGGAGCTCTTTTCTTTGCAGGTCTTCCTCTTCGACGTTTTCCGCCACCAAATTTTGTTTTCGGCTTCATAGCTGTAGTTACTGCCCAAGCGGCAGCTTTTTCTGCAATACTTGCGTCACTTGATTTAACTCTTTGTCAAGCTTTTTCTGCTAGCGCTCTATCTGCTATTGATCTATTTGTTGAATCAGCAAACTTGGAATACGCTATATCGTGTTCTTTGCAAGCTTGATCCAATTTATTAATTCCAGGATCCCCTCTTGCTAAACGTTTTGCCAATTTAGTTCCGGGTCCGCAATATTGATAACCTCCGGGCAGATGAAATTCGTATGGTAGAGCGTCTATTGCCCGATTTACAACAGCACCAACAGGAATTCGTTTGAGAAGGGATAACGCAGCCGATGTTATACCACGTCCTTTCTTGCCGCTGACTTGACGACGACTGAGCTGTGCGATCTTCATTATGTTGTTTTATATATAACTGGTGTGTTTACTCAACGAGATGCTTTATATAAATGAATAACTTATGCACAATTTTTATATTTATATAATTAATTATTCAAATTAATTATATACTGATTTATGATTCTATTTTTAATCCATGCTTCTCGTTCATCGGGTTGAATCATCACATGACTTGTTGTACTAGCTATATGATTGTGGGTATCAATAAGTAAATTGCCAACTATTCTTATTAAACAATCTAAAGTTACAGCATCTTTTGGATGTTGAGGATCGTGTAACTGCATAATACGTTTATCATTACACGTGTAAGCGGTCGAATCATTTTTTGATGTTGTTATAACTTGTCCAATAGTAGCAGCATCATTAAAATCTTCACCTGGTAAAATATTAATTATTTTCTTCATTTTAGCATCAAATTTGGTTCCATCGCGTTTATCCCAAGTTATTGTTTGTTTCACTGTAACACAATCATTTTCTTCATAACCAGGTATTATATTTTTATTCTTCTATTATGACCTTCATATGTGCCTAATAAAGGACCACCCGCAATTAATGTTTGTGCCATTAAAGGTACATCCGAACTTTTTTGACCAAATCTTCCATTTTTTATTCTTTTACCTCCCGCATCCCATTTATCATTACTTCCTTGCATTAAATTAAACTTTTCATTTCCATATATAAATGTATTTCCTCGCTTTAGCACGGCATCTTCATGTTTTACAAAATTTGATGTTCCCCTTTTTAATTCTTTAGATAATTGTTCCATAGTAACAGCGTCTTTTGGTTGAGAACCAAATTTTACATTTGACAATGCTTTTCCATGACAATCTATTTCATCAGCATCTTGTAAAATACAGTTGTCCTTGATGTATTTCAGGTTTACAGCATCACCGTCTTCCTTTGGGTATCCAATGTCATTTATAATAAACTTATAAAAAGAAAATCCTCGTTGAGTCTTTTCCGGTATTATAGAATGTAAATATTCTTTATTAACTGAATCTTTATCATTTTTTGGATTTGCCACATTGGTTATCCTATGATTTTCAGCATCATATGTTTGTCCATCTTTTAAATTGTTACCCCACTGCAATTTTAAAGTGTTTGAAAGTTCAGATGATAAATACTCTTTAGTAATTGCATCAGAACTGTCAGTTGGTTTACCAACATTAATTATTCTATGTGATTTAACATCGTAAGTATCCTTAAGTAATTTTAATGATGTTGAAGTAGCTTCTTTTACTGTCTTTAAATTTGCTCCATCAGTATCTTCTTCTGGATCTTTAACTAGTTTTAAACGTTTATTACTTATGTTATAGTCACCTTCAGGTGTTTGCGGCAATCCGCTTCTTTTTCTGTCTTCTCCAACTTGCACTCCTAACGCGGAGTACCGTCCAAACTTGTCGACGCTCATGTTAAAAATGATACATTATATGCTTGCCATTCTTTTATATCTGCGGACAATTATACGACGACACCTCGACTTCTGAGTTCATCAACTAGAGCCACCCATTCATTATTTAAGCCTGTATGACCGGCTTCCATAGCTTCATGTAATAGTCTCATTCTGTCAACTAATTTATTAATGTCTTTGTAATAAATTACATTGGTATTGTACAGATTTTTCATCAGTCCTTTGCCAGATGTTGAAGTATCTCCTTTACGCTTTTTACCATGTTGTTCAAGAAGTGATAAATCCATAAGTGATAAAGATTTTCTTTTTAGCGGTTGTTTCACTGCTGGTGCGGTACGTAATGTTGGTAGTTTTCGTGGGGGAAACAACTTTTTTATAACAATGTTATATTTTGTTGCGCGTGAACGATTAATTATTGCATCCTTTGAGTAATTCCTTTTATGTGCATTAGTATTTTGTAAAATTTCCTTAAAAGTATTTAAATCTTTGGTCGAATATCTCAATGGTATGTTTTTAAAAATTAATTCATATAATCCTTTTGTTCCCTTATATTTATGCTCACCAATAATGATATAATCGTCTTCAGTTATTTTAAGTTTTGAATCACCTATTTTTAATTCATTCCCATCAATTCTTGCTCCGTATATGTGTGATTTACTTAAATTAGGGTTTGATTTTATATCATGTAGCATTTTCAATATATATTTTCTTCCGAGAGGTCCGTGTTGTAATATATCGCTACTCAATTGAGTTAAATTTGGAATAGATTGTTCTGCTTCAGGTATTGGCTGTTCTTCTTCCTTTTCAACAATAGGTTCTTCTTCTTTTGTTTCTTCTTGGTCACTAGCGCTTGTATATGAATCATCATTGTCTTCTTTTTTTAATGCTTGTACTTCTTGTTTAGAAACTGGTAGTAAAACATCTCCTTCATAACGAGGTTTACTAATGGTTTCTGATATTTGTTTTAAAGGTTCTGTAATAGTTTTAAATGTAGTCTCTAAAAATTCTTCTCTTTCGCTTATACCCATCCTTAATGCACGGTTTTTTATCCTAATAGAATCACTGAGTGATTTTATTTCTTTCAATAGTTTTTCTTGATTTACCATGTTTACACTATGAAGTCTCATTCATTACTAGACATACCGCTATTCATTTAATGGATTAATACAAATTTATCTAACCCTATTCGATACCTTCCATCTTTTATAGCTTCATCTTTCATAATAACAAGAAATCCATACTTTTCAGCCCATGCTTTGCCGCACATCTCTTTAAATTTATCAAATGTCATGTCGGCATTCACATGATCGTTATATATATGTTTCAAATTTGTTTCATCTTGCTTGAATATTATCAACAAATTCGCATTATCTCTTATAAGTTGTTTTGGAATTTTACTATAGGTTTGACCAATGTAAATACTGTCAATATTATGATGTCTCCCCATTGCGAAATAACTTCTTATTGTATCATGATTCTCACATGACACATCGTCAAATATAAATATAGAAAATGGTTTAGCTTCATTTGGTTGCATAATAGTTTCACTAGCATTAAACTTGTAGAAATTTACTTCTGGTACACTTGCTAATACCTTATCTAACAACTGGTATTTAGGTTGTTCCAAAGATTTTGAGAAAATGTATATGTTATTAAAACGTAGCCCTTTTGGATTAGTTATAAGGTTAAAAACAACATTTGTTTTTCTACAATTAGAAGGGCCAGTTATTAAACATCTTATAGAGTTTGGTAGTAATTCACCATGTTTACCATGGTTTAAATTGTTATTATCCACTGTCAATTCATCTATATTATTAATATTAAATCGTTCTTTTTGCTGTACAATATCCATCTTGTTTAAAGGTTAAACACATAATGAGTTATTAAAGTATTACACCAAGTCTTTTGTAGGAATCCAAGAATCTTCACTCCTATCAAATCCCAACCAACGGACTTTAACTTTATCCTTTTTTCTTTGTTAAACTTTTTCAACAAGATATACATCACCTACTGTCGATTTTAATAATTCATGACCATAGAATCCGCCTTGAAGTAGTTTACCTTTGTTATCCTTTAAAATGTAGGTTTCTGGTATTGTCGGCTGCACTTTGTAGATTGTAAATATTTCGTTAGTCCAATTTGGTAAATATCTTTTACTAAAAACTCCTTTATATTTACTTATACGTACTTTGTCGTTAATTTTAAACTTTTTAGGTTTTAATTTTTCAATTTTAGGAGCAGTATTTTTCTTAATACGCTCCAAAACAAGCTTAACATTATTGCTATTTACTTCAATAGGTTTCATACCAATAGTGCGATGAAATTTGTTATTGTATTCTTTTATAAGCTTCGGTAATATATCGTACCACACCTACGATCCTCGTTTAGAAAATGTTTTATACATTGCTCCTTTTAATGTTCTGTTGAATCGTTCAATTATGGAAGCTTTAACTTCTGAATTTGTAGAATAATGATTTATGTTATATTTTTTCATTAATGCTGTAAATTCTTTGTTAAAATATTCTTTTCCATCATCAGTTTGTAAATGTTTTATGACAAATTTATTTTTCTTTATAGCTGCTTCCATAGCTTTTGTTACACTTTTCCCAGTCTTATCCTTGAGTGGTATAGCGTCAGCAAGCTTACTAAAACAATCTATAATTGCCAATATATATTTAAATCCTTTATTTAATTTACTATGCGGTATCATCTCAATGAGATCGGCTTGGTAAAGATCGTTCATTCCTTTAATAATTGTATTTCTTCTTGGAAACTTTCTTCTTGCCGGCTTATGAAGTTCGTTTACAATTTTATCCTTTAATCCTTCCATCTTCAGATGTTGTTTGTACACCGCTTGAGAAAATACTAATCCTCAAAATGGTTTATCACCTTTTATATTATTAACAAATATGGGTCAAGGCCATATTATATTTGTGTAAAAAAGAGGGAACATGGCATTGAACTTGCCATGCTCCCTCTTTTTTACGGAAAGGAAAAGGAAACAGGTAGAAGGACGAAGAATAGGTTTTATTGGTCGATAGGAGTTAAAGAATAATGTCCAAAAGGTAAAGTGTGTATATTGTCTTCCCGGATATGTCTCTTATCATCCTTGTAGCTGAGTCCCCACTTAGTTTGCTTGACACTGTAGACTTGATGGTTAAAGCTTCTTATCGTATTAAAAGTTGCAGTTGTTTCCATGCTTTCAAATAAACATCTTTTAAAATGTTCAAACTGTACATTCTTTTTAAATATGATGTTTTTATACCTTTTGCCTTCTTTACAACTTGATGTTCTTCTTTTTCACTAATGTGCAATTGAAAAGAATACAGTTTGGACATTAATGCCACAATTTCTTCCATAGGTGCACCATTTGTCTCATCTTTGAATTTTCCTAAAACTTTCTTGTTTATTCCATTGTCGTAATTAGGGTGATGTTGTGGGTAGTCAGAAAAATCAAAGTCATTTTTATAAACAAATGTGCGTAAATCTTTGTACATATCATTGGTTATAATCCAATAGATGAATGCATCGGTATCCATGTATGCTATTCCAATATTCTCTCTACCATAAAATTTCACCATTTTATTATAATGAAAATCATACATGTGAGTTTTTGATATGTCTAGAATGGACATTCCAACATATATGGGTCGATCCATCTTAATTGAAATTTTATTCATAGAAACGGCTACAAGGTTTTCATTAATAATTATAGAAGATGCAAAGTTTGGTTTTTGCACCAATTTCTGTAATTTTGTTGGATCAACAACCAATCTCAAGTCTTTGTGATTTCTTTTGTTTTCTAATGTTTTACCGAATATTGCATTGTTCATTAATTTAAAGAAATCTTTTTGAAAATTGGATGTTGCTGCAGTTCTTCTTCTTATGTTGTTATCTATATAAGATTTTAACCAACAGGATTGTGAAAATTGCAGTACTTTATTAATTTTCGTAATTTTCAATCCCATCTCTAGCGCTTGTTGTACTGTCCAATAATGAGCTACATACCTAGTCTTATTGTTAAGTGTCATCATCAATTTTGGCCATCTACCAGTGGGAGATATTTCTGTTTTTGCTAATAGTGGTAGATCATAATGATGGTCGTGGAGATGTTCCGGGTACTCAAAATCAATGTCAAAGATGTAGCCAATATCCCCATATTTAGGGATATCAGCGATGTTATTGATTGAATTTGGATCAACCCATTTAAAATTGTCATATGGAAGAGGGTTCGACATGGCCCATCCGTACAGATTATTTGCATCAAAATAACCTATAAATGTGCTAGGTTGTGATGCGTCGTAATTTGGAAGATATTTATTGTTTGCTTTTACATATCTAGTTACACTTTGGGTTAATCCTCCTCGGATACCGGATTCAATCATCAACACCATGTCTATGTCAGTTAATAGTTGAAGTTTGCATTTTGTTTCTTTTAACATAGCCTGCCATGCCAATCCGGGAGCTGTGTACGAATGAAGTGGGTCTAATCCATATGCTGTAAAACAGGTGTTTCTAAATTCTTCCATTATGTCGCAGAGTAAAGTCACATCTAATTTAACATAAAAATCTGAATATTCGCCTAAGGTTCTCATTTCTAATTCATTCCATACTCTACAAGCGTGTTGATAATCCTCTTCACTGATGTCCTCTTCATGTAATTTATTCTTAAAAGCTTCTTTAGGTGGAAGTGACGTTTCTTCAAATTTTTCCAAATTGTCAATGTAATCATAAGGAAAAACGCCTTTACGAAGAACTAAATCTAATTTATCATTGTTTACAATTTTCTTTGTTTCTATTAAATCTTCTTTTCTAAGGTTTTCAGAAAGTTTTGATAAGCTGCACGGCATAAACCGGTACGAATCTACAAATTGCAACTTCATATTTCCAATTTTTTTACTAAAGTTTATAAACTTTTCAGTTGTTTCTGCAATAACATCAATTGCACCATCATCTCTCCCCAATTCTGGTATTATAAAATGACCATCATAACCGCTAAGGTTATGCAATATTACAGGAATTCTTCTGGGAATCTTATAGTTTATGTTGCATGCATTACATGCTGCACCCCTATAATATCCTGTAAGATGATCGTGATCTTTAACTTTATAGTTATTTAAAGTAAATTCATTTTTACATAGAAAACAGTGGGTAGCATTTTCATGTTGAATTTCCTCTTCTTCCTCCATTGGTATCATTGGTACTATATCATTATACAAATTTTCAACATGGCCAGCTATTTCATATAGATGATTTAAAAATGTTATAGCAACATCTTCACCACGATACACCACGGTTTTTGATGACAATCCATATGCATTCAAATGTTCTTCAACCAATGTGGATTTAACCAATAAACAAAAACTGTTAGGCTTGTGCATTTGATATTTTATTCTCTTCCTTGCTTCAATGTTTGCATCTTCAACTGGAACAAGTGTTGATTCAAAATCGGCATATATTACTATAGGAATACGATACTGATGGAAAACTTTTTCAAACTGTAAATATGAATTATTTGATGGTGGTAGAATAATCTTAGCTTCAAAATTTTCATTACACAGTTGTTTGTGCTCCAGTAACCAATTTTGTCCTCCATTTCTATGCTCTTTAAAACAAAAACATCTTTTACAAATTATTTTTCTATGTTTACTTCTTGATAATTGTTTATTGACAAGTTTTTCAAATGATTTTATCCATACATAGTGTGATACTTCATCCTTTGTAATTAATAACAAATCCGTATGGTCTGCAAGTTCGTTTTTTACCACTTTCAAAGGATACACCTTGTTAGAACTGTCCAAACCAAATACATTTACAGATATTCCAGGGTTTTGTTTTTCAAATTTAGAAATATCCTTCAAGGCTACCGGATAAGACACACCTTGAAAATTATATCTGTATCTATAGCTCTCATATTCTTCGCTGGGTCTTTGTGCATTGCGTAATATGAATTTTGATGTCATTGCATATCGGAAACATTCCGTATCATGATTTTGAACATTTACACGTGATTTTGTATCTTCAATCCTTTTTGGAAGAGCTATATAACAGCTCCCCATTACCCCATATCCATGCTTGTGAACTCTAATATCCATACTTACTACACTAACTAAACTCCAACCTGATCCTCGTCCTTCATATTCTTGGATTTTATTGATGATCTCATCAAAACATTCTTCTACTATTGAATTAATATCTGAACTACTCATGATGGTTCTGTTTTTAGTTATAAATCCTCTTGGTGACAATTCTTCTTCAACGTTTATAAACATAGCATCCAATAACAAGCCAAATTTAATAAAATTCAATCGTTTTAATTGTTCTTTTAAAAGTTTAACTACAATGGTTTTTGCTTCGGCAAGAAATTTGTCTAATTCTAAATTTTCATTTTGGATTTTGTGATGTGTTACTACTCTTCCGGGCAATGCATGAATACTTAAATTAGGTAGTGCATTAGATGGTCCCGCTGTTTCTTCTTCTGCAGATGCATTTTTATTTTCATTTTGTGTTAAATTTTCATTTATATTATGATATAACTCCTTATGAATGTCTAGCAATATTTCATCTTCATAAGTTTCTAAACATATATCACAACGATGCATTTTAGCGATGTTTATCCTATGAAATTCGGCATATAAATGAAATGCATCTTTTTCATACCTCCTTTTTATGCTGTATTACCCCACCACTTTTTACCCCCACCACTATTTTTAATCTTCTTCTTCATCTTCTTCTTCTTCATATGGAAATAATTGTCTCGCACAAAAAATTAATCTTCCACGTATTGATTCCAAATCTGGATCGTGACTGGATGTTGGAGTTTCATTATGAATATTTTTAAATTCCAATGATGGTGTGTATTCATTCTCTGTTAACTCCATTTCTACATCTTCACTCCCTTCATTTATTAATTCTTCTTCCATACTGTTAACACTATCTGTTTCTGAACTGTCACTATCCACATCTTCCATGCCAAACTCCTCTTGTAGAATTTTACACAATATTTCTGCAATAGGTTTACTTGGATAGTCGGTGGTATCCACAGGAGCCATGTCGATTAAATGAAAGAGCTCCTTTCTCGTAGCTGCTTTTATATAAATTATTTTATTAGGTCAAGGTCAACAACACTTATAGCGAGAATGGGGAATAGAGCACTAAGTGGTATGTTAGTCCATTACCACAAAGTGATCTATTCCCCACTCTCTAATGCAAGTCCAATTAATAACCAATTTATATTCAATATTTTTAGTAATTTTGCAGTTTCCTTTGTTTAACTTTTCTTTATTGATTGTCTTTAATCACACAGTTCATAGGTTCTTCTTTTTCTTGGTGAAACAATTGTTTACGTTCATATTCCAATTGACGTATTCTTTCATTTTTTATAGTCAACTCTATAAGTAGTTGGTTGATGTAGTCAGCAGCCATGTCGATTGTTCCGGTTCTTACTTCTCCCAATTTCACCCTGGTATTAGCCTCTGTAGTTTATAATATTTTAGTTTTATTCTTGTTTCTCTTGCCTTTGCCATTTCTCTCATCTTCATTTTTCGAGAGTCCGCATATTGTTTTTTATTCTTGTCACTTAATGAAAGATCCAAAATGATGTTTTCACTATTCATGTTGTCTTTTCTTATTATGTTAGTAAACGCCAGTTTAGGATAAGAATGACTCCAACCGCGTGTTGGACTTCTTTTATCTAGTTTCCCCCACTCAATTACCTTCCCCCACCATGTTTATTTAGGTCAAGGTCAAACATAATTAATGCGAGAACGGGGAATAGAGCACTAAGTGACATGTTATTCCATTGCTACAGAGTGATCTATTCCCCGCTCTCTATTCTACAACTATTTTTTTTTACTTTTATATTTTATTATTTTTTTCTATTTTTTTTACCCATCATCTTTTACACAGCAGGAGGTTGGTACTTCACAGAAGAGTCTCCATCAATATCATTAAATGCGTTCCATGCATAAGTAGCAGGAAGATCGTTTGGCTCCATCTGCAGAACAGGGAGTTCATTTGCCGGATTCCATACATTTAGATTTTGTAACGCCTTTAGTTTATTTTCCAATACTTCAATTTTACCCAACAGTTCTATTATGTACTTGTTTGCAGTCCTCAATGTATGTGCTCTTGTACAGCCTACGTCCAATGAAGGTACTAAAAGCTGCATTTGATACAATTCAGTTTTCTCTTTTATATGACGTTCCTTAGCTAAAGTGCTCAATTCCGGATGTGTTATAGGTTTACCTTTTCTTGACAAATTTACAGTCTTCTTCGACAAATTTAACGGTTTTCTTTCACTTGTTGAAGGAGTTGAATAGTCCCAAGATTCAGCCATTTTTCTATGATGTTCTTCTTTTAAATGGTAGTAAGCGAATAACTCCTGCTGCGTATAAACCTTGTTTTATACACAATTCCCCCACCATTTTTATTCTCCCTCTACCAAGTTCTTTAAACATAAAACCAAACTTCTAATTCCGCGTTAACATTGTTGTCTTTTAAAAATTTAACAAAGTCCGAGCTGGAAGTTGACATATCTCTATTTCTTAAATAGTCTCTTACTATTTCTTCATCCCCTTCCTCTAAAATGTAACAAAATACCTTCATTAGAGTTCCATTATCTTGTTTTGAATGAATAAAATTTGAAACCGTTGTCCACTCCTCTTCAACTATTTTAAAGCTTGTCACTTCTAGTTCAAAATTCATTTTTTACTAAATTACAAGTTACTTTTTCAAACAATATTACAAGACTAAAGAGATCAATGTACATCGAACAACATATATATATAACCAATACCCCCACTTCTATTTTTCCCCACCATAGTGTTACATTAAACAGTTTTTTAATATGATCTACACCTGATAAATCTAAATAACAGTTGTGCACAGATTGTACATTTTTCGTTCATGATTTCAAACCTTATTAGTGGTGCCTTAACACGATGGTCTACATATCCTCCTTCAAGATCAAATTCATCCCAATCATCTATAGCTGCTCGTGCACAATCTTGACAAAGAGTCGTCCCATCCGCAAATTTATAAGCAACAATAATGCCAAACCCGTAATTTTGTCTTCGGTATTCATGAATAGCTTCTCTAACGCTGTTTGGAATAACACATTCTCCTGATCTTATTATATGGTTAAATAAAAAACCATCACAAATAATTTTCCTCAAGCAAAGTTCAAATAAAGTATCCACCATGTTTTATAAAAGAGATTAATATTTCAACTGAAGTGTTTACACATGTTAAATCCGTCTTAAATACTTTATCCCCACCAGATTTTATATATGTCAAGGTCAAATTATATTAATGCGAGAACGGGGAATAGAGCACTAAGTGACATGTTATTTCATTGCCACAAAGTTATCTATTCCCCGCTCTCTATTCTATATCTAGTTTTTTTGTATTTTTTATCATTTTTTTTATTATTTTTGTTTTTTATAAGTTTATACAGATGTTTAAACTTCTTTCTTCAGATTCCCAATATTTCATTTCCTTCTTCTGCACCCTCTTCAACTACGACTTCATTATTTCGATTTTTTAAGAGCAATAGTTCATTTTTTTAATTTCTTCATTTCATCTTCTAATTTTGTAATTTTACACTCTCTATCTTCCAATAATAATTTCAAATACTTAATATAACTACCAGCCGCATGTACGGTCTTTACTCTGTTTTCTCCAAGATGCATGCCTGGGATTTGGATTTGTAGCCTATAATACTCCATATTGACATTAGACTGAATTTGTCTTGCTCGTTCACTTTTCTTCCTTCTAGCTTCGGCTTCTTCATGAGAGGCAACCAAGTCAGACAAAATTGGACGATACATTGTTGGTGAATGATTTTACAAGAGTGAGAAACTATCCGGTTCAACAACACATTTATCTACTTTCCCCCACCACTATCCCGAGTAGGCCAAAAATGTTGAATACATATTTCAATAGTTACACTGGCACCATTTTCAACTAAAAATTTATAAAGAAAATATGGATACTCACTGGGTTTAATATTCATATTGTCCATCATAAAGTTAAACGCCAATCTTTCCGAATATTCATTGTGATATTTTTCGGTGACACCAATTAACATTCCTTGTTTTTGAAATTTAAAACCAATGTCTGGAATTTTTTTACAATCCTCCATGTCTAAAAGTGGGAAATAATATGTAAAAGAATTTACCGGTGGAACCCAGGGTTCTTCCTTACAAAAAGCTTTAAACATTGCTTCTCGGTCCTCCATTATGAAATGATTTTTAAACTGTTTTCTTTCCTGCTTAAATAACCTAGCCCCCCACCATTTTATTCAGATTCTTCTTCTTCAGATTCGGTTAACTCTTCCGGTTGATGCATCATTTATATATTTCCAGTTTCATTAGTTGTTTCTTGGTTTAAATTTATAAATTCTTCTACTATTTCTTCTATTAACTCTCCAAATGTAACATTCATCTCTTGTTCTAGTTCTTCTTGTTCCTGTATCTGACGATGTGTAATAATTTCAGTAATGTATATAAAGGTAGTAGCTCTTGGAGACATAGTTTAATAAAGTGTATGGCTTTACTAACAACACAGCATATAATGAATAAAAAACCTGATCAACTCTTGCTTTTATAGCAAATATAGGGAAGGGGAAAGGAGGGGGAGAGGGGGAGGGGATCAGTAAGAAAAACACCGACATATCATTAGTCCGATTCAGAGTCTGAAGATTGTATAGGGGATATCAATGTATCAGTTGACGAATCTAAAATGAATGTTTCAATTGCTTCTTTAACAATTTATTCATCACTATCATTTATCATCTCTTCAAATATTTCTTGTTCAAAGGACGAAATTTCTTCTTCAAATATAGAATCATCCAGACTATTATTCAATTCTTCTTCCGAACCTTCATTCGTCTCTTCTATCCAAGTTATATTTTCAGTTGTATTAAAATGATTTTTTACTTCAAAATAATTTAAAAAAAGGCGTATCCTTAAAAACCATTACTAACCTTTTCTCTTCACACCAAAGTAATATCTTATGACAAAGTGATACTGAGTATGAGGTGCTGTCTTATATATATTCTATTTTCCCCCACTATATTTCATATAGTTAAACATTTGTAACATGGTATGATTACTCTTCTTTATCAAGCTTGTAATACATTGCGGCTACTTGCAACTCAAACTCCATTTCTTCTACAAAATTACGTAAAGTTCAAGTTTAAGGTCATGTGAAAGTAGGTCACAGGACTTAGAGTGACCAAAAAATAATGGGAGGGAAACTCAGCGCACTATTATATAGCGCTGGTTTCTCTCCCATTATTTTTCTACCAAAATTTTGAAAAAAGCTAACTGATTTTAACATTTACTACGTCCCCACTTAGTCCAACCATCCTCACCTCTTATTAAATAGTCTCTCGCATCAAGTCTATTTATCGCTTTTTGGTTTCTCAGAGGTACAGACAGCTGTATTACCCATTTGAAGCCGTTACACCCAATTACAATTTTGTTGTGCTTGTCTGTTTTACTTACAAAAAAGTACCTCAAACCTTCCTTCAGTCTATTTAATTTAGTAGGAGGGTAGGACTTACTGGAGATTACAGTCGGTTGTGGCTCAGAAAGATGGTTTATGAGATGTACACGGCAATACTTTTCATTTAAAATACATTTCCTACCACAAACCGATCCTTTTTTAGCACCCTTACGGAGCTTCTCAGAGCATTTACGAAAATTTTTAAATGCCCTGCGACGCTCTTCATTTAATAATTTAAAGCGCTCTGAAGGAGCAATTTTGAAAACTGACTTTTTAACTTTAGAACTAGGAATGATAGGATTAATGGACTTTGGTTCAGGAATTGGTGTTATTAGTGGTGGTAATGAGGTGAAATTATGAATAGATTCTAGAATTGAAGGAGTATCAGGACGAACAGGAAGCTCCATCTGTGGTGGCGTTGTAGGTGTAGGTTGGGGTTGTAGTGGTGGAGTTGCCGTAGGGTGTGTTGGTGATGGAGGTGGAGAAAAAATACTTCCAAGAACCGCCATGGCTTGGAGAAGAATATTTCCCGGAGCAGTTGTAGCAGATGTAGATGGTGGTGTATCCATCTGCCGCAGCATCGACTCCGGGACGTTCTTCAACTTAAGTCTCTTCGCCGGTTTCTTGTTAGCAGCTGGTGTATCGATAGTAGGGGCAGGCACAGAAGTGGCAGCAGGAGCAGCAGGCGTAGTGATAGTAGTAGCAGAAGTTGTGGATGAAGACATGGTTCTGAAGTGGCAGCGTTAGCGGCTGGAATCAGAATAAACAGACATGTTAGCTAGCCCCACTTATATAGGGATGCTAAGTGAAAGTGATGTCGGGGGGGGGGCTAATTGTAATTTTTGGGGGGGGGGATTAATTACCTTAATGTAGGTCAAGGTCACCAAAAAATAATAATGATCCAAAGTGATGGAGGCGGCCACGGCCGTCTCCACCACTCTGTATTCCTCAAACACTCCCAATCCCAACCCAATAGTTACGTCTTGCAAAGGATCCCGATTTTTTGCCCGCACGCACGTGGCGATCCAGTTTGGTGAGCTGTGATACGGGCGGTTCAGTCTCGGGCCCGAAGGCACTGGGCTTGACCATCCAATTATAATAGGGAGTCTGGAACAACTAATGCAAGACGCAACTCTAACCTCCCACCCTTAATCTAAACCCACCGAAATATAATTATTTCCTAACAAAAAATTAAAAATTTTATAAAATAAAAATATGCGCTACCTACGGCACAATGCGCATGTCCCACCCATATTTAATGAAGTTCAACAGAACTTCTATAATTTAAATTTAAATTTAATCTACCCTCCTAACAGCTAGCTGTGAAAGGTTATTAGTACATACACACAAATACACAATAATTACATCAACATTCAACATTAAATGCATAAACACATTTTTCAAACATTAGCAATAATATAACACACCTTAATGCTAACATCGCAATGCGCAAATTAAAACTTAAAAATAACGCAGCTTAAAACTAGAAAATAAATAACATTTTACACACACACACAGTCACACACAAAAAATATTAATATTAGAACCCTAACAGCAAGAATAACTCAAATATATATCGGCCGCCTATATATTTAAGTTACCCTCTGAGTTCGTCCTGAAGCTCCGCGTCCGGAGTTTCAGTACGAACTGATTCTAAAATTCTCGACAGAATATTCGTAAACTTCGAAGATGGTGGGGGGAACTCGTAGGGGTTTGAGGGGCTTACAACGTTCAAAGTACAACTTCAGTAGGAAATTTCCAAGCAACACTGTTTCATACACGTAGCGGCGATTATTACAAGTAGGTCGTCGATAATTTAAGTGTTGTGTTGCAGCTTTCAATAATGTTGGCCAACATCTAATTATGTTCTCCACTTAATCCAGCCACAATTTTCCTTATAGCATTACACCATAGTTGTTCACTGCTATTATTTTAATAACAGTAGGAAGTTATGTGTTCCCTTTCGCCGCTCAACTATGGTTATTATCTATTGCCAACAGCAAACTTAATTGCCGTTACTCTATCAGTTTAATTTATCTTAAGTATATGTTGTATTATCTTAACCACAGTAGTTACCGTTTGGTAACACCAAATTAGTATTACACAAGCTTAACTACTATTACTATTTCAACATAAAGTAGGGGGGGGGGTTAATTACCTATTTAGGGGGGGGTCAAGTTCATAATAATTACCACCTGCTGTTATAAATACCGTTACACGAGCAGCTGCGCCTCTTTCCACTCGCGGGACCCACAGCTGACACAACACCTCGGTAAGTCGCTACCGTCTAATAATATTATATATGCTTTCTTTTAACTTACTCCAATTAGGTCTACTTGTTTTTAACACCCCATGTATAACTTAGTTTTCAACTATTTCTTTTTTGTTTACTATAAACACATATTACTTTCCCATTACCATTTTTTTATTACTGCACAAATTAACCTTGCATCAACATTATTTTTATTGTTACTTAATATTTATATTTACCTGCTGCTAATTATTCATATTCACATCTGTATTTTTTATTAAACTCTTAATTATATTTACACCTTTCAAACAGTTATAGTATTACATTACTATTGGTCTTATCCATGGTGTTAACTTACCGTTTTACACATTAATAACACATATAATTATTGCTAAGCTATAATGTTTGTACAATTACTAGCTCTTACCTTATCAACTTTTTAACAGACTATTGCTCACACTTGTGCAACTCATAACCAATTGATACAGAATAACAAATTCCTTTTTCAACTGGAATATTATCTTAATATTTTCAACAAAATAATTTTTAAAATGTTTGCCTCTCCCATTAATACAAACTATCGCAACACTACCAGACAAATGACCGGGGTGACCGCAATCCCACCCTTTTATCCCATCGGCTTAGGGGGGAGGGTTGAGGAGGGGTTGCTCGTGACTCACAAATTGCTTAAATACGGGGTCAGTACCGCGCGCGTCTCATTTATTTGCCGGGCTCCGTAGATTAAACTTCGGTCTTTACTTTTCTAGCGATTTTCTAACTTACATTTCTTACTCTAAAACATGTGTTCGCGGTTAATATGCTAATCACACTCTATATATTCAAACACATTTACAAACACTGACCATTTATCAGTTGGTTTTTACACAGTGCACACTTACTAACCACTATAAAATGGCTTCCCACACTTTGCAGCTGAAACTTTTACGCACCAAACATATTTTACAAAAACAGTCTAACTAGACAGTTTCAAAACCTCGTAATACATTTGCTAAACTTAAGAAACAGTTCAGCTTTAACCCCTTGCATTTTACAAGATCCAACCTTCATGACAATTATTTTACTGACACTATTTTGCAAACAGTCTTAACTGATATGCTGAAATATCAACATTACAATCTTGTCACACCTATTGATGATGTTGTCCAGTTATTCTTATTCACTATATTACCGGGTTTATATAACCGTTCTTCATCACACACATCTCTCATTCTACTCTATCAACTCACAATATAACCATCTAGCAGCTCTCATTTCTTCAAATTATGGACACGCGACAGGGTTCACCCATACAATCTCCAGTAGTGACATCCACTACTAACGATAACAATGGCGGTCTTCCCACACAAAATTTGCCTACATACACTACCACCACCGACTCCCGACCCGTGCAGAGCAATGAAATCAACAGTACGGCTGCAAACGATGTAGAAGCGATCCTACGATCACTGGTGGGCTTTGATGAATAAATAAATTTATTTCCCGGAGCCCCCCATCCGCTCCCGCCACACTCCCGCCCGCGACTCATCCCCAGACTCACCACCTTTTTTAAAACCCCCTCCAGATGACCTTGACACACTTACCAACCCCACCCCAAACCCCCAAAAACACCCCCAAATTAACAACACACACCTGCCAGTTACAACCGCTGACCTTGACCTGTGCCAGGAGTGGCAAAATCCATCTACTTCTTGGATTCCTACAAAAGACTTGGTGTAATACTTTAATAACTCATTATGTGTTTAACTTTTAAACAAGATGGATATTGTACAGCAAAAAGAACGATTTAATATTAATAATATAGATGAATTGACAGTGGATAGTAACAATTTAAACCATGGTAAACATGGTGAATTACTACCAAACTCTATAAGATGTTTAATAACTGGCCCTTCTAATTGTGGAAAAACAAATGTTGTTTTTAACCTTATAACTAATCCAAAAGGGCTACGTTTTAATAACATATACATTTTCTCAAAATCTTTGCAACAACCTAAATACCAGTTGTTAGATAAGGTATTAGCAAGTGTACCAGAAGTAAATTTCTACAAGTTTAATGCTAGTGAAACTATTATGCAACCAAATGAAGCTAAACCATTTTCTATATTTATATTTGACGATGTGTCATGTGAGAATCATGATACAATAAGAAGTTATTTCGCAATGGGGAGACATCATAATATTGACAGTATTTACATTGGTCAAACCTATAGTAAAATTCCAAAACAACTTATAAGAGATAATGCGAATTTGTTGATAATATTCAAGCAAGATGAAACAAATTTGAAACATATATATAACGATCATGTGAATGCCGACATGACATTTGATAAATTTAAAGAGATGTGCGGCAAAGCATGGGCTGAAAAGTATGGATTTCTTGTTATTATGAAAGATGAAGCTATAAAAGATGGAAGGTATCGAATAGGGTTAGATAAATTTGTATTAATCCATTAAATGAATAGCGGTATGTCTAGTAATGAATGAGACTTCATAGTGTAAACATGGTAAATCAAGAAAAACTATTGAAAGAAATAAAATCACTCAGTGATTCTATTAGGATAAAAAACCGTGCATTAAGGATGGGTATAAGCGAAAGAGAAGAATTTTTAGAGACTACATTTAAAACTATTACAGAACCTTTAAAACAAATATCAGAAACCATTAGTAAACCTCGTTATGAAGGAGATGTTTTACTACCAGTTTCTAAACAAGAAGTACAAGCATTAAAAAAAGAAGACAATGATGATTCATATACAAGCGCTAGTGACCAAGAAGAAACAAAAGAAGAAGAACCTATTGTTGAAAAGGAAGAAGAACAGCCAATACCTGAAGCAGAACAATCTATTCCAAATTTAACTCAATTGAGTAGCGATATATTACAACACGGACCTCTCGGAAGAAAATATATATTGAAAATGCTACATGATATAAAATCAAACCCTAATTTAAGTAAATCACACATATACGGAGCAAGAATTGATGGGAATGAATTAAAAATAGGTGATTCAAAACTTAAAATAACTGAAGACGATTATATCATTATTGGTGAGCATAAATATAAGGGAACAAAAGGATTATATGAATTAATTTTTAAAAACATACCATTGAGATATTCGACCAAAGATTTAAATACTTTTAAGAAAATTTTACAAAATACTAATGCACATAAAAGGAATTAATCAAAGGATGCAATAATTAATCGTTCACGCGCAACAAAATATAACATTGTTATAAAAAAGTTGTTTCCCCCACGAAAACTACCAACATTACGTACCGCACCAGCAGTGACACAACAGCTAAAAAGAAAATCTTTATCACTTATGGATTTATCACTTATTGAACAACATGGTAAAAAGAGTAAAGGAGATACTTCAACATCTGGCAAAGGACTGATGAAAAATCTGTACAATACCAATGTAATTTATTACAAAGACATTAATAAATTAGTTGACAGAATGAGACTATTACATGAAGCTATGGAAGCCGGTCATACAGGTTTAAATAATGAATGGGTGGCTCTAGTTGATGAACTCAGAAGTCGAGGTGTCGTCGTATAATTGTCCGCAGATATAAAAGAACGGCAAGCATATAATGTATCATTTTTAACATGAGCGTCGACAAGTTTGGACGGTACTCCGCGTTAGGAGTGCAAGTTGGAGAAGACAGAAAAAGAAGTGGATTGCCGCAAACACCTGAAGGTGACTATAGCATAAGTAATAAACGTTTAAAACTAGTTAAAGATCCAGAAGAAGATACTGATGGAGCAAATTTAAAGTCAGTAAAAGAAGCTACTTCAACATCATTAAAATTACTTAAGGATACTTACGATGTTAAATCACATAGAATAATTAATGTTGGTAAACCAACTGACAGTTCTGATGCAATTACTAAAGAGTATTTATCATCTGAACTTTCAAACACTTTAAAATTGCAGTGGGGTAACAATTTAAAAGATGGACAAACATATGATGCTGGAAATCATAGGATAACCAATGTGGCAAATCCAAAAAATGATAAAGATTCAGTTAATAAAGAATATTTACATTCTATAATACCGGAAAAGACTCAACGAGGATTTTCTTTTTATAAGTTTATTATAAATGACATTGGATACCCAAAGGAAGACGGTGATGCTGTAAACCTGAAATACATCAAGGACAACTGTATTTTACAAGATGCTGATGAAATAGATTGTCATGGAAAAGCATTGTCAAATGTAAAATTTGGTTCTCAACCAAAAGACGCTGTTACTATGGAACAATTATCTAAAGAATTAAAAAGGGGAACATCAAATTTTGTAAAACATGAAGATGCCGTGCTAAAGCGAGGAAATACATTTATATATGGAAATGAAAAGTTTGATTTAATGCAAGGAAGTAATGATAAATGGGATGCGGGAGGTAAAAGAATAACAAATGGAAGATTTGGTCAAAAAAGTTCGGATGTACCTTTAATGGCACAAACATTAATTGCGGGTGGTCCTTTATTAGGCACATATGAAGGTCATAATAGAAGAATAAAAAATATAATACCTGGTTATGAAGAAAATGATTGTGTTACAGTGAAACAAACAATAACTTGGGATAAACGCGATGGAACCAAATTTGATGCTAAAATGAATAAAATAATTAATATTTTACCAGGTGAAGATTTTAATGATGCTGCTACTATTGGACAAGTTATAACAACATCAAAAAATGATTCGACCGCTTACACGTGTAATGATAAACGTATTATGCAGTTACACGATCCTCAACATCCAAAAGATGCTGTAACTTTAGATTGTTTAATAAGGATAGTGGGCAATTTACTTATTGATACCCACAATCATATAGCTAGTACAACAAGACATGTGATGATTCAACCCGATGAACGAGAAGCATGGATTAAAAATAGAATCATAAATCAGTATATAATTAATTTGAATAATTAATTATATAAATATAAAAATTGTGCATAAGTTATTCATTTATATAAAGCATCTCGTTGAGTAAACACACCGGTTATATATAACAACATAACGAAGATCGCACAGCTCAGTCGTCGTCAAGTCAGCGGCAAGAAAGGACGTGGTATAACATCGGCTGCGTTATCCCTTCTCAAACGAATTCCTGTTGGTGCTGTTGTAAATCGGGCAATAGACGCTCTACCATACGAATTTCATCTGCCCGGAGGTTATCAATATTGCGGACCTGGAACTAAATTGGCAAAACGTTTAGCAAGAGGGGATCCTGGAATTAATAAATTGGATCAAGCTTGCAAAGAACACGATATAGCGTATTCCAAGTTTGCTGATTCAACAAATAGATCAATAGCAGATAGAGCGCTAGCAGAAAAAGCTTGGCAAAGAGTTAAATCAAGTGACGCAAGTATTGCAGAAAAAGCAGCCGCTTGGGCAGTAACTACAGCTATGAAGGCGAAAACAAAATTTGGTGGTGGAAAACGTCGAAGAGGAAGACCTGCAAAGAAAAGAGCTCCTAAAAGAGGTGGAAACATTAAAAAGAGACGTCGTAGAACTCGTAAAACAAAGACAAAGAAGACTTCCGTTTGGTCAATACCTAATCAATCAATACCTAAGACCGTACCGTGTGTACTAAATAAGAAAAATCAATTGATAATTCCAAATAAAGCCTTAACAAATCATCAATTATCAAATTATGTAAAATGTTTGAAGATACCATTTTTAGGGGAGTTTTTATGAAAGACGCATTACCAAAAAACATATGGAAAAATGAAACTGGAATAGTAAATTTAGATTCCTCCTATGGTCCAGGAACTCATTGGGTATGCTATAAAAAACTCGGACAAAGCGTTTATTATTTTGACAGTTTTGGCAATCTACCACCACCTAAAGAACTTCAACACTATTTTAGAAACTCTAAGAATATATTTTACAATTATAAAAGAGAACAACCTAACAATACAGAAATATGCGGACATTTATGTTTGGAGTTTTTAGCAAAAAGTGTCAGTCAGCTTTAAGATGTCATCGTACACAGTGTCACTGAGCGGAAATTCATCTACATTAAAAAGTACTCTTTTCCCAGCATTGCATCTATCTAAAGATAGATTATGGGAAGCGGCATTATTAGATTTCACTACCTACAATTCAATTCCCAACATTACAGAGGGTAAAAACAATTTACTACATTATTATGAAAGTAAAGATGAAAAAGGAAATTATTCAGAATTAAAAATAATCACCTTGTCTACAGGAGCATATGAAATAGATGATATAAACCAGCTATTACAGAAGCAGCTAGGAGAAGAAAATATCTGTATAAAAGGAAACAACAATACTTTAAAAGCGGAAATTACCTCAAAATATTATATAGATTTAAGTTTAGAAAATTCAATCGGTAGTTTACTCGGATTTTCAGATAAGAAAAGAAAAATCTTAGATCCCGGAACTACTCATACGGGTGATACCACAGTAACAATATTAAAGGTTAATAGTATTGATATAACATGCAATATTATACACGGATCGTATAGAGATGGGGTAAACCAACATATTTTACATACATTTTATCCAACAGTAGCTCCTGGTTTTAAAATAGTTGAGAAGCCACAAAACCTTATATACCTACCATTAAACACCAGTTTTATTTCAGACATCGTACTGAACATATCAGATCAGGACGGTAATAGTGTTGACTTTAGAAAAGAAACAATTACAATACGGTTACACATAAAAGCGGTAACTTAAGTATAACATGGGATTAACATTTAAACCACAACGGAAAAGCCGGGAGCTCAGTAGCTCTTCAACATTGGTTAACACCGGACAACATACGTTTCCTACAAAAAATTGGGTTAAAACTAAATTACGATGGACATTCTGGATATATCTCAAGGACCGACGTTCAACGAAACCCTATTGGAGAAGGAATATCACACGCACAACCCTTACACTTCATCAAAATTAAACAATAATGATGAAATAAGGATTCCCATTCAACAACAAAATATTTACACATTACCCTGTGAGAGTTATTTATATATTGAGGGACAAGTATTAAAATTGGATGGAAAAACCGGTTCGTCTGTTCCTTTTATAAATAACCCAATGGCATATCTTTTTGACGAAATAAGATATGAAATATCAGGAGTGACAGTTGATTCAACAAAAAAGGTTGGTATAACAACAACACTAAAAGGATTAACATCATTAACACCGCATGAAAAGAATTCAATAGTCACCGCCGGATGGGTTACCCCCGATAAAGACAGCATAACACCAAATTCCAATGGTCATTTTGATTTTCACATACCTTTACGATTGCTTTTGGGATTCGCTGAAGATTACAAAAGAATAATAATAAATGTCAAACAAGAATTGGTATTACTCAGATCTTCAACTAACAAGGACTTGATACTAGCAGCAAGTGGCACTGAAGAAAGTAAACTAGAATGGCAGCTACAATTAAATAAAATCGTGTGGAGAGTACCTCATGTAAGATTAGCCGATGAACATAGAATCGTATTGTTAAGGAAGTTAAAATCTGACCGTGATATTGTAATGCCGTTTAGAAGTTGGGAATTCCATGAATACCCCATATTACCTCAAACAGAACGACAAACATGGACTGTTAAAACATATACTTATTTGGAACTAGCAAGGTACATAATACTCGGTTTTCAAACCAATCGAAAAGATGTTATAACCGCACACACAGGTCAATTTGACCATTGCAATATAAAGAATTGCAAAGTTTTTCTAAACTCTCAATTCTTTCCTTATGACAATTTAAATGTCATGTTTAGCAAAAAACGTTATTCCATCTTATACGATATGTATGCAAGATTTCAATCGTCATATTATGGAAAAGCTAATACACCACTGTTATCACCTGAACAGTATTATTCAAAAGCTCCAATAATCGTTATCGATTGCTCAAAGCAAAATGAATCAGTAAAATCGTCAAGTGTAGATATAAAAATCGAAATGGAATTTGAAGATAAAATACCGGAAGGTACTTCGGCATATTGTCTGATTTTACATGACAAAATAGTAACATACACCCCACTAACTGGAATAGTTAAAAATGTGTTATAAAAAACGGTTTTTAGGTGGGGGCGATTGTTATAAAAGGAGGAAAAAGAAGTGAAAATTTCATTATTTGTTTGACCATCATATGGGAAACATCGCTTGCAAAATGAGTTCACTTAATACAAATACTAACGAAGAAGAAACTACACCACTTATAGCCGACAACAGTTCCGATATAGAAAAACAAATTGAACAAGAAATGGATGAGTTCCTCAAGTTTAAACATAAGAAAAAAGAAGAGGAAGTTGAAAAAGGAATTAAAAAAAGAAAAGTCGATGACATTATTTCCACCAATATTTTAGCAGAGGTATTTCTTAGAATCTACTATCCCATCTCATCATGTATGACAAAAAGCGTATCTGCCGGAGTAATAAAATCATTGGAGTATTCGCCAACTATTATTTTGAATCATGGATCTAAAATGGTGTTTTTTTCTGAAATTTCCTGGGAATCGTTTATGAAGCATCTACATCTTTTAGAATGTTATTTGAGTAACAATACATATGGAAGAAGAACAAAATTAAGTTTGCTAGAATCAAATATTGAAATCGATATAGTAAAACACCGAGGAGGACAAATTGTTCGTTTTAGAGATTTAACTAAACATGACATAAAAATACACCTTACAAAAGATGAATTCTACACCCTCAGCTGTGCTACAGGTCCTATCACGAGATATTTAAAACAACTAATATTTTCAAGCGCAATCATAAAAGAATATTTAACCGATACATTGGATAGACAACCGTATGTACCAATCCTATACGGTCCCGTAGATACTTCCATTTTCAATAGAATACCTCACGAAGTTGATATGTGGAGACAGTTGCACAACTATCAGACTAACTTCGGTATAGATGAAGAAGCGCAAGAAATGAATGAAGAAGCATCTTGCAGCAACCAACCCGCAGTATAAAAGGACGCCCTCCATAATTTTTACAAACAGTCCGATACCGACCTTTGTCATGAATAAACAAGTTTCATTTTCAAACCAATACCAAATAATGGAGGTGAAACGAGGTATAATTGAATTTCAAGCGTTTCGCGGTAACGACGGACATTTTATCATTAAAGAGTTAGTTATTCTAGACATGAACACATCTGTGGTTTATCACTATTTATTCCAACCTCCTATACCGTTCAACAGATTAACTACTAAAGCAAGAGTGACAAACAAATGGTTAATGAAACATTTTCACAACCTGAGATGGGATGAAGGTTTTATCCACTACAGTATGGTGCCACACATTATGAATCATTACTGTAAGGAATTTAAAATTATCTACACAAAGGGATTGGGAAAAACCGCTTAGATACAAGCATTTACAAACCATGAAGTGATAAATGTGCAAGTGGATAGAGATTTTCAGTGTCACTTTGCCAACATTTGTATCTCTACCAAAAACTTTAAACATCGGCAGTCCCAATGCGCTTTAAAGAACGCTTATCGTTTGAATGCATATCTACAACAGAATAGTGGGGTGTGGGAAGGATATAAAAGCGACAACGCAACCATGACCCAGCATGAGTATTACTCTAGCCTCCGAACAGTCAACACCTCCCACACAGATTCGCAAGACTAAGAATAATATCAACAATAAATAAGAAGAAGAAAAAGTAAAGATGACGTCACAAACATTTTTACAATCTCTTGTCGATCAATTTAACAAACATTCAAAATCTACCGTCTTACCGACTAAAAGATGTTCAGAATTAAAAGAAGAAAAACATTATGTTATCCACACCATTAAGAAGATGGAAACTAGTGTTGGGGTCGCCATCAACGTTACACTGAGTGAAGCGCCCTACACGCCCGGTGATGAACCAAAATTTCAAACATTTCTTCCCAAGCGCTTCGTGCACCTCCTGCAAAACGAAGATCTACGCCTTATCCACCCCGGCTCTCTGTACTTGGCATCCCACGGTCCAAGCGGAAGCAATTCAACGGAACTTACACTTCACGTCATGCCTACTGCCAATAACTAATTTATTATTTGTAATTTATTATTTGTAATACTTTTGTATACCTTTGTGAATTATTTTAAAAATAAATAAAGATAAAAAAAATAAAAAATAAAAAGCAATATATCACTATGTGTTTTTGCACATGGTGATATATTGCTTTTTAAAAAAATAATTTTAGATGACCTTGACCTAGTTACAAAAACTATATAAATGGAGTAATTTTCAAGGGGATTTCCTCAGTCTACAATTGACTTCCGTGCTGTACACATCTCCCTTGGTTGTCCAATTATTATAAACGACAACATGTCTCTCAAAATCAAATGCGCATCATACGATACCTCCCCCATCACAACTTTTGAACAACTCGACAATTTCACTAATGAATTGCGAGTACTTCTCGCAGGCGGTTATCACTTAAATGCCGATGTTTATGTTACAAATAAGAAGATGTTTTCAAAACAAAACTACTGCGATGATGAAGTGTACTTTTCCACACAAACGGCAACAACATCCAGCCCTTCTACTCAAAATAATGTTAAATTCCACAAATACTACTAATGTTAAATTACAATAACAATACTCCATCAACTTGAGGCTTCGCTATAAAAAGGCTATTCAACCCAGACTAAATCATCATTTGCTTTTTGACAACCGCAGCGATAACAACTACAACTACTATGCTGTACCGAATGATGATTGAATTTAATGGTAAAATATTTGGAAAGGACTATCAAACGGTAGAAGAGATGAGCTCCGATCTTGATGTATTAACTAAAGAAGGCTTCCAACCAAAATTAATTCTAAAATTTCCAGAAGTACATCCGCTATCCACTGAAGATCTCGTCGCAATGGCTAGAGCAAAAAAACAAGAACATGAAGTAAATATTAAAAAGGAGAAAGAAGAAAAAAAGACGAACCTATATCTTAAGTGCGCAACTATTTAATATTTGTACCCCATTCTTTTTTAAAACTCCATTTGGTTGACCTTGAAATTACCCCCACCACTTTTTTCTTTTAATAAAACTCTCTATTCTATACTATACACCTTCATTTCCCAACTCCACTTAGAACCGTCAACATGGAAAAGAAAAAAGAAGACTACAAACCACGCTACTGTTGTGAGCAAGGATGTGCCGATATAGGAATATGGATGGTGGATGGATTAGCTTGTACAAAATGTGAATTTTTCGGATCCTGTTACTGCAAATGCAAAACAAAACAACTACCACCACCAGAATTGCGAACCTTCAAAATTTATAAATCAAGATACTTCCACACTTGCTGTCCCCAAAGATGTTTCAAATTTCACCCAGAAAGACTTTTTAATTGCCGAGAGTGTGATGCATATTATAAAGACGACTTTTGTACATGCATCAAAAATTTGTGCAAATATAGATCAGATTGGTCTTCTGATCCTATTCAAGCTTCAGATGTATAGCTGTAGTCACTGACTGCAGCTCTTTTTTAAAATTTCATTTGGTTGACCTTGAGATTATCCCCGCCACTTATTTTACAATATATATTCTATATACCCTTTAACACACTTCTCATTTACACTACATTGCTTGGACCAACACCAACATGGGTGACAGATTTATTTCTTTTGAACATTTAATTACCGAAAGAGATGAGATGGAAACTCTATTTCACAACTTACTCACACTTATGGATAGGTATCCTTTAAGATGGATCAACATCAAAGTAAAATATATAGATCCTACCAGAATATTTTCATCATCATCTTCCAACAGTGCAGGGGAAGAAGAAGAACCAACTTATGGTATTACAATTATTGAATTAAACAGCGAAGAACAAGACAATCAAATTCAAATTATAAATAAACTTAATATTTAGTTTACAAAAGTGATTGGTATTTCTATTCTATATTAAAGCTATTATTATTTTATTTCTATACACTTCCCACAACCTACCCGGACGGCGTTTCGCGGCGAACTGCGGTAACCGAAGTTCTCTCACTTCTCGTATTGGATTACCCCCACTCTTTTTCTTCCCCCCACCACTATTCCCCGTTTCCATATAAGCGACCGCCTTACCGCCGCTCACCATTTGTTTGCCTACCGCCGAACGATGAGCCAGCCTCAATTAGCAAAGAATACTACTACTTTTGCAGTAACTTCGCAACAAGATTTACAGGATATTTTTCAAACTTTAACCGATGTTGTAAACACTCCAAACAACACAGTTACTATTACTGTTGAAATTACCTACAATTGTCCAGAGTGTGAAAGGATGGAAAGCGAGAATGTTGAAGAATTAGAAATGCCAAACAACAGTCCTTCATCTGCCCACGATTCAACACCAGATGATGAAAGCTAGTCCTACACAATTATTCTTTCTCAATCCCCCACCACTTTACATTAAATATATATCCTCCCCTTATTTGCTTTCCTCATTTCATCGCCTACTTTTACATCATCTACACCTCTCCTCTCTAACCTGTACACAAACATGATGGACAGATTTTCAATCACATCACAATTGGAAGACGATAAATTAAAACTCGAAATTAACAGAATACAATTGGAAGCACAAAATCAGGAAGAAATGATCCGGCTGTTAAAGCTCTTCAAATGTGTACTGTGGTTGGTATGCCTCTATCTGCTCATCGCCATCACCCTCGGCATTTACCAGACCATCACCGCCAAACATCGCTTGGACACCACTTCAAATAAAAATTCTACTTGGCTTTCCTAAAATAAATTATTAATTCCCACAGCCCGACACCCCCCATCCGCTCCCGCCACACTCCCGCCCGCCACTGATCCCCAGACTTACCACCTTTTTTAAAACCCCCTCCAGATGACCTTGACACACTTAACAACCCCTCCCCAAACCCCCCAAAAAACCCCCAAATCAACAACACACACCTGCCAGTTACAACCGCTGACCTTGACCTGTGCCAGGAGCGGCAAAATCCATCTACTAGGGAAAGTCATGGAACACAATTTTTGGCTTCATAACTTTGTTTGGAATAGTTAGGAGGTGAACATATCAAAAGTCCCCGCCTCTAGCCTTTGAGCCGGGGGGAGGGGGGATGTCTAAAGGTCCCATTTTGTTGTTTTTCGCTTATATCTCGGAAACTATGCGTCCTAGCGACATAACCTTCATATACAAAATTAAAGCTGATTAAATTTGCTACAACTTACATTCCAGCATGTTTTCAATATCTTGCATAGTTTTCGAGATATCAGCTCTTGAAAGTCGGAAATTTGGGAAAAAACCACTTTTCCACTACATATTTTGCTCTTTTTGGCCGGATAACTCTTCAACGATGCACCCAAAACAAATATATCTGCCATAGGGTTGCAGATAGTTAAATTCTCATAAATAATATATATTACTTTACTGCTCAATCTCTTTTCCTTAATTTTTTTATAGCAATTTTAATTTTAAGCCTTAAGATCTGAAGTTTTGCGCCGATTGTCGACTAATGAATCATTCTAATTCTCACCATTCCCAGCCAACGCATTGGCCAAATTATGCACAATTATATTCATATGGTGAGTACTGGCACGTATAAATATAGATACTCATATTAGATTATTGTAGTCATAGTCCCTACAGCCTGGTTCTTACATTTAATTTAATAAAAAATATCCAAACCATTATAATGGAAAGACATGATGCGACAAACATCTTTTTGCACGTTTTATGAATTACAACTATTATTAACTAAAAGTAAATTGCTATACTATTAATTAGTAAATTGCTATTAGTAAATTTACTATTAGTAAATTGCTATAGAAACTTGAATTAGCCTAATATAAAACATTACAACAGTATGTTGTATTGAGTCAATGCCATGCTCTCTTGGAGTGAAAAGGACCTCCCACCCCAAGAGGACCTTCATCCGTTCATCCTCGTCTTTGTTTTCGTTCTTTTCATCTTCAATATCTTCTGCATTTGACTCCTGTAGCGAAACGGTCAGAGAAAACTCTTGTTCTTGTTCAAAGGCAGCTTTCCTGGAAATTTTGTAATGCAATGGAACATTTAAGGTTTGATTTTTGAAGCTTTACTTTGAGCTGGCACAGTCTTTCTACGAGTATATTGTGCGAAAAATAATTTTCAGGATGTCCCCCGGTGCAGCTGCTACTTCACACTGGACCGGAACCGGGGCTGCTTTCTTGGAAAATTCCGTTGGGATCCTGTAAGATAAGGGATGCTTTCTTCTCGTCCAAAGATCTTCAGAAACAAATTTTCAAGGATGTGCTCATTTTGCTAACCTTAACTAAGTGCGACACAACATATTCCGTGAACAACTTCGAAAAAAACCACGTCGCATTTTCGAAGTTGTGTCTGAAGTCGCAAGAGGACCAGAAAGCAGCAGCGGTCTTTTCAGAACCTTCGTCCACCACCTCTCGTGTACAGGCGGATGATAACTCCATCTTGAGGTGGTATGGGACTCCAGTTAAAGAGATCTCTCCCAAGCAAAAGATATTGAAGATGAAAAAGACGAAAACGAAGACGAGGATGAAGGTCCTCTTGGGGTTAGAGGTCCTTCTCTCTCCAAGATAGCAAGGAATTGACTCAATGTTACATACTGTTGTAATGTTTTATATTAGGCTAATTCAAGTTTCTATATCAATTAATTTAGTTTTTAGTTAATAGTCGTAATTCATAAAACTATCTTAATATAACTTGTACATGCTCAAAGATGTGTGTAGCAACATGTCTTCCCATTATAAAGGTTTGGATATTTTTTATTAAGTGTGAGGAACCAGGCTATAGGGACTATGACTACAATAATCTAAAATGAGTATCTATATTTAGACGTTCCAGTTCTCACTATATGAACATAAAGGTGCATAATTTGGCGAATTCGTTGACTGGGAATGGTGAGAATTAGAATGATTCTTTAGTCGACAATCAGCGAAAACTTCAGATCTTAAGGCTTAAAATTCAAATTGCTATAAAACATTAAGGAAAAGAGATTGAGCAGTAAAGTAATATATATTATTTATGAGAATTTAACTATCTGCAACCCTATGGCAGATATATTTGTTTTAGGTGTATCGTTAAAGAGTTATCCGGTCAAAAATAGCAAAATATGTAGTGGAAAAGTGGTTTTTCCCAAATTCCCGACTTTCAAGAGCTGATATCTCGAAAACTATGCAAGATATTGAAAACATGCTGGGATGTAAGTTGTAGCAAATTTAATCAGCTTTAATTTTGTATATGAAGGTTATGTCGCTAGGACGCATAGTTTCCGAGATATAAGTGAAAAACAACAAAATGGGACCTTTAGACACCCCCCTCCCCCCGGCTCAAAGGCTAGAGGCGGGGACTTTTGATATGTTCACCTCCTAACTATTCCAAACAAAGTTATGAAGCCAAAAATTGCGTTCCATGACTTTCCCTCTATACATTTGTTTGAGTGTTCATTGCCTGAACTATATGTAAGAAATTGTTTATAATATAGGTATATAAATGTTTGATAAATAAATAAAAGCTGATAATTTAACATCACGACATTTGGTGTAGGGCCAATTTTGAAATATTCTTTAAAACAGTTTTTATCATTTACTTTAAATTGTTGCTTTTTAACGACGCATGGATTAGGCTTATAAAAAGAGTCAAATGTTTAAATTATGTGAGATGAGATATTAATAAAAAGTTAGGATGTTGCAGTCAACGAAGTGTTTGTATTCTGTAAGCAGCTTTCCCCTAAAAAATTGGACATTTGACAGATTTCAGAATGAGGAGAGTGTTTAAGATCAAAGACGTTTGTCCCACAGACAGGCAAGTAACGGAGCAAGTCCAAAACTAAAAAAATAAAAATAACGTTAAAGATTAGTAGGTAAAACGAATGATGTAAAAAGTCGGTTTTGTTTACAAGAAAACACGCGATTTGATAAGGAGAGCAGAATATTGAGATTGAATGAAGGAAGTCATTCTTTGAAATGCTGTGTTAAATTTTGTGATGTCAAAAATAATAAAATCTGAAGTAAATAAAATATTCATTTAACTTACATGCACAAACAAGGCAATTAAATGGGTATGATGAACACTATTGAAAGTGTACTTCCCTGACATGGATGCTGAGCATCCGTTACGGTCTTTGTCTTTGCCACTTTTACTATAGATCGTGATAGCTCAAGGATTATTATTTCTTTCAAAAAACTTATTTTTTATAATCTGATATAGGTTTAACAATAGACAAAAGGAAGACTTTGTTAAGGGTGTCTAAATACTTTACGTACTTATTTAAAGTAAATTAATACTTTAATCTTTACGCCTACTGGACTGTAAGGGTGTTTTGAATGCGGAAGATCTATTCAAACGACATTGTTAAAATATTATCAGTAAACTTTTATATTTTTAAAATATTATATTTAAAGGAAACTTTTGAAGTGAATTACGGAAAATTCGCTATTTTACGTAAAATTTTAATTTCATTATTAGGAGCTTTTGGCACTATAAACCTATAGTATAAATGATTATACAATAAAATAAGAAAATTAATCTGACTTTTTTTAATAAAGTGTAGCTTAAAAACAATGGAAAACGGACAGCCGTTTACCCACTACGAAAACCATTATTTTCTGTTATGTAGTTTTTCTCATGAAGTAAAATTATATGTTAACCCTATCTGGCTTAATTCCAATTGTACATTTCCAATAGAGCGTAAAACATTCATACCCTACTCTGCCATTCACCATTCACTATGAGTTTTGTAGTATTCCTTGGTCGCTGGGTAAATGGCTGCCAGACAGAGGCTTCGATAGGGAGGACGGCATTGGTTCAGTACAATACCGCGCTGTGCCGTGTCGATAACAAATGCCATTGTTGTCAAATTATCGGTAGGATTTCACTGATGCAAAGGATGTGGTCAAACTATACTTAAAACGAAAAGCTAAATATTTTACAATTGCACATTTAATTAACTGCCGAAAGCCTCCTACGTCAATCATATAATTTACAGTTAGTTGAGGGCTAAGTTTTCAATGCTTGCTAGGGAGTATTTCCACCCCCTTGGAAGAATATTGGAAAGGGAAAGGCAATCAGGACATGCCTTCATCCCAGAGTCCCTTGGGTATGTTGGGTACGTTTTGGTTTGGGTAAGTTTTGGAGAAGTTTATTGCCTGAACTCTGCCGTATAGACGCTACCGGGGCTTTAGCTACCCAACATTGTGGCGTTAGAATGGGGTGATCAACTATAGATGTTACAGATATATTGGCAAGAGCTGAAATCTACTTCCATTTCTTTCACAGAGTATAGCTTCTTGTCACGCTTGATGCCAAGAATGATTTGAATTCGGCGAGATGGGCCGATATGTTTAACATGTCGAGCAATACCTTCCATGAAGCGGCGTATCTGTTGTGGTTCATCGGAAATTACCCATGGGCAAGAACATATGGATCTATTACACAAGACGTACAGCGGACGATGGATGGCATATCCTGTGCCGCGCAGGACTCAATACTCGGCCTAGGCCTCCACAGTCTCCTTAGATCAGAGATGTCGGACGAGACAGTTCTAGTTGAGGACGCCAATGACGCTATACAGAACTCTTCGCTGAGCGAAATGTTGCGTTTGGCCGCTGTAGCTGAATCAAGCTATGCGCGTGGTCAAAGAATGGATGAGTGACCACGCACTGCCTCTCGCCTTAAGCAAGACAGCGATTGTGGTCCTCATGGAGAAGAGGATTGACATTGTTTCGCTGAACATAAAAATTCCAAATATCTCTGAGTTATGGTCGACACGAAGGGTTGTTAACTACTCTCAAAAACTGCCCCAAAGGTGTCAGAAAAATTTGTCAACGTGAGACTGAAGTTTCGAGACAATGATAACTCATCTTCAGTCACTAATTATACTTCAACACATATTGATTAATAAACAACATTCAAATATCACACTCTGATGTTTTTCAAACCCGTTAAAAGTACATCACACTACAGTTAACACATAAAACACACATTTACATACAGACGGGCACGAATTAAAACAATTACTTGTTAACAATCTCAACCTCTCGCGGTGACGAATGCAGATCTGAGTAAATATGTGTTTTGTGAGTAAACTGTATTGTGATGTACTTCTAACTGTTTTTACAAGCATGGGTGTGTGCTTTTTAAATGTTATTTATTAATAAGTATGTGTTGAAGAAGTATAATTAGTGACTGAAGATGAGTTGTAGCTACATTGACTCAAAACTGCAGTCTCAATTATTGTGACACCTTTCGCACAGTTTTAGTGAGTAGGTTAAAATTATTGTTGTAAAAGTTTTGAGTATAATAACTTAGACTGCTTGTTGCATTTCGTCCAGAGCGTCTGCCGATACAAGAAGACCGACATAGACAGAATTGTTGACCTAAACGTGAATATACTATCAATTCACGATAATTAAATTTCCAATAAACTGAAATCAGGTACTCATAGTTACTTTATTTCTGCATGAGAATGCAGAGGATTATTTTAAAAACCTTTTAAATGGTTGCATTTTCAGGCACTACACATCAAAACTCTAAACACCTAGTACTTAAAGATCGCTTTCCAGGAAGGCTACAACCGAGAGCAACAGATCGTAAAGAAATGAATTGAGTGGGCTTTAATGGCGGATCATTTGAAAGCGTATTGGAAACCGATTGCAGAAATAAATTTTTCATAGTACTATAATATTTTCTCCTTGTAACTAGTAGATTTTAAAATGATCATATTTGACCCTTTGTTATAGATACAGTATTCAGTTAGTCACTCAAATTTGCATATAATAGGCTAATTATTATGATTATCAGTAGTAGTATATAATTTTGCTTATATCAGATCTTTAATTTGTGGATAGCGCCTTTATTTTAAGACCGATTCTCATCAATTTTTGGCGGAAACAACTACAGACCAAGCCCTATCACTTCCCTTCAACGAGACGAAAAAGTTGAAAATCGGCTGTGATTTGTAGGAGGAGTTCCCTACACAAAAAAACCCTTAGCGTATTAATAAGTATAGATAGATAAATCGATGATAGATGATCTTATAGAAGAAGGGTAATTGATTTAATCATAGACACCTGTTGTAGAGATGTTTCAGTTATTTAAAACATTCTAAATATTCTAAATGTTTAAACAAATTTCGACCAGTGAGCATTTTGTAGTAAATGTATCGTAGTGTATCATAAGTAATTTAATATAAGTAGTGTCAAATTGTTGGTGCTGGCTCAGTTCAAGGTCACCTGAGGGATGACGTCATCGAGGTCAATGACCTCACCGATGACGTCATCGATGACGTCTTCGATTGCGTCATCGATGACGTCATCACTAATGACGTCATTTCTATGACGCCACACCCATGACGTCATAGAAATGACGTGCCGATGACGTCATCACCCCTTACGTCATCAAAATGACGTCACCGACCCCACTAAGGTCAAGGTCACGCCGAAATTTAAATTTTTTGGCACTTTTGTCGTTTCTCGCACTACGCTCCGAGTTTCGGTCCGAGTCCCCGTGACCTTGACCACTTGGAGCGAATTTCGGACGAGAAACGGCAAAAGTGCCAAGTTAAACTCGAGTTTCTAAAATGACTCTGCCTAAATGGGCAATCGGTAATCCCTCAGGTGACCTTGAACCAGCACAACACCAACAATTTGATATTACTGTGACCTTGAAAACTTAACTTAACAATGGATTGCCGACACCGATGCGCACCCCACGACAGTCACCGAGCGACTGACTGTTAGGCTATGTGTATTCTAGGTATATCGGCTTGAGAGACTAAGACTCTAAACTGTCAGGAATGGGAGTAACTAACTGAATTTTGCAAGGAAAAGTCATTTCATCCAATATTTTAAACAAATCTTCATCAGTAAAACTGACATTAGTCTGTTTGGTATAAAACTTAGGGTGTCCGCGCAACAGTTTGCGCCACTTAGCTAAAGTGGAAACCCTTTTGACTTTGAGTGGTGGACAGTGAGCAACTAATAAAGTCTTAACACGGCTAAGTTTTCTTACCTTAATTGTCCCGCGACATGGCTTCCCCTTACAAAAGTCCGCACGATACTGAGAGACTGCTTGTAGCGCATGAGTCAAGGGAAAAGAGGCGGGGGAAACAGCAGGAGTGGGGGAAGGTCACAGTGGTGGGGGAAGGTGAGGTTGTACGCTGGAGTATCGCATCACTTCACCATGAGCTGTCCTACAGTCAACACACTGTTCTCTTGGCCCGAGTTGGCACTAGAAGAAACATTTCTATACAGCTTAGGCTGTGAGAGCCGAGGAAGCAAAGTTAAAGTGGAAGTTGTGTTAAACTCCAAGATGAAGAGTCTCCTAAATAAACTAATTGTATCCCTGCAATCCCCAATAACTTTAGAGAAATACCACTTTATAAAGCGACACCTTAGTCTTTGGCAAAACGAATTGGAAATGGAAAAGATCACTGTAAAATTAATCTAACCTAAAATTTGGACTGGACACTCATGGCGATACCATGTGGCGTGCAAACGCCACCCTAAACATTACAAGTTAGGTTATCGAGCACCTCTGGTACGATAACCGATGTGCAAAGTGTGAAAGTGTGATGACCATGAGTCAAAACACTGAAATACTACAAGTCGATATCGTCCCAGAGGTAAAGTGTAGTGACCTAGATCCAAAACTTGTAAAATGACTTACATATAGAGAGGTAGAGAACAGCGAGACGCACCGCATGGAAGCCGGAGACATACTGGCGGAGCGGTGTTGTGCAGCCTAGGTACCCAGTTGTGGTGGGGGTATAGCCAACACTTAGAGTAGAAGTGTTGTGGGTGACCTTGACCCACTTAACCTACCTGACCCCCCCCCGGCAAAAAGTGCGAGCCCCCCCCCCCCGACAAAAAGTGCGAGCCCCCCCCCCCGACAAAAATTGCGAGCCCCCCCCCCGACAAAAAGTGCGAGCCCCCCCCACAAAAAGTGCGAGCCCCCCCCTCCCGACAAAAAGTGCGAGCCCCCCCCCCGACAAAAAGTGCGAGCCCCCCCCGCGAGCCCCCCCCTTCCCCTCCCCCACCCCCTCCCCCACCCCTGATATCCTGGGCGTGGCAGCCCCGGTGGGGATATAAGGAGACCCGGCCACAGCCTGCTCGCAGTCCGCTCCCGCGCGTTGAACGTGAACGATCGGGACGGACCGCCACTGAATGGCGCCTTCAGTGTTTAGCGAAGTCTACTCTAACTTTAAGACTTGTATTAGTTCTAAGATATTGCGCTTGCGTTTGGGTATTCAGAATTGTTTTATATGAGAGTGTTTTACTTGTACCCTATATCTCCTGTGTGTCTTTTATCCTTTGTGTCTTGTTTGTCATATGCGTTTAATGTGTATGTGCTTGTTCCAGCATTGACTACGTTGAGCTCAATTGTGTGTTGTAAGTGTGTTATAGTTTTCTAAAGTGTATACGCTTGTTTTAGCAATCCCCCTTGAGCTTTTTCAATGCTCAAAGTAAATTGTAACGATAGGGTACGGGAGTAGGCCCCCGTGTAAAGCCACTTTTCACAATTGATAGGCTCCTCTCAGGCATGCAACAGGTTGCGGCTGGGGTTGTGGGAGCATGTCCGTTTGTACGCTGGCAAGCAAAAGGTTGTGGCGGCCTCTGCACTCGGACCGAGGACGTAAGCCACTAGGGTGTCCTCAGTTAGTTTCCCTTCTGGAAACTCAAAATTATGTAAATGAACCTTTGTTAGCTATTTGTGTTTTTTAGTCCCCAAGGCCCCCGAACATTCGTGGTTCGCCATGGATGTACGGGGGCCGAAATTTTTTAATGTCCGTGTGGCCTGACCCACAAAGGACTTGTAAAAACTTACTGCATTGATAAATTAAAAATATTAAAGATAGGGTTACGGGAGTAGGCCCCCGTGTAAAAGTCAGTTTGAAGTATTGTTAGGCTCCTCTCAGGCATGCAACAGGTTGCGGCTGGGGTTGTGGGAGTATGTCCGTTTGTACGCTGGCATGCAAAAGGTTGTGGCGGCCTCTGCACTCGGACCGAGGACGTAAGCCATTAGGGTGTCCTCAGTTTGTTTCCTCATGGAAACTCAAAATTATGTAAAAGAATCTTTGTTAGCTATTGAAAAGACAATGCAGTAAATGTTTACAAGTCTCGCGTGGTGAAGGGTACACGACATTGGATGTTGCCTTGTTGTCATAGTTGGGTCTCTTCGGAGGCTACAGCGATGACAACCCAAGTGCCCCACACCCCCATAGGGGGGTGTGGGGCTTAATTTTTTAAAATTTTTTTCGTGACCTTGACCTAAATAAGTAAAAGTTTTCAAAATCTTTAACAGTCCGGTCTTATTAACACAGTAAATATATTAAGGTCTTTTAAAAATTGAACAGTTAGGTATTAGTAACACACAAATTTGGAATTGTCTATAGTTGGGTCTTTTAGGAGGCTTCAGCGATGTCAACATAAAGGCCCCAAGTGGGGTTTATTTTTTTAAATAACCCCCCCCCCCGACAAAAAGTGCGAGCCCCCCCCCGACAAAAAGTGCGAGACCCCCCCCCGACAAAAGTGCGAGCCCCCCCCCTGATATCCTGGGCGTGGCAGCCCCGGTGGGGATATAAGGCGGCCGGGTTGCACGCACTTCTCATTGCAGTCTGAGCTGCCGTGCCGACTGGTCCTCTCGCTCTCGAGACTTTTCATACGGATTTCACTCTTATTCATATTTACTCTTCTAATCTATTCCCTTCATTAAAATGGGTCTCAAGCTGAAAAACTACCCGCCAGCTCCCAAAAACACCTCGACGTCTTCTACTCCGATACTCGAGTACTTGATGACTGCAGAGATCCTGAGCAACCTGAGGATGCCGCCGCCACCGCCGCCGCCCGCCTCAATGCCCAGCCTGTCACCAGTGCCGCCAGCAATGGAAGAGGCCGGCGAACGTCCATCAACCTCAGGAAACCTCTGCGGTGGAGCCCCGATAGCCTCACCACCGCTCTCGCTGCTATCGGACTCGGGATCGGAGTCAGCGGTGTTCGAGAAGACGTCTGGGTCGAAAATCACCCCCTACAGTAGAACCCAGAAAATCCTATCATACACCAAAACCCAATGTCCCTTACCCATATCCCCCATGCCATCCACACCAACCAAACCACCCCGTAAATCAATCTTCTCCCCCGATCTTCCCCCCATAGACCTAACACGCTCTTCTACCCCACCCAAAATTGTTTGTTCCATTCCTCTTGAGCAATCTTTGCCCCTTCTACCCCCTTCCACCCCCATTCCTTCTAGCCAGCCTAATTCGGAGAAGCTCCAAGACACTCCACTAAAGAGTCCAACACAGAAACGTAAGCGCGTTAAAGCCCCTGCTGGCAAGGGTAAGAAATGCGATTACGCTTGGTTTTCAAGTAAGTTTGGGGTTTTGTGTTGCCAGAAACTTGCCTGTGCAGAAGGAGATCGCTGCCAACGATACCTTAAAAGTATAGTCAAATTTCGGCAATTCAAACCCTACACTCTTTATATTAAGCCTAAAACGTTCAAGTTCAGACATCCCCACGGCCCGCAACCGCGGGATATTAGAAGGCTAAAGGTTGATGAAAAATATTATTTTATTGGTCAGACCTATGGAGCAGGTAATAATAAAGTAGAAATTGTTGTAAAAGGTGAAGGCCACCTTTGTACAATGCAAGTACCACCCCGGATGGTACAAAGAGAATTTTTCATCCCTAAAGCCTATCTAATACGAAGGGAAGGATGCCAAACCGTGTGGAAAATGGACTAGGACATGGGCCTACTAAAAAAAAAAAAATCAAAATTGTTAGGCTGTGTTGGACAATATTTAAAAAAAGTCTTTTTCCAAATTATTTTTCCAAATTTAGTCTTAACCCTCTTAAAGTAAGGGAGAGGGGTATTATACAAGTCAAGGAATCAAAAAAAAAAAAAAAAAAAAAAAAAAAAAAAAAAAAAAAAAAAAACACTTGACTTGTATAATACTTTAACCTGGCGGTGATGTAAAGTCACTGGGACAATCTCAAACCGTGTCCTTGAGGGTGAAGACTAAGTTACAAAAATCTTTAACAAATAAAAACTTACCTCCAAACACTTGTAGCTTGCTACAAGTGTTTGGAGGTAAAAATTTTTCAAAGTTTGAATGACCTTGACCCATATAAATTACTGTTTAAAGTAAAGTGCTAACCTTACAACTAATGTCGTGTATCACGTGATACCCCCCACTCTAACGCTTTTACTAAGCTTGTATGAGCCGTTCATTTGCTTAAGTCTGTTTCTGTACTCCGTGGTAAACATGTCACGGTACAATTACAAAGGTGGTGACTTCTTGATAGATCAACACAATGCTTGGGAAGTGCTAAACCGTCATAGAATGGAAGTTGAGTACTGTATAAGACGAGATGGGTCTACATTGTATCTATGTATTATAAACAACCAAACTTATAAGTATGAACACTGGACAAAAATTAATTATAACAACATAGATGAGCTGTTTGCTTGGGTTTTTGAGGTGTGTAAAGTTATTGAAAAAACCAAAATGATGGGTGTGCTAAAGGTATGTAAAACCGATGACCGCGAAGACTAAGGGAAATTTAGTGGAAGTCCTTTAGTCCCCCCCCCTTTAACCCCCACCCCCACCCCCTCCCCCACCCCACCCCCTACCACCACAAATAGGTATATATAGGAGTGGTAATCCAATGTCCGCTCATTCAGCTTGCAACTGTTAAGCCGAACGCTTCACACCATGTCGTCAGCTTCTGCCTCTAACTCCAGCTCGGGTGTTGGGCCAATCCGATCGGGGCCTTCATCAAGGAGTCGTGTCCGGTTCTCCGGCTTTGGTCCTGTGAGGAAGGAGTTGCGAAGCAGCGGAGCCTCTCAACCAACCACATCGGACGCATCAACTCAGACATCACCAAGCATCATAGACTCGTACAATGAAGTGATAGAGCAAAGGGACAGAATGCTAGAAAATACTCGCAGTGAGTTACTTTATATCCGAAGTAAATGGGAGAAACTAATTAGGAAGTGTGAAAGCCTGTTGGACAGTGATGATAGTGAGAATGAGAGTGGATAGGTGTGTGGGTAAAGACTTGGACTGGGACTTGTGTGTTTGTATGAATGTGTGTGTGAATGTGAAATACAGAGCGGGGGATAGATCACTCTGTGGCAATGGACTAACATGCCACTTAGTGATCTATCCCCCGTTCTGGTAATGTTTTTGGATGGCCTTGACCCACTTTACCAAAGTTAGCCAGTACCCCCACCAGTGATAAGTGTATATATACGGGTATTGATGTGCAGTTTGGTTATTCTGTTTTGTACCGCTTAGCTGAATACTACACTTAAACATGGCTTCCAACTCTCGGGCTTCCTCTTCTTCAAGAAGGCGTGCTGCCAACGTCCTGCCTGCTACTCGTGGACCTGTTCGACCATTTCATAGCATAACTGTTGCTCGAGCAAACGCCTGCAAAGCTCCGATGCTACGGACCCTGCTGGAGGTGAGTCGAGACGGGCAAGGCTTGCTTAGTCCTGGTCAACGGCAGGAGCAAGAGAGGCGTATGGCATACTTTAAGCTGCAGGGTGTAGTTCCCAGCTTGAAGTTAGGCGACCCAAGAGTAGCAAGTGTCACCGAGGCAGCGGACTACATATCACACCTCCACACTGTTTTGGAAGTGAAGGACCAACAAATTCAAAACCTAAAAGAACAATTAAAACAATTCAACTTTAACACGATGGAGTTTGTGGAAGCAGTGATGAGTGATAGTGATGATGAAGGAAGTGAATATATATTAGGTATGTAATGAAAGACTTGGACAGGGACATGTGTGTGTGTGTGTAGAATACAGAGCGGGGTATAGACTACTTTGCGGCAATGGACTAGCATGCTGCTTAGTGGCCTATCCCCCGCTCAAAGGGTACTTTTGAATGACCTTGACCCACTTTAAATGAAGGACAACCGGTTAACCGGTATAAAAGAGGGGGTCTGTACATCCCGACTTCATTCTGCTTTGGACCTTCCAGTGGAACGCTAGAAAATGAGTGGATCACTGATCATTGGTAAGGAGTGGGAGTATGTAACCATTAACTATTTAAACTGTAGAGGGATGTTGAAGAAGGTGTATGATAATGTTAAAAGAATGGTTGTTGAAGAAGGTAGGGTAGTGATTGTAGCGTGGAAGAAGAAGCAGTATACAAAACAACAAGCGAGAGCAAGTGACTTTGGGGGGAATAGTGTGTTTCAAATTGGACGAGCGAACTTGGTTAATTTGGACATTGTGTTTTGGGACTTGGAAAGGTTAATTGAAAATAGTGGCAAACAAGGGGAACTCTTAATTGGCAGGGAGGACAGAGTATATGACTAAGTGTAAAAGACTGGGGGGCTTATGTGTGTGTAAAGACTAGGACTTGTGTGGAATACAGAGCGGGGGATAGATCACTTTGCGGCAATGGACTAGCATGCTGCTTAGTGGTCTATCCCCCGCTCAAAGGGTATTATTGGATGGCCTTGACCCATATAAAGGTAGAGGGGGAATGGGTAATGGGAGGGGGATATTGGTATATATGTAGGACTGATGAATAAAGCATTTAGTCAAGCATTTGTCTAGACACTATCAACAACAATGGAGAGTTTTAGTGTTGAGTTCATCCTCTTGGAAGAAGACATCAACGAAGTGGTGGAACTTATAGAGGATAAGACCAGCCAGGGCACATTGGAACTTGTGAATTGCGAACCGTTGGACAATGCCGCAATCGATAAGATTGCATATTTCATGATGCATTTGTATAACGAACAAACAACCAATATGGAGTTTGTGCAGTACCTTTATCAAAACCAAGTAAACGTGCGAGTGACAATTACTTGGTGGCAGTAATAATAAAGTGTAACATTTGGATGTGGACTTGGATGTGGACTTGGACTTGAGTGTGGTCTGCGGAGTAGAGCGGGGGATAGATCACTTTGCGGCAATGGACTAGCATGCTGCTTAGTGACCTATCCCCCGCTCAAAGGGTATCTTTACGTGACCTTGACCCACATACAATGTATAGTTGGTGGGGGTATAAAAAGGGCAAACCAATTGGATAGATACACCACTTTCATACCATGGCTCCACTTGACAACACCGTGTTCCATCGCGACAGAATTCTTTCAATTCTGGAGGTAATACCTGTAGAAGTTATAGAAGCAGAGGACCAACTACCTGCGGTTGACCAGGAAGAGGAGGAAGAAGAAATAATGGACATTGAAACGGACTCGGACGAAGCTGGTTTAACGGATAATGAAATGGACTTGCACGCCTACGAAACATTAGAGTCATCATCTGAGTCGGAAATTGAAGAAGAAGAACAAGACACTCCTCATCGTCCAATGGATAGGATGTTAGTAGCCAGAAGAATTATGTATTGTCATCGCTACCTATTTCGTGATGAGAATGATTCCGACTCTGATGGTGATGTTTCACCTTTGTAAAAAGTTAAAAAAAAGAATGTGAGCGGGGGATAGAGCACTTTGTAGTAAATGATGCTGCTTAGTGCTCTATCCCCCGCTCAAAATAATAATTCCAAATGACCTTGACCTATATAAATTTTGCTCAAACAGACGTCTTTAAAAAAACTTGTACAAATTATTGAATCTAGACCAAATATCATCAATTTATCAAGCTTACTGATAAATTTATTACAAACGGTTGTGTAAAGGCTAAATTTAGCACATGATTGATAACCTGTTTCTATATGACGTCACTTTCCCCACCTATCTGCCTCGGATATAAATAGTCCCGGTGGAGCGCGCTGCTCATTATTGCGTGGACATTCACAGAGTGTGCATTCAAAGCCAAACTGTTTGAAATGGCTCTTTGCGACATTTGTGGGGAAATCTTTCAAGACGAAGATCTTTTCACCCTACACAGAGAATTACATGAAGACGAAGATAGAAAAGAAGATATTACCATGGATGAAATAGACTTAGACTCAATTGACCGGTTTTTGGAAGAGCACCAGAAGCAGACGGACTACTGGGACAGCTGTCTACAGCAAATGCAAAGAAGAAGACCTAGTGTGATACAATTTGCTGGTGCTGGACCATCTACTGCTACAAGACCTATTGAAGAAGAGGACACCGAAGAAGAGGACACCGAAGAAGAGGATATGGAAGAAGAAGAACTGGAAGATGTAAGACAACTGCGCACCACGGCCTTGCCAGGACGAGTTGTAACACATTTCAAAATTAATAACGTTCAATTGGAACTGGAAACATTCATAACCCAGGCTAAGGAACTTGTTGGTCAAACTTTGAGGGAAGAACTACAAAGGCTAAATTTTATTAAATTTGGAATGGTGTTAGAGGCTATGTTTAACAATACTGATGGTGAAACAGCATTGAGAGCATTCATTACCAAAAATCGAACCCTTACCTTCACCTCCGACATTGATAATATTATTGAAGAATGCTTGGAGGAACTTATAACCAAACTCCAAGAACATGAAGGAAGAGGATCTGGATGGACTTTGTCATCAATTGAAGGTATGGATGTTAGGGTTCATAAACATGGATATGGTTTAAGAGGTAGTAGTTTTATCCCTCTACCAAAGAAAATCCAAAACACTAACTCGTGTAGAAATGTTCAAAATGAGGGTAATGAATGTTTCAAGTATGCAATGTTAACCAAGTATGTTAAAAACAATCCTTGTAGAGTTGGTAGAGAATACTACGAGAATGAACACCGCTACAACTTTCAAGGTCTTACTTACCCAGTTACTTTAAAAGATATTGACAAATTTGAAAAGAAAAATCCTGGCGTTTCAGTCAATGTTTTTGGTCTGGATGATTCGAACAACGTTTATCCTTTGCGGGTAGTAAAGGTTGAGCAAAGAAACCACACGGATTTGCTATTGATAACTAAGGGTGAAATCTCCCATTATGTATGGATAAAGGACTTTGAAGCCTTAGTTGTAAAACAATTGACCAAAAGAGTAAATAGGATTACAGTTTGCAAGAGATGTTTCTGCTTTTCTTGGAAAGATTCAAGACGTGGAGGATTGGACTGGTTATTGGAACATAAAAGACTTTGCAACGAGAACTATGAAGTAAAGATAAGTCTTCCACCGCCTACCCGAGCTTCAATACAATTTAACAAGACAGTTCACCAATACCGAATTCCACTAGTGGTCTACGCAGATTTTGAATCAACGTTAGTACCACAGGAGCTGCCGGACGGCGAAGTGACTAGAAGAACAAAATATCAGTTGCATCAACCCAACAGTTTTTGTTTACTAGTTAAATCAACCTTGTCTGAAAACCAATTGCAAGACTATGGTTTAACATCCACTCCAATACTCTACCGTGGTGAAGAAGCCGCTAAGTATTTTGTAGACCAACTGTACGATATTGCTGGAAAGGTTCAACGCTTGTTCGGTAATATTGTACCTATGGAACCTTTAAACCAAAATCAACAAGAAGAATACAACGTAGCGACAAGATGCTATTTGTGCAAGAAGATGTTCAGTGAAGAAAATTCAAAAGTAAGAGATCACGATCACCTGACAGGGTTATACAGAGGAGCTGCTTGTAATTCATGCAATATAAATTACAAACTGCCAAACTTTATTCCTGTCGTTTTACACAATCTTAGCGGCTACGACTCCCACTTTATTATTCCAGAGTTAGGAAGAGATGACGGTAAAATTGATGTTCTTGCTACAACATTGGAAAAGTACATCAGCTTTTCAAAAACAGTAGGTAAAATTAAACTTCGCTTCGTAGACTCTTACAGATTTATGCCATCTAGTTTAGCCAAATTGTCAGAGAACCTAAGAAGAGAAGACTTAAAAGAAACCAGCAAAATTGTATCTGAAGATAAATTGGACCTAGTATTACGGAAAAGAGTTTTCCCCTATGATTATATAACATCTACAGAAAAGTTTGAAGAAACCAGTCTGCCACCGATTGAAGCCTTCAACAGCAAATTAAACGAAAGTGAAATCTCCGTTGAAGACTACAATCATGCTTGTAATGTTTGGAACCAACTAAACATTCAAACCTTAGGGGAATATTCTGACTTTTATATAAAATTGGACGTAACTCTGCTGTGCGATGTGATGGAAGAATTTCGAAACACCTGCTTCTCCGCCTATGGACTGGACCCTCTACACTCGTACACATCTCCAGGATTAGCATGGCAAGCTATGCTAAAGTCAACCAACTGTCGACTGGAACTTCTAACGGATATTGATATGGTGCTCATGATGGAATCTGGTGTACGGGGCGGTTTGACACAAGCTGTAACACGTCATGTCAAAGCCAACAACAAGTACATCCCCGGCTTCGACGAGCAACAACCATTGGTCTACCTTGGCTACTTTGACGCAAACAACCTTTATGGTTGGGCAATGTCAAATCCGCTTCCCTACGCTGACTTCAAATGGATCGACCCGGCCACCATCGGAGACATCTCACAGATTCCAAAAGATGGTCCAAAAGGCTATATTTTGGACTGTGATTTTGAATACCCGGAGCACCTTCATGACCATCACTACGACTTGCCTCTCCTAGCCAAGACTGAAGTTTCACCGACAGGAAGATGGCCAAAATTGATGATGACCTTGGAGAATAAAGATCGGTATGTGGCTCACTACTGGGTAGTTCAACAGGCTCTTGAATTGGGTCTACGTATAGTGAGAATTCATAGAGCAATTGAATTCACCCAGTCTTGTTGGTTGAAACCATATATTGATTCCAACACTACAAGAAGAGCTGCAGCGACAACAGCATTTGAAAAGGACTTTTACAAATTAATGAACAACGCCATCTTTAGAAAGACATTGGAGAACAAAAGAAAACACAAAAATGTAAAATTAGTGAGTGATCCTAGGAAATTGGAAAAATTAGTGCAAAAACCAAATTTCGGAACATCCATGATTATAAACGAAAATCTAGTCGCTGTCAGTATGAAGAAAACAACAATAGTCATGGACCGTCCGTTATACATAGGTATGTCGATTTTGGACATCAGTAAAACCCTGATGTATGATTTCCATTATAACAAAATGGTTAAACACTACGGAAGGGAAAACATTGGAGTCGCATACATGGATACTGACGCATTTATCTACTGGATAAAGACTTTGGACATGTATGAAGACCTAAGGACTTTTCCATACAAAAAAGATTTCGACTATTCTGACTATCCGAAGAACCATCCAAATTATAATGAAAAATATAAAAAAGTAATTGGAAAATTTAAATATGAAGCAAATGGAATGCCTTTAGAAGAAATAGTGGCGCTGATGGCGAAATTGTATTCATTTAAGATGTACCACGAGAACAACACACCGACAGTCAAGAAAGCAAAAGGAGTGAAGACATCTTATTTGAAAAAACACGTGACATTTGACCATTACAAGACTTGTTTGTTTGAAGATACTACAATATCAGCAACATTCAACAATATCCGAAGCTTCAAGCATCAAGTCTACAGTGTCACCGAAATTAAAAAAGCACTGTCAGCTCGGGATGATAAAAGACACATAATGCCCGACAAAATCCACACTCTTCCTTTTGGTCATTACTCCCTAAACCCTATCAACTAGTAACCTATTCTTCGTCCTTCTACAACTTCGACCTTATTCCTTTCTCCTTCCGTAAAAAAATGGGGAACACGGCAAGTCCAACGCCGTGTTCCCCATTTTTTTACACAAGTTTGGATGACCTTGACCCATATAAATGATGTGAATATTTAAAACAACATTCATTGTGATTATACTTGTGACACAACAAACATTGAAACCTGCAATATGAAGGACTTGAAGCAACAAATTGTCAACGAACTTCATAAACCTGCAAGAAGAAAGTTTCCACGAAGAAATACGGTGATAAAAGGAATTAATGATTTATATCAAGCAGATTTAATCGAAATGATTCCTTATAGCAAACAAAATAAAGGATATAAATACATATTGACTGTTATTAACTGTTTTTCGAAAATGGCAGATGCTTTACCGCTAAAAGATAAAAGTGGCAAAAGTGTTACAAAAGCAATGGAAATAGCTATACAAAGAGACAAACATACTATTAAACATTTACAAACAGATGATGGAAAAGAATATTTTAATAAGAAATTTGCAAATTTAATGAAAAAACACAATATAAACCATTATTCAACCAATTCAGAGGTAAAAGCCTCAATAATTGAAAGATTCAACAGAACTTTAAAAAGTGCAATGTATAAAATGTTTTCCAACAGAGGATCGCACATATGGATTGATATGTTACCAAAACTTATAAACGATTGTAATAACAAATTTCATAGGACTATCGGGATGAAACCAAACCAAGTAACTAGTAAAAATGAAAACCTTGTATTAAAACGTATAAAAATGAATACTAAACCAAAAGTTGAAAAACTAAAACCTAAAAAATTTAACGTTGGTGATAAAGTGCGAATAAGTAAATATAAAGGTGTATTTAGTAAAAGATATCTGCCAAATTGGACCAATGAGGTCTTTACTGTATTCAAAGTACAACCTACAGTACCCGAGACATATATTTTAAAAGATAATAAAGGACAATTGCTTGAAGGAGGGTTTTATGGACATGAAATGTTAAAATCAACAGTAGGTGATGTATATTTAGTTGAAAAGGTGTTGCAACGGAAAAAAGATAAGGTTAAAGTACGATGGTTAGGATTTAATAAGACGGAAGATTCTTGGATACCTAAAAAGGATTTGATATAACGATAAAGAATCATTTTAGGTTGAACCATTACAAAGGATGGAGATAGTACCACAAAAAGAGAGTTTTACTATTAATAATATAGATGAACTCACAGTGGATAATTCAGAATTCAATAGTGGGAAACATGGCAATTTGTTACCAAACACCGTGCTCTGTCTGGTTACCGGACCTTCCAACTGTGGAAAAACTAATGTAGTATTCAATTTGATTACAAACCCTAAAGGATTACGTTTTAATAATTTATATGTTTTTTCAAAATCACTACAACAACCAAAGTATCAATTATTGGAAAAAATACTGAATAATGTGCCTGAAGTTAAATACTTAAAATTTAATGCAAGCGAGAGTGTCATGCAACCACAAGAAGCTAAACCTTTCTCTGTGTTCATATTTGATGATGTATCTTGTGAAAACCAAAACACAATAAGGAATTACTTCGCTATGGGTCGACATAACAACATAGATAGCATTTATATTGGCCAAACTTACAGCAAAATACCTAAACAACTCATTAGAGACAATGCAAACATGTTAATTGTATTTAAACAGGACGAAACCAACCTAAAACATATATATTTTGATCATGTAAATGCGGATATGACATTTGAACGATTTAAAGAGTTATGTGGAAAGGCTTGGGCTGAAAAGTATGGGTTCCTAACAATTATGAAGGAACAACCGCTAAACAATGGTCGATACAGGATAGGATTTGATAAGTTTATATTAATACATTGAACATGGTATAAAATATTCATTGTTGTACAACACGTCTTGCTACAAACATGGTAAACCAAGAAAAATTAGTAAAAGAAATAAAATCACTTAGTGATTCTATTCGGGCTAAAAACAGAGCATTAAAACTAGGTATTAGCGAGAGAGAGAAATTCCTTGAATCTACTTTTAAACCTATTACTGAACTCTTGAAACAATTAAACAAAAAAGTCGCTAAACCTGTATTGGAAGGAGATGCGATTGCACCTATCACAAAGTTTGAAAGAGAAAGTGTAAAATATGAAGGTTTTAGTGATGAAGACCCGGAATCCTCTACATATAGTGGCTTTACCGGAGCAGAATCTGAAAGAGAGCTAGAATCACCAGGATATAGTGAAAGGGGACCTGAAGAAGCACCAACTGCTAGTGAAGAGGAAAAAAGAGAAGAGGCAAGAGAAGGACCGTCAAACATAAGCTTGTTGGGTGAAAACATTCATAACAAAGGACCTTTAGGAAGGAAATACATGGTAAAAATGTTACTCGGAACAATTCCTAATAAGAATTACCATAGTTATGGAGCGAGATTAACAGAAGATGGTTTAATGATAGGTAATAGCCCGTTAAACGTTGACGAACATGATAATATTGTTGTTGGTGAACAAAGATATAAGGGCACAAAAGGATTATTTGAATTATTATTTGAAAATAAGCCTTCAGTATCGTTAGTAAAAGAAAAAGACATGGAAGCATATAAAAAGATTTTGGAACAGACAAATGCATATAGGAGAAAGTATTTACCTGACCAGCTTCCTTTTAGATCTAAGTCTTTAAAATATAGAGAATTTGTATCCAAGTTAATACCAACTAGAAGACAAACAATGCCGTTAACACAAAGAAAACCTGTAAAACGAAGATTTATGGCATCCACTTTGGATGTAAGTGCTCAGGAACGAAGAAAAAGAAGTAAGTCTGTTACAGGTACAGGTTTAATGAAGAAACTATATAACACAAATGTGATTTATTACAATAATATCAATAAATTGGTGGATAGAATGAAACTAATACATGAAGCTAAAGAAGCGGGTCATACTGGATTGGAAAACGAATGGGTGGCTTTAGTGGATGAACTCCGAAACCGTGGGGTAATCACATAAAAATGCGTTACTCTCTAGATCACTATTCAGTTGCACCATGAGTGTCGACAAGTTCGGACGTTACTCCTCGGATGGGTTATATTATGCGAATAGTTTAAAAAGAAATGCTGGTTTACCACAAACACCTGATGGAGATTATGATATGAGTAATAAAAGGTTAAAAAACATAAAAGATCCTACAGATGAAAACGATGCAATAAATTTAAAAATATTAAAGGAAAAGATATCGCCAACATAAGACTACAAAATAACACATATGACGCAGAAGATCATAGAATTATCAAAGTTGGTAAACCAAATCAAAACGGTGATGCAATAAACAAAGGTTATTTGTCATCTGAATTAAAAAATACGTTAAAATTCAATGGGAAAACGTATAGTGCTAACAATAAACGTATATCCAACGTAGATGACCCTAAAGATGCAAAAGACAGCGTAAATAGACGCTATTTACATTCCTTGATACCTGAAAAGACAAAAGATGGATTTTCTTTTTATAAATTTGTTATTAATGATATAGGTTATCCGAAAAATGAAAATGATGCTGTAAATCTAAAATATATCGAAGATCATTGTATCACACGTGATGTAGGAGTTATAGATTGTTTTGGTAATTGTTTAGCTAATGTAAAAGATGGTTCGGCTCCATCAGATGGTGCAACAGTGGGTCAAATGAAAGAGACAATAAAACAAGAAACAACTGGATTTGTAAAACAAGACCAAGTGGTATCACGGCAGGGGGATGTGTTTGTACAGGGAAATGAAAAGTTTACATTACTTGAACAGAACAATAATGTTTGGGATGGTAAAGGAAAGAGATTAACAAATGTAGGTATCGCTGTAGATTTATTTGATGTTCCAATAGTAGCACAAACTATATATTCTAATCCGTATAATGATGATCCTTACATATGTAGGTTTAAAAAAATACGTAATGTATCTCCTGGTACCCACGATTCCGATTGTGTTGTAGTTAGTCAATCTTTGATATTAGATAAACCAACTGGTGATATTTTTAATGCAAATGATAAGAAAATAGGTAATTTAAAACAAGGAATTGATCCAAATGATGCCGCAACTGTAGGACAGGTTATCACAACGTCATTAAAGGATAATAAAGTCTATACTTGTAGTAATAAACGTATTACAGAACTTAAAGACCCTCAACATGTGGATAATGCTGTAACTGTTAATTTTCTTGTTAAAGTTTTAGGAAATGCATTATTTGATGTATTCAATCTTATTGCTACTCGTTCAGGTCGTACTCCTTTGTTGGACTCCGAGAGAGGTACTTGGATTAAACGGGATATTGTTAATAAATATTTTATCAACCCTAATACTCAAAGGTTTAGATCATCAGACTGGGGTGATTTTGATATTTAACTGAATAACTCAATAAAGGACTTCATTTATGTTCAACTCACCATAGAGTTAACACATAAGTTATACATTGCGATTATAAAAGGACAATAATGACGTTCCAGTACATCAGTCCATATAGAGACACTGTAAGGAGAGGAGGTGGGATCACGTCCACAGCGGTTTCTCTGTTAAGTAAAGCTTTAAAACGAATTCCAGTAGGATCCATAGTAAATAGAGCAATAGACGCATTACCATACGAATTTCATATACCGGGAGGTTATCAGTATTGCGGACCAGGAACTAAATTGAAAAAACGACTGGAAAGAGGCGATCCTGGCATAAATAAGTTAGATCAAGCTTGTAAAGAACACGATATCGCATATTCCACGTTTGCCGATTCAAAAAATAGGTCGATTGCAGACAGAAAGCTTGCGGACATAGCTTGGCAACGAGTAAAATCAAGTGACGCTAGCATAGCAGAAAAAGCAGCAGCTTTAGCAGTAACAGCAGGTATGAAGACTAAAACAGCAGTAGGAGGTGGAAGGAGGAGGAGAAGAAGGGTAAAAAGAAAGTCCACCACAAGAAAACATGGAGGAAATATAAGAAGAAGACGACGATCTACCAGAAAAGGCAGGAAGAAGCCCACCGTGTGGTCAATGGTAAAAAACGGGGCAGGTCTTTACCTAAGACCTTATCATGCGTATTAAATGAAAGAAATCAATTGGTTATACCACATAAAGCGTTAACTAATGTTGAATTATTTAAATATATTTCCTGTTTAAAAATTCCATTTTTCCGCGGAGTATTCATGAGAGACAGTTTACCAAAGAAAATGTGGCAAAATGAGACTGGAATTGTAAATTTGGATAATACTGAAGGCCCTGGCACCCATTGGGTTTGTTATAAGAAACTAAATAACAATGTATATTATTTTGATAGTTTCGGTAATTTGCCACCACCAAAAGAACTTCAAAATTACTTTAAATCTGCTAAAAACATATATTATAACTATAAAAGAGAACAACCTGATAATACTTCAATATGCGGCCATTTATGTTTGGAATTTCTAGCTAAAATCATCAGTCATTATTGAGATGTCTTCCTATACGGTATCATTAACAGGAAAATCGTCCACTTTACGAAGTATCCTTTTTCCAGCGTTACGCTTGCAAAAAGGAAGATTTTGGGAGGCGGCACTATTGGATTTTACAACTTACAACTCTATTCCCAATGTTACGGAAGGTAAAAATAACGTATTGCATTATTATAAGGGAAAAGATGCCAGTGGGAAATTTACAGACTTACAAGAGTGCAGGTTACCCACAGGTTCTTATGAAATTGATCATATAAATGAATTTTTGCAAACTAAAATGGGAAAAGACAATATAACATTAAAAGGTAATAATAATACGATGAAAGCTGAAATTACTTCCAAATATTATATAGATTTTACTCAACCAAACTCAATTGGTGATTTATTAGGATTTTCCAACGATGAGCCTGTTTTAGAACCAGATATAACACATTCCGGTAAGAAAACAGTAACAATATTAAAAGTCAATAGTATAGACATAACTTGTAACATTATACAAGGAGCTTACAGGGATGGGGCTAACACCCATATCATACATACATTTTACCCAAGTGTACCACCTGGATTTAAAATTGTTGAAAAGCCACAAAACCTGGTATATCTACCGTTGAACACCACTTTCATTTCAGACATCGTGTTGAGCGTATTGGATCAAGACGGTAACTTGGTAGACTTCAGAGAAGAGCCTATTACGATTAGATTACATTTAAAATCTACACTTTAATACAAAAACCATGGGTTTAACATTTAAAAGCGAACAACCTACGGGAAACCGCATTAGTAGCTCTTCAGCTGTGGAGGAGTTAACACGTGAGAACATTCGTTTCTTAGAAAGAATTGGATTAAAATTAACCGATTATGGATATACTGGATATAGCGCAGGGTCCAACATTCGACGAAACACTATGGGAAAAAGAATATCACACCCACAACCCTTACACTTCATCGAAATTAAACAATAACGATGAAATTCGTATCCCCATACAAAATCAAGACATTTACACACTACCATGTGAAAGTTACTTGTATATTGAAGGAAAAGTTACTAAAAAGGATGGTAAGACTACTGGTACAAAGGTTCCATTTATAAATAATCCAATCCCAGACAGCACGTAAGCTTAAACTAAGCTTGGTTTTAGAATATTTTTAGCTTATTAGCCCAAGCTTAGTTTTTGGAGTTCATTCCAAACTTAAAATAAACTTGGTGTAATGAAATTGTGTTACTACACTAACCCCAAGCTTGGTCGGAGCTCATTTTAAAATTGGTTTACCAAGTTTGTTTTTAGTCCATAAACTAAGCTCACACCAAGCTCACGAAAGTGAGTTTAAAATAAGCTGCGTGATGACGTCAACATTTATTCTGGTCTGCGCATGCGCTCTGTCCCGGGTCATTGTTTTCAAACCCCCTCCAACGGTCTTCTCTCCTACACAACAGCTCGCCACTTTAACGACGTCCGCCAAGCCATCTTGAAAAACACGTTTGTTGATGTGCAAGATTTTGTTCGACCTACAAATAATTCCGCGTTTGCCTTTATGTTTGAATTATTTTTTTTAAGTTCTTGTTAAGGTAAGTTTCAAAAGTTTATTCATCTAAAAGCCTCTATATTTCCAAATAAACTAAACAAATCCGTATGAACTTGACCAACATTTGCCATTTCCATGCAATTTAAGTTCACAATTCCGAAGAGATATTCCTGAAGATTTTGATTGTAAATATTAATGTAAAATATCGTAAATAGCCAATAATGTATTGTTTGCTTTCACAACGAACAACTTGCTTGTAGGATTTTTTCAGATCAATCAGTAAGGTTATGCTACTGTTATTAATTCTGAAAACATCTCTACAATCTTTGAATCTTATGCTGTAAGGTTTGATAACAATATATTATGTTGAAATTTTAAGGGTATTTGTTAATACAACGATTACCCTATACCTTATCATATACAAAATATTAACTTTATAGTTATTCTGCTCAACATCACACCCATTAAAATCATTAAATATTTCAATCATAATTTATAAATCGATATGTAAAATAAATTGTGAAGTGGTGGAGATGGCAAGCGTTGGCCCAGTAGATTCACTTTTTTCATTTGTTACTTGAAAATATTGGACTCATTCATAGGCTATGAATAAACTTTTGAGACTCATCTTTAGAAGAATTTTAAAACAGTACAAATGAAATACATGTCAAATAATACATTCCTTTATTTTTGTACAAATATATTCATCCCAATGGGTTTTTGACAAACTATATATATTATTTACTCAAGTTTGGAGCAACTATAAAATGGGCAAAAATAAACCTAAAACTAGTTCACTCACATATATCAAAACCAAGCCTAATGTGAGCCTAAACCAAGTTCACTCACCTAAGTTAAAACCAAGCCTGATGGGAGCTTAAAACAAGTTCCCACCAAACTTAATATGTGTTTAGTAACGCCCTGCTTTATGAAGCTTGGTTAGCCAAGTTTGGAACAAGTATAAAATGAGCTTAAAATGAGCCTAAAACCAGTTCACTCACCTAAGTTAAAACCAAGCCTGATGGGAGCTTAAAACAAGCTCCCACTAAACTTAATATGAGCATCTTTAATCAATGCAACTCTGGAGCAAGTTAAAAATGAGTTCAGGACAAGCTTAGAGTGGGTTTGGTTATTTGAGTTTGGTGGGAGTTTGGTGTTTAAACTTGGAATGAGCTTGGGAGTGGGAGCTTGGAACAAGCTCATGAACTGCCAACTTCGATCTTTAAAACAACTCCAAACTAAGCCTATAGACTTGGCTTCCCAAGCTTAAACCAAGCTTGGTAGCTTGGCTTGTTGGACTTGGAACAAGTTTGGAACAAGCTCCTGCGCTGTTGGGGATGGCTTTCCTATTTGATGAAATTAGATACGAAATATCAGGTGTAACAGTTGATTCCACTAAAAAAGTAGGTATTGCAACAACTTTAAAGGGGTTAACATCTATATCACCTAATGAAACAAACTTACTACAACCTGCAGGATGGGTTTTACCTACAAATGACACAATCAGTCCAGATGCAAAGGGATATTTTGATTTTCATATTCCATTACGTTTGTTTCTTGGTTTTGCTGAAGACTATAGAAAAATAATATTAAATGTTAAACAAGAATTAGTTTTGTTGAGATCTTCAAACGATAAAGACATTATTAAAGCTACAGACGGTACAACGGATGCAGACTTAGAATGGAAATTAACATTAGACAAAATTGTATGGAGAGTTCCACATGTTAAATTAGCTGACGAGCATAGGATGCTGCTATTAAGAAAGTTAAAGGCCGATCGTGATATTGTAATTCCTTTTAGAAGTTGGGAATTCCATGAACATCCCAGCTTGCCACCTACGGATCGTCACACTTGGACTGTTAAAACATCTAATTATGTGGAACGAGCCAGGTATATTATATTTGGTTTACAAACAGGTAAAAGGGACACCATCACCAAACATGCAGGCCAATTTGATCATTGTGACTTAAAAAATATTAAAGTTTATTTAAATTCACAATTTTTCCCATACGACAATTTAAATGTGTCATTCGCTAATAAAAAGTACAGCATATTGTACGATATGTATGCAAGATTCCAAAGTTCATATTACGGTAAAACAAATGCACCTTTACTATCACCAGAAAAATACTTAGATGGTTACCCTATAGTTGTAATCGATTGTTCTAAACAAAATGAATCTGTAAAATCATCAAGTGTGGATATAAAAATAGAAATGGAATTTAACGCAGCTATACCGGCTAATACAACTGCATACTGTTTAATTCTACATGATAAAATCGTAACATACACACCTTTAACTGGAATTGTTAAAAATGTATTGTAAAAACCGGTTTTGTTCCGTTTCGCGAGTATAAAAGCAGAGCGTACAGGCCGCTCCTCATCAGTTTGTTGCCTACTGTTGTATGGGTAGCATCGTATTCAATATGGCTTCTCCTAGTAGTGGTACACCTGAAAATGTGGTAGATATTGAGAAGGAGATATCTGAGTTTTTAGATCTTCAAGGTCACCAGGAAGGAGGTGAACAAAACGTTTGCGGACAACTTCACGCCAGTAATAATGTTGAAGAAAAAGGTAAAAGAAGAAAGAATATACAAAAGAGAAAAAGGGATATTGAAGATAATATTTCTTCAAACATATTGAGTGAGGTATTTTTGCGAATATTTTACCCAATCTCTTCCAGTTTGGACAAAAGTGTTTTAATCGGTGTTATGAAATCGACAGATTATTCCCCTACTGTAATTTTAACTCATGGACCCAAAATGATTTTGTTTACGGACAGTGCTTGGGAATCATTTATGAAACACTTGCATCTGCTAGAATGCTATTTAAGTAGTAACATGTTTGGAAGAAAGACAAGAGTAGGACTTTTAGATTCAAATGTGGAAATCGATATTATTAAACAACGTGGTGATCATCAGCTGAGGTTTAGAGACACAACAAGACATGATAACAAAATTCAACTTAATCGAGAGGAGTTTTTTATTTTAACTTGTGCGACTGAACCTATAACAAGATATTTGAGACAACTGGTGTTTTCAAGTTCGATTATTAAAGATTATCTGGAAGACACTTTGGATAAACAACCGGACGCACCTATATTATACGGACCTGTGGATACTTCTATATTTAATAGAGTTCCTCATGAAGTACAGATGTGGAGACAATTGGAAAAGTACGCTCAACTACATAAGAAATCAGTAAAACAGGAAGAAGAAGATGGAGAAGAAGAATCAAGTGTTAGTGATGAAAACGAAAACAAGGAAAATATAAAGATGGAAACTTAAATGACAATGGTTAGTTTTTTAAAACAATAACCAACATTTTGTGGGGTTAGGCCTATTGGGGACGGTGCCCACGTTAAATATACACCAACGCGCCAACAACTGTACGGCCTGGTATAAAAGTAGTACCTACCGTGGTGTGGAAATCAGTTGACCTCCTGACTTCATAATGAGCAGACGTGTGACCTTCAAAATGGACAAGGGAGAAGAAGAACAAGTAAAGTCCAAGCCTGGTATTATTGAGTTTCAAGCGTTTCGTGGTAATGATGATAGATTCATTATAAAAGAACTTGTGTTTTTGGACATGAATACAAGTGTTCCTTATTCGTTTTTATTTAAACCACCATGTTCTTATTCATCTTTAACTAGTAAAGCCGCTACTACCAACAGAAGGATTTCAAAACACTTCCATCATATCGATTGGTATGATGGTTTTACAAGTTACACGGACTTGTATCACATTATGCATCACTTTTCAGACAAGTTTACCATAATTTACACAAAGGGGCTGGAAAAGAAAAGATGGATCGAAGGATTTACTCATGTTCCGGTTAATGATGTGGAATTGGATAAGAATTATCAATACATGCTGGAAACCATATGTATTTGTACAAAAAGCCCAGAACATGATAAAGATAGACATTGCGCTTTGAAAAATGCCTATAAACTCGCCTCTTACCTTCAAAGTGGGGAGTGGTGGGGGTAACGGGGGTTATATAAGTGAGGAGCAGACCGGGACCTGGCATGAGTATGACTTGAGATTCCGAGACGACAACATCTCCGAGCAAGAAGACGATCTGTAACCTGACCATGGCATCTCACCAGTTCCTTCAGACTTTGGTCGAGCAGTTCAATGCTCACTCCAAGTCAACAATATTACCTGTGAAGAAGTGCTCTGAACTAAAAGATGAGAAGCACTACATAATCCATGCTATGAAGAAGATGGAGACTACAGTTGGGGAGGCCATCTGCTGCAGTCTCAGCGAGGCACCGTTTACTCCGGGGGATGAACCAAAGTTCCAGGTGTACCTGCCCAAGAGATTCGTCCATCTTCTACAAAACGAGGATCTTCGCTCTATTCAACCCGGGTGTCTATACCTGGTGTCCCACGGCTGCACGGGTAGCAATTCTACAGAGTTGACCATCCACATCGCCGACAAGCAGCAGTGTTAGATTTAAGTTTTAATGTTGTACATATGTTATTGTAATGTTTTATAAATAAATAAATCATAAAAGACAAAAAAATAAAAAAACAAAAAATGCAACATATCAATATGTGAAGTTTGTCACATATTGATATGTTGAATTTTTTTTAAACTTCGCGGGTGACCTTGACCTTTGACCTTTGCATTTCACAATTACCCCCACTACCGCACTAGGATTCAAATCTGCTTGGATGCGAAAAACGGTCAGTCTGTTGCCAACTAGCAAACGATGAGCACCTTGTACGAGCTTTGCTTACAACGAGTTATAACTGACTCATCTTTATTCCAGACTGCTTTACAAGATAATATCCCTATAACAATAAAGCAGGATATCGAAGAGTACAAGAAAGATAATAGAGGGTATTCGGGATACTCCTGGTATAGGTTCCAAGACGGGGAAAAGTTTTGTAGGCCTTGTGGTGATGCTGCCGTCAGAGACCTTCGACGGTTCGTACAGGAAGGTGGTAGAAAACAGTTCGGATTTCTAGCACCAATGTTTAGATTTGAAAACTACAAGGACACCTGTGCTATTTGTTCCATCCCATTGTATCGATGGAAAAAGTTTAGAAGTGTTTAATTGGATCTTCCATACCCCCACCACCATTACCCCCACCACTTTTTCATGTACCTCCAAACGCTGTGCCTCGGCTTCATTTCTACTCCAGCAGCCAACCTAGCAACATCATGTCTCTGAACGTCAGTTGCGCAAGTTACGAGGAGGTGAGCATCAAGACTCAGCAGGAGCTTAACGAGTTGTACAAGGAGTTGCAGCTGATGGTGGCACGAGGCTACCGTATAAACGTGCAAGTTTACGCTTGCAATATACGGAACACCCGGCAGCCAAAGGAAGAGCCTGGACACTCCTCGACAGCTTCCTCACCGACGTGCATGAAGACCGAGCCGGACAACTTAGATTACTTCAGCTGACTAGCAGTTGTATTTCTTGTTCTAACTATTGTAGAATATGTTTATTTTTTCATTATATTAAAGAAGTAAATGAGCAAAAACACCTATCTTGTTACTGACATATGAGCTCAGTAACAAGATAGGTTTTTTTAAAACACGGTTTGAATGACCTTGAAACTTCCCCCTCCACTGCTTTGCTACCCCCACCACTTGACTATTGATGTACATGGCACATCACAATTGGAAACCTCATTCCATCTTCAACAGCCAAACCGACAACATCAACAATGGCAAACCTACCAACAGATAAAACATGTCCTCACGTTTGCTGTGACTTCGTCCACGAGTTGGAGAAGAGGATGCAGGAGAGGGCGATACGAAGAAAGCAGATCCACTCAGAAAATATCATGATAGTCAACGGCTATCTTTTATTGTTTGGACTTATTATGGTTGTACTGTTCATCCTGTACGGCATAGTTACATGTGTCGGCAAGGTTGCGGAAGAAAACGCTCGCCACCATCAGTTGGAAAGTTTTAATGTTACTTTGTAGGTTATCCTTTTTTTAAACTCCGTTTGGATGACCTTGAAACTTCCCCCACTACTCCACCAAGCCTCCCACCACTTCACCATGTTCCTGCATGAGCATCACATCAACCGTCATTCCTTGTCCGACAAGCAACCATGGCAGACAACACCATCAGCCAAGCTGACTCCACTACTGATGTTGAAACGAGTACAGGTTGGACACTATCCATCGACAGTGTTCACTATTTGGAAACGATTTGTGAACGGATGAAAGAAATACTGCGGGACAACCCTGGGATGATAATTCAAATGAATTTACACTATGATTGGTCCCAAGTTAGAATGCAAGGGGACGATAACAACGGTCAACACTCTCCACAATATTCACCTATGTCACCAATCTACCCTTACGGTGAGTCTGACGTTGATGAAGATGAGGGAGACGAGGCTGATGAAGATGTGGGAGACAACATGGATGACGAGGCTGAAGAGGAGTAACCTTCATTCCCTTTTTTTTTAAACCTGAATTGGATGACCTTGAAAATTCCCCCTCTACTATTTTCTTTTTTTAAAACCCAAATTGAATGACCTTGAAGATTCCCCCTCCATATACGTTTGGTTTAGCCCCTCTACTTTTCAATACTGTTACCACAGTCTGTAGCTCACCTCATTCCTTGCTTAGCTATCATGGCGGACAGCACTCTTTCTCAAGTTGACTCCACTACAGATGAAGAATGGCCATTTTCATGGAATGTTCACCTGCAAGATTCAGCAGAAGTGGATATGTTGCATGAAAAATTGGTATACGTATTAAACGAAAATCCTAACATTGAATGTAGGATGACTATGGATTTCGATGCGACAGGGGTCCACACTCAACCTTCCACTTCCAGCCAGCCTGAGCCTCAGCTTCCGCCAAGGAGTTTTACACATCTCTACACTCCAATACGGCCTGAGGATGTGGTTATCAACGAGGCGGACTCAACTACACCTTATATTGAACCAACGAATTGGATACTTGTTGTTGACACCTTACACAAGGTCGACTTGGTATGTGACAAATTAAAGGAGTTGATGACGCAAGATCCTGGTCTTCGTTTTAAAATTGATATGTTTTTCATCTGGGGAGCACCTGCGCGGGGCTCTTCGTCTGACAGCTCTCCAAGTACGACGGACGAGGAGGAGGAGGATGACTAGTCATCTTTTTTAAAACTCCGTTTGAATGACCTTGACCTTTCCCCTCCACTGAGTTTATTTAAGGGGCACTCTCACTGACTGCAGCATCATTTCATCGCGCACCTTCACCACAGCAACATGGAAAGTCAACTCACTACTGTTGCGAACAGAAATGTTTTTCATGGCCAAATGACATTGATGTGGTGGATGGCCTGGCATGTAGAAAATGTGAAGCTTTTAATCAGTGCATGTGTAAATGCAAGTCTTGGAAGAAGCCGAAACCAGAGTTGAAGACATTCCATGTGTACCAGATGAGAGGGCATAAGTACACTTGTTGCCCTGAACGTTGCATTGAATTTAAACTAAAACAGCTAACCGGCTGCACATTGTGCAACAATCATTTTGCAGGTTTTTGCAAACATTATTTAGGAATGTGTCAGTACAGATCAAATTGGCATACCGAAGCACTCACTATCAATGAAATCGCTATAGACTCACAAGAGTAGTCTTTCTACTCTTTAACTTTTTTTCTACTCTTTAACTTTTTTAAAACTCCCTTTGGATGACCTTGACCTTTCCCCCCTCCACTCGCCTTAGCTTATATAAGCTCCGTCCCCACTGACCACAGCATCACTTCATCTTGCTCCCTCACCGAAGCAACATCAAGTATGGAAACTAAGCGTGTCTCATGTTGCGAGCATAAGTGTTTGGAGGAGCCGGGCGTCATCCATTGTGCAAAGAAGCTTTGGGAGGAAGAGACGGGGACAACCTATTGCTGTGAGGATAAGTGTTTCCTCTTACCAAAGTGGCAAGTGGACGGGTTGGCCTGCCAGCAATGTGAATGCTTCGGATGTTGCAGGTGTAGATGCAAGAATCAACAGCTGCCACCACCGGTACTACAAACTTTCAAAATCTACAAATCAAAATACTTTTATACTTGTTGTCCGCAGCGGTGTGTTAAGTTTCACTTCTCAAATCTTACCAATTGTCGGAAGTGCTACGGACAACCTGATGGATGGTGCAACCGTTTTCTGGACTCCTGCCGCTACAGATCGGATTGGTTTACAGATCCGTTGGAAATTGATGAAGTTGCCCAGGAAGCACAAGAGTAGTCTTTCTACTCTTTAACTTTTTTAAAACTCCGTTTAGATGACCTTGAGATTTCCCCCTCCACTTCCCCATATACCTAGAATACACATAGCCTGACAGTCAGTCGCTCAGTGACTGTCGTGGGGTGCGCATCGGTGTCGGCACTCCATTGTTAAGTTAAGTTTTCAAGGTCACAGTAATATCAAATTGTTGGTGTTGTGCTGGTTCAAGGTCACCTGAGGGATTACCGATTGCCCATTTAGGCAGAGTCATGTCAGAAACTCGAGTTTAACTTGGCACTTTTGCCGTTTCTCGTCGAATATTCGCTCCAAGTGGTCAAGGTCACGGGGACTCTGACTGAAACTCGGAGCGTAGTGCGAGAAACGACAAAAGTGCCAAAAATTTTAAGTTTCGGCGTGACCTTGACCTTAGTGGCGTCGGTGACGTCATTTTGATGACGTAAGGGGTGATGACGTCATCAGCACGTCATTTCTGTGACGTCATGGGTGTGACGTCATAGAAATGACGTCATTGGTGATGACGTCATCGATGACGCAATCGATGACGTCATCGGTGAGGTCATTGACCTCGATGACGTCATCCCTCAGGTGACCTTGAACTGAGCCAGCACCAACAACTTGACACTACTAATATAGTATTTTATGATGGTAAGAAAAACACAATTTGTTGAAGTTTTTAAGGTTTTACATGTTTCTTCAAATATAAATTTATGAATTCGTTTTTCTAATTGAGTATACGAATCATCTCGTAGAATGTATTTACATTTATAAGTTTTCTTGAAGATGTCTCACAAATAACTCATATTCTTGAATTTTGTTACAATTCTGAATTGTACCCGTATTATAAATATCATTCAAATGATCAAATTAATCCGTTCAGGTAACAAAACAACGATTGAGTGTGTGCCTTAGTCGTTGACATTTTTACTGTGGCAATTGTAAGTTTGTTACTTTATATTCAAAAAATGTTTCAAGGTAAAATAAAAAAAAAACTGAAATATATCTTACGGATATAGTTGGATCATTTATCCTTTGGAAACTCGATGAAAAAGCAACGGTTTAGAAAACTGTATATTAGTTTATAATGGTAAATTAGTTTTATCGCTCAAATTAGTGATGCAGAGTATTTATAGAAGATCTACCTAATTTTAAATGTTATTTAAATCACTGTGACTTAATAACACAATGGTTGAAATTTACCATGATGAACTTTACTACATACCTAATATTTCACAATTGGGATGAAATTTATTAAATTAAACGTTGACCTTAATAGTTAATTTTTAATAATTTACTTTTATCCCCTGCTATCGTTTCTCTAAATACAATACCATTATTGTAAAGTAAATGCTTTAACTTTAAGCGTATTACTAATGTACTTAGTTGAAATTGTATCCATATAAATATCTCATTTGCAGTTGATCTTAAATAAAATAGAATTAACTTTTGTGAATTATATTTCTATTAGTTTAAGTTTAAGTAATATAGTGGTGTGTATGGACAATCTATGAACTTGGAAAGTAATTAATAAACTTGTGACCTCCAAACTTTGCTATCCTCTAGACGCTATACCAAACTTCTAGAACAATAAGGTTTCCGGCCATCAGCTTTTATTATTTATATTATTCAGAAAACTGATGTAATTATTAGGTTAGCTGCATAAGCGTTCCAATTCAACAAATGTTAAAATTAATGGATGAAAATAAAATTATTTTCAGAATTTTTAAATATTTAAAATCTAAACCAAATCAAATACTTTAAAATTTATGCCGGAAGACCTTAATGATGCCCCAAATATATTTCCCGTATCGTTCGGTATGAAAGATTAGTATATTTCACCACTAGTCCGGAAGTGACCCATTTCTGGGCGAGATTTTCCATTTCCACGCTCGGCTTCGCCTCGCGCGTAAAACACTATCGAGCCTGGAAATGGGCTTTCCGGACGAGTTGTGAACGATACTTTTCATCACGACGCAATTATTAATAAATGTGGAATTTTAAAGGAGGATTATTTTTGTAAATTCTTCGCCATTGGACAAAGTAAACAAAGCTGGAATTCAAAATTTAATTTGTTTTAAACCCAGCTGATTGTTGCTGTACGGAAAAGTTTGTTTACCTTGGACAACAATTACAGAAAGTAATGTTTGTAAACATTACTTTCCGTACAGGTCAGTAAAATCAGCTGACGGTGACAGTTTGGGAAATGACTACTTTCCAAGGTCTCAGCTGTACGGCAAGTTGTCACTTTCGTATACGGAGTGACAGGGGCGAACCCAGGATTCAATTTCGGGGGGGGGGGGGGGGATATTTTTTGCCCAAGGGTACGGCGGGTCCGGGGGCCTCCCCCGGAAAATATTGGAATTTTTTTAAGCTAAATGGTTAAAATTTATAGTTTAAGAACGGCTTGACGTAATAATTTAAAATTCGGTAGACAGCTTGTTTTAGTAAAGAAATAGCTGGAAAAAAATAATCAAGTTCTTATCCTTCATATTTTCAAAATATCGACTGTTTAAAATCTTTAACCTTAAATTGCATAAAAACTACATAAGGTAGAAAAATGTATGTTCTTATGTGTTTTTTGCAAAATTTAATTTAAAATCCAAAGATGTAAAAACTGTGAAAATCGGTTCATAAATAAGCGAGATAGAGCGATTTTAATTAATTCAAATAATTACGCAGTTGAGCGAGGTGCCGCTCGAAAAGCGCGGTCGCGGCGCCAGAATGGATTTCCTATACCAAAACCTATCCCAGTGAAGCGGTACGACCGTGACTAGAATCAGTAAAATCGCTCTATGTCGCATATTTATGAACCGATTCTCACAGTTTACATAGTTGGATTTTAAATTAAATTTTCCAAAAAACACATACTAACATGAACTACCTTAATTAGTTTTTATGCAATTTAAGGGTAAAAATTTTAAACAGCCACCATTTTGAAAATATGAAGGACAAAAAGTTGATTATTTTTTTCCACTTAGGTCTTTACTTAAAAAATCTGTGTACCGAATTTCAAGTTATTACATTAAGCCGTTCTTAAATTAAAAATTATTCTTTAATTTCCCCTGGGTTCGCCCCTGCGGAGTGATGAAAAATACTTTTTGAAAAATAGGTTTCCGCGTGCCACCATTTATTACACCGAAGAACTTTTCAATTTCCGAAACGGTCGTACATTTTCCGATACTAATATATTTTTCTATATATATATTTCCAACTTAAATCTAATTTACGGCACTATAAAGCAGAAAAAAGAATCATTTCGCACACAATATTTTTAATGCTACTTATTGATTATGCTATTTACAAATTTCAATATTTACTATGCATTAAGAAAAGTTCGTAATTATCAAATGTCATGTATTGCGTTTATACCATTTTCGAATTTTCTAAGACAGCAAAACTATTCTAAAAAGAAAACCATAGGTTATTTTATGAAGTAAAATGTTTTAACAATTATGGCAAAGTATATCGGAGAAACAACAAATGCAACTCTTTTTTGCTTCTTGACAGGTTTCTTCTTATAACGAAACCATGATACCCTCGTTAATGATATATATTTCCAAATTCTCGTTACTTTCAATAGTTTTTAGCAAATCTGGTTATTTAATTTATTTGGCGATGTACTTTATTAACGTAATTACTTTAGGCCTACTGTATTGTCTTATAATTTAATTTAATATAAATCTAATAATTATAAAATATGTATTTACTATGACTTGTTAGTTCTCAAGTCACAATTGTATTAAACATTATTATTTTAAAAGTATACACATAAATTTAAACGGTAAAGAACGATAAATTTGAAATTGTTCATGTGACAGTAAACAAAAAATATCATGTGTTAGTTTCCTCGTCCGTTTTACATCCATTTCACAGAACTTGAGGACTATAGAAAGGGTTGGATATGAAAATGACGTAGTGCTGGAGGAATATTGCACAACGGAAAATAAGTTTAGCTTCTGGGAACTCACGCAACATAACACAATAGCACTGAACAACTTGCCAGTATTAACACTTTTGCATTTTGAGCGTTTTTGTTGTAGGACGCGTCTGTTGAGAACTATTATTTTTGTGGTTCAAAGAATTTAAGAAAACTAATTTAGACTGTGTTCCTGAAAATTTGCCATATTTTCTTCATCAAGATGAACAGAAATTAATAAATATTATAAACTACACATAGAGGTCGAAATGGCAATTGAGAACTGTTTTTCAATAATTTTTGTTTTAAGTAACAGGTTAATTCTACAAATAATTTAGCAAATTTCGTATTTTATTGCATAAACTTTTTCCCAAAAACACTTTTTATATATATTTATTATATATATTTTATTTACACAGAGATAGTGACGTAATGTTATTAAGCCAAAGGTTGAATTTTGAAACTACATATTCATTATATAACTCTCTATGAAACTACGATACAAGATTAAATCAATTGATGATTATATAATTTAAGATAAAGCTTGGAGAGTTTTGATAGAGAAGGCATACAAAAGTCAATGAACTACAGCAAGTTATCAATCCCGAAATTTTTATCCATGTGATTGGGAAGTAGAAAATACTTAGCTTGATGGTCAAGGGCATAATTATGGTACCAAATGCTTTCTAATGTTATACTGTATACCTGTAGTACCTACTTTTATGTGATCTACCCGTATCTACATGACGAAAGATACAATGATTAACGTAAATCTGGGCCCATCAGATGTTTTGTTTGGTGAAGTAATTGTGATCTGGGTTATACTACTACCTATCGTTACCTAAGCACTGTGTTAAATATGCTTAGGGAAAATTGTAATTTCACACTGCTTGTTCTTTCTTTGAAAAGGCATACTTCTTGGCAGCACTTGACAATAATTTATGTTTTGTTTTGCAATAAAAAACACACCTCATCAAAAGATCCAAATGAGCAAGGGTTATTTGTACAGTTTCTGAAGCAGGGGCAGAGTCATCTTATTAAATTCCTAATTACATTTCTTTTGACTCAACTGTATGAACAGAAGTTCCAAGTTAGTGCCTAGTGACATGAGACAGCCCGGTCAGATAAGCTCTTCCTGGGTTCACCGCAGCCAATCTAACTTTCGGACCTGACTGATCTCTATCGGTAGCCTCAGAGTTCTGCGATGGATTCACTACAAAACTGTTTTTAATTATTAAATGTCACAATTTCATCGGTAAGGATATGCTATTAAATATTTTAACTGTTTATAGCATAGTTTTTACACGTCATATATTAAAAAAAAGCAAATAACTATGAAGACAAATTCACTGATATATTTCACTCTCAAGTCAAAGGATATAAACGAGCATTTTATTATCAACAGCCTAAAATTAACTAAAAAACGATTTATTTACAAATATACAATAAAATTCAAATTTATAATGATTCGTCTTAAACATTTTTAAAGAATGTGCTATGAAAATTTTTAGTCATCAATTTTTTATTATATATATTATTAGATATTAAAATCTTAAGCTAGTTAAGACTACTGTTTTAATGTTATTTTGAAATGAGTGATTTCTCAATATTAAAAACTGCTTACCATTACAATTAGAGTTGTTATTGATATTAAGAATAAACGAAAATTAGTCAAATAGAAAAATCTATTTAACTGGTATGTAGTAGTTACAGAGAACATTACATTCAGCAAAATTTTATCTAAACATCTTCATAAACTATAAACATTCATTCCAGAAATGTTTTTATTTTAAACTACCAACCATCTCTTATGACAAGTACAATGTTTGTGAAAATTTGTTGAAAATAGTAGATTTAAGTTAAATTATATTTAAAAAATATTGAAGGACGGTCACATTTTTTATTTTAGGTTTTCCAATAGAAAAGTAAGCTATATTATCATAAAAAACTATTCTTTTAAATTTAACACTGTTGAACAGTTATAAATATATACTTATATTTATTTTTAATCCCAAATAATGCTGTGGCAAGTTAGACTTTAAATTTATAATCCTCTAAAAGACACTTATAACTGGACAAGACGCCAGTGGTATAAGACATACAAGTCAAATAGACCAGTCTAACAATCAACACAACCAATTTAACTTTCAGAAACATCTGTAATGGTTACCTGCCATTCTTATGCAGCACAAAATTTATTGTTTCGTGAAAAGTTGAGGTTTAGTAGCATAAAAAATACCCTACCGGTACTCCTTAGAAATATTTTATATTATATTCTAAATACAGTCTGAGAAGTAATCGAGCCATTTTCACACAACAAATTTTTAAGAATACGTAGATTCAAAATAAAAACTTTTTACCAAGCATAAAAAACCATTGTATTATACAACGAAATAATACCCTGGTTACATTAAATTGTTTAATAATTATTAAACCTTAAGCAGTATTTAAATGTCTCTAATTAAACCCTCAAATCAAATATTTTCAAGCTGAAACGCGTTAGGGCTATGTTTGTTGAAGAAACCTGTTTAGAATTAAAATACATATATAAATTTCATTCCCAATTAGAAATTTAAGTAAAACATTATAATCAAAGAAATGAAAATTTGCTGCTAAATACAGTAGCCCAAAACAGCAGCACTGCAAATTAAAAATATGGTTCTTGAGAATATTTATAATATTTAACTATTATCGTGTTATTAGTTAGCGTGGAGATTCGAAGAACCCTCGCCGAATCAGCCAGAATTTAAGGAAGTTGTAAAATCTTTAGAGACCATAAAACATACAATCTAGAAAGAAGAGGCGACTGAGATAGCAAAACATGGTTAAATACAATATTAAATCAAGAAAATAGTAATTGGAACTTTAAAGTTAGATATATGTAATTTTTTAAATTCTATATTTTGTGTTCATTTGAATGGCTATGAAATAATTAAAAGAATGGGTAAATATAGATACTTAAAATTTGTTACTGTATACGTAATGCACATTGAGCACTTTGCAAGTAATGATTTTTCCATTATTATCCAAACATTTTTGGATTCTCTCAAGTTTTAACGAGAAAGGAGGCTCGTTTCATTAGGAGGGTAAAAACTGTCAAAAAGAAGAAATGATATAATGGCTGTTTAACCAACAATTATAATATTAATCAATTATAATATTAAGTTTAGAGAAGCCGTATGTAGTAGAAAAGCTTAGAAACATGTTGACTTACTTTTCCATTACTTTATTAGGTTCTCTTCTAGAATGTTTTAAGTATAAAATAAGTAATGCCCTACAATTGGATCCAATTCTAAATAATAGAGTTCATCATATAAGAAAATGATCTTCAACATCATTGTATAATTTGTAATGCAACATTAATTATAATTAATTAATTGAGTCATTTTAGTCTCTTTTACGATGTGAATACAAGTGTTAAATTAATTTAATGTCAAATTTTTTTATAAAAAGTATAAAAAAAATCTTTGAAATTTTAAAAATTAAAATTATGAAGCTCAATGGAATAGAAAACGTTATATATTTCAATAAATGTTGTGATTTAATGTGGGAAAATGTTGATTGAATTACATTCCTTGTTCTGACAATAAATTAAAGCATCATCATCAACATAAAACTTGAACTGGCCAATTAGTATGATGATCAAGCATACATAATTCGATAAGAAAATTAGCCACAGTAAAAGTCGTAAAGTAATAGATTGACGGAAATCAGTAATAGAAAATTTCTTCAAGAAGGTCAAGAGTAAAGCAAAGTTTACCGGACCCAAGTTTATTGGTAATAGCCAAGTTTGTTTGTCACTAAGGTGGTTTGTACATACTTGTGGCCTACATGTTATTCTGACAGAAACACTCGTTGTTTTGTTGACGATTGTTAGTAGTGTCAAATTGTTGGTGCTGGCTCAGTTCAAGGTCACCTTAGGGATGACGTCATCGAGGTCAATGACCTCACCGATGACGTCATCGATGACGTCATCGATTGCGTCATCGATAACGTCATCACCAATGACGTCATTTCTATGACGTCACACCCATGACGTCACAGAAATGACGTGCTGATGACGTCATCACCCCTTACGTCATCAAAATGACGTCACCGACGCCACTGAGGTCAAGGTCACGCCGAAACTTAAAATTTTTTGGCACTTTTGCCGTTTCTCGCACTACGCTCCGAGTTTCAGTCAGAGTCCCCGTGACCTTGACCACTTGGAGCGAATTTTCGACGAGAAACGGCAAAAGTGCCAAGTTAAACTCGAGTTTCTGACATGACCCTGCCTAAATGGGAATCGGTTATCCCTCAGGTGACCTTGAACCAGCACAACACCAACAATTTGATATTACTGTGACCTTGAAAACCTAACAACGGAGCGCCGACACCGATGCGCACCCCACGACAGCCACCGAGTGACTGACTGCCAGGATCTGTGTACTCTAGGTATATGGGGAAGTGGAGGGGGAAATCTCAAGGTCATCCAAATGGAGTTTTAAAAAAGTTGAAGAGTAGAAAGACTACTCTTGTGCTTCCTGGGCGACCTCATCAATCTCTAATGGATCTGTAAACCAATCCGATCTGTAGCGGCAGGAGTCCAGAAAACAGGTGCACCACCCATCAGGTTGTCCGTAGCACTTCCGACAATTGGTAAGATTGGAGAAGTGAAATTTAATACACCGCTGCGGACAACAAGTATAAAAGTATTTGGATTTGTAGATTTTGAAAGTTTGTAGTACCGGCGGTGGCAGCTGTTGGTTCTTGCATCTACACCTGCAACATCCGAAGCATTCACATTGCCGGCAGGCCAGCCCATCCACTTGCCACTTTGGTAAGAGGAAACACTTATCCTCACAGCAATAGGTTGTCCCCGTCTCTTCCTCCCAACGCTTCTTTGCACAATATGTGACGCATTGTATCTCCAAACACCTATGCTCGCAACATGAGATGCGCTTACTTTCCATAGTTGATGTTGCTTTGACGAGGGAGCACGATGAAGTGATGCTGTGGTCAGTGGGAATGGGGTTTATATAAACTAAGGTGAGTGGAGGGGGAAAGGTCAAGGTCATCCAAATGGAGTTTTAAAAAAAGAAAAGAGTAGAAAGACTACTCTTGTGTATCTATAGCGATTTCATTGATAGTGAGTGCTTCTGTATGCCAAGTTGATCTGTACTGACAGGCTCCTAAATAATGTTTGCAAAAACCTGCAAAATGATTGTTGCACAATTTGCAGCCAGTTAGCTGTTTTAATGTGAATTCAATGCAACGTTCAGGGCAACAAGTGTACTTATGCCCTCTCATCTGGTACACATGGAATGTCTTCAACTCCGGTTTCGGCTTCTTCCAAGACTTGCACTTACACATGCATTGACCAAAAGCTTCACATTTTCTACACGCCAAACCATCCGCAACATCAATGTCATTCGGCCATGAAAAACATTTCCGTTCGCAACAGTAGTTGAGTTGACTCTCCATGTTGCTGTGGTGAAGGTGCGCGATGAAATGATGCTGCACTCATTGAGAGTGCACCTTAAATAAACTCAGTGGAGGGGGAAAGGTCAAGGCCATCCAAACGGAGTTTTAAAAAAGATAACTAGTCGTCCTCCTCCTCCTCCTCATCCGTTGTACTTAGAGAGCTGTCAGACGAAGAGCCCCGTGCAGGTGCTCCCCAGATGAAAAACAAATCAATTTTAAAACGAAGACCAGGATCTTGCATCATCAATTCCTTTAATTTGTCACATACTAAGTCGACCTTGTGTAAGGTGTCAACAACAAGCTTCCAATTCGTTGGTTCAATATAACTTGTAGTAGAGTCTGCCTCGCTGATAACCACATCCTCCGGCCGTATTGGAGTGTAAAGATGTGTAAAGTTCTTTGGCTGTAGCTGAGGTTCAGGCTGGCTGGAAGTGGAAGGTTGAGTGTGGACCCCTGTCGCATCGAAATCCATAGTCATTCTACATTCAATGTTGGGGTTTTCGTTTAATACATACACCAATTTCTCATGCAACATATCCACTTCTGCCGAGTCTTGCAGATGAACATTCCAGGAAAATGGCCATTCTTCATCCGTAGTGGAGTCAACTCGAGAAAGAGTGCTGTCCGCCATGATAGCTAAGCAAGGAATGATGTGAGCTACAGACTGTGGTAACAGTATTGAAAAGTAGAGGGGGTAAACCAAAAGTACGTGGAGGGGGTATTTTCAAGGTTATTTAATTTGGGTTTTAAAAAAAAGGAAATAGTGGAGGGGGAATTCTCAAGGTCATCCAATTTAGGTTTTAAAAAAGGAATGAAGCTTACTCCTCTTCAGCCTCGTTGTCCCCTGCATCTTCATCAGCCTCATCTTCATCGACGTCAGACTCGCCGTAAGGATAGATCGGGGACATGGGCGAATATTGTGGAGATTGTTGACCGTTGTTGTCGTCCCCTTGCATTCTAACTTGGGACCAATCATAATTTAAATTCATTTGTATTATGATCCCAGGGTTGTCCCGCAGTATTTCCTTCATACGTTCGCAAATTGACTCCAAATAGTGTACACTATCGATCGACAGTGTCCAACCCGTACTTGTACCGACATCAGTAGTGGAGTCAGCTTGGCTGATGGTGTTGTTGTCTGCCATGGTTGCTTGTCGGACAAGGAATGACGGTTGATGTGATGCTCATGCAGGAACATGGTGAAGTGGTGGGGGGTGTGGTGGAGTAGTGGGGGAATTTTCAAGGTCATCCAAACGGAGTTTTAAAAAAAGGAAAACTTACAAAGTAACATTGAAACTTTCCAATTGATGGTGGCGAGCGTTTTCTTCTGCAACCTTGCCGACACATGTGACTATGCCGTACAGTATGAAAAGTACAACCATAATAAGGCCGAACAATAAAAGATAGCCGTTGACTATCATGATATTTTCTGAGTGGATCTGTTTTCTTCTTATCGCCCTCTCCTGCATCCTCTTCTCCAACTCGTGGACGAAGTCACAACATGCGTGAGGACATCTTTCATCTGTTGGTAGGTTTGCCATTGTTAATGTTGTCGGTGTGGCTGTTGAAGATGGAATGAGGTTTCCAATTGTGATGTGCCATGTACACCAATAGTCAAGTGGTGGGGGTAACAAAGCAGTGGAGGGGGAAGTTTCAAGGTCATCCAAATTGTGTTTTAAAAAAACCTATCTTGTTACTGAGCTTATATGTCAGTAACAAGATAGGTGTTTTTGCTCTTTTACTTCTTTAATATAATGAAAAAATATACATATTCAACAATGGTTAGGACAAGAAATACAACTGCTAGTCAGCTGAAGTAGTCCAAGTTGTCTGGCTCGGTCTTCATGGACGCTGGTGAGGAAGCCGTCGAGGAGTGTCCAGGCTCTTCCTTTGACTGCCGGGTGTTCCGTATATTGCAAGCGTAAACTTGCACATTTATACGGTAGCCTCGTGCCACCATCAGCTGCAACTCCTTGTATAAGTCGTTTAGCTCCTGCTGAGTCTTGATGCTCACCTCCTCGTAACTTGCGCAACTGACGTTGAGAGACATCCTGATGTTGCTAGGTTGGCTGCTGGAGTAGAAATGAAGCCGAGGCACAGCGTTTGGAGGTACATGGAAAAGTGGTGGGGGTGATGGTGGTGGGGGTATGGAAGATGCAATTAAACACTTCTAAACTTTTTCCATTGATACAAAGGGATGGAACAAATAGCACAGGTGTCCTTGTAGTTTTCAAATCTAAACATTGGTGCTAGAAATCCAAACTGTTTTCTACCACCTTCCTGTACGAACCGTCGAAGGTCTCTGACGGCAGCATTGCCACAAGGCCTACAAAACTTTTCCCCGTCTTGGAACCTATACCAGGAGTATCCCGAATACCCTCTATTATCTTTCTTGTACTCCTCGATATCCTGCTTTACTGTTATAGGGATATTATCTCGTAAAGCCGTCTGGAATAAAGATGCGTCAGTTATAACTCGTTGTAAGCAAAGCTCGTACAAGGTGCTCATCGTTTGCTAGTTGGCAACAGACTGACCGTTTTTCGCATCCAAGCAGGTTTGAATCCTAGTGCGGTAGTGGGGGTAATTACAGTAGTGGGGGTAATTGTGAAATGCAAAGGTCAAAGGTCAAGGTCACCCGCGAAGTTTAAAAAAAAAATGCAACATATCAATACGTGAAGTCTGTCACATATTGATATGTTGCATTTTTTGTTTTTTTTTATTTTTTTTTGTCTTTTATGATTCGTTTATTTATAAAACATTACAACAACATATGTACAACATTAAAACTTAAATCTAACACTGCTGCTTGTCAGCGATGTGGATGGTCAACTCTGTAGAATTGCTACCCGTGCAGCCGTGGGACACCAGGTATAGACACCCGGGTTGAATAGAGCGAAGATCCTCGTTTTGTAGAAGATGGACGAATCTCTTGGGCAGGTACACCTGAAACTTTGGTTCATCCCCCGGAGTAAACGGTGCCTCGCTGAGACTGCAGCAGATGGCCTCCCCAACTGTAGTCTCCATCTTCTTCATAGCATGGATTATGTAGTGCTTCTCGTCTTTTAGTTCCGAGCACTTCTTTACAGGTAATATTGTTGACTTGGAGTGAGCATTGAACTGCTCGACCAAAGTCTGAAGGAACTGGTGAGATGCCATGGTCAGGTTACAGATCGTCTTCTTGCTCGGAGATGTTGTCGTCTCGGAATCTCGAGTAATACTCATGCCAGGTCCCTGTCTGCTCCCCACTTATATACTCTCCGTTACCCCCACCACTCCCCAATTCCCCACTTTGAAGGTAAGAGGCGAGTTTATAGGCATTTTTCAAAGCGCAATGTCTATCTTTATCATGTTCTGGGCTTTTTGTACAAATACATATGGTTTCCAGCATGTATTGATAATTCTTATCCAATTCCACATCATTAACCGGAACATGAGTAAATCCTTCGATCCATCTTTTCTTTTCCAGCCCCTTTGTGTAAATATTGGTAAACTTGTCTGAAAAGTGATGCATAATGTGATACAAGTCCGTGTAACTTGTAAAACCATCATACCAATCGATATGATGGAAGTGTTTTGAAATCCATCTGTTGGTAGTAGCGGCTTTACTAGTTAAAGACGAATAAGAACATGGTGGTTTAAATAAAAACGAATAAGGAACACTTGTATTCATGTCCAAAAACACAAGTTCTTTTATAATGAATCTATCATCATTACCACGAAACGCTTGAAACTCAATAATACCAGGCTTGGACTTTACTTGTTGTTCTTCTCCCTTGTCCATTTTGAAGGTCACACGTCTGCTCATTACGAAGTCAGGAGGTCATCTGATTTCCACACCACGGTAGGTACTACTTTTATACCAGGCCGTACAGTTGTTGGCGCGTTGGTGTATATTTAACGTGGGCACCGTCCCCAATAGGCCTAACCCCACAAAATGTTGGTTATTGTTTTAAAAACTAACCATTGTCATTTAAGTTTCCATCTTTATATTTTCCTTATTTTCATTTTCATCACTAACACTTGATTCTTCTCCTCCATCTTCCTCTTCTTCCTGTTTTACTGATTTCTTATGTAGTTGAGCGTACTTTTCCAATTGTCTCCACATCTGTACTTCATGAGGAACTCTATTAAATATAGAAGTATCCACAGGTCCGTATAATATAGGTGCGTCCGATTGTTTGTCCAATGTGTCTTCCAGATAATCTTTAATAATCGAACTTGAAAACACCAGTTGTCTCAAGTATCTTGTTATAGGTTCAGTAGCACAAGTTAAAATGAAAAACTCCTCTCGATTAAGTTGAATTTTGTTATCATGTCTTGTTGTGTCTCTAAACCGTAGCTGATGATCACCACGTTGTTTAATGATATCAATTTCCACATTTGAATCCAAAAGTCCTACCCTTGTCTTTCTTCCAAACATGTTACTACTTAAATAGCATTCTAGCAGATGCAAATGTTTCATAAACGATTCCCAAGCACTGTCCGTAAACAAAATCATTTTGGGTCCATGAGTTAAAATTACAGTAGGGGAATAATCTGTAGATTTCATAACACCGATTAAAACACTTTTATCCAAACTGGAAGAGATTGGGTAAAATATTCGCAAAAATACCTCACTCAATATGTTTGGAGAAATATTATCTTCAATATCCCTTTTTCTCTTTTGTATAGTCTTTCTTCTTTTACCTTTTTCTTCAACATTATTACTGGCGTGAAGTTGTCCGCAAACGTTTTGTTCACCTCCTTCCTGGTGACCTTGAGGATCTAAAAACTCAGATATCTCCTTCTCAATATCTACCACATTTTCAGGTGTACCACTAGGAGAAGCCATATTGAATACGATGCTACCCATACAACAGTAGGCAACAAACTGATGAGGAGCGGTCTGTACGCTCTGCTTTTATACTCGCGGAATGAAACAAAACCGGTTCTTACAATACATTTTTAACAATTCCGGTTAAAGGTGTGTATGTTACGATTTTATCATGTAGAATTAAACAGTATGCAGTTGTATTAGCCGGTATAGCATCGTTGAATTCCATTTCTATTTTTATATCCACACTTGAAGACTTTACTGATTCATTTTGTTTAGAACAATCGATTACAACTATTGGGTAGGCATCGAAATATTTGTCAGGTGGTAATAAAGGTGTATTTGTTTTACCGTAATATGAACTTTGGAATCTCGCGTACATATCGTACAATATACTGTATTTCTTCTTAGTGAATGACACATTTAAATTGTCGTATGGAAAGAATTGTGAATTTAAATAAACTTTAATATTTTTCAAGTCACAATGATCAAATTGTCCTGCATGTTTAGTAATGGCGTCTCTTCTACCTGTTTGTAAACCAAATATAATATACCTGGCTCGCTCTACATAATTCGATGTTTTAACAGTCCAAGTGTGTCGATCCGTAGTAGGTAAACTGGGATGCTCATGAAATTCCCAACTTCTAAATGGAATAACAATATCACGATCGGCTTTTAATTTTCTTAAAAGTAGCATTCTATGCTCGTCAGCCAATTTAACATGTGGAACTCTCCATACAATTTTGTCTAATTTTAATTTCCATTCTAAAGTCGCATCTGTAGTAGCATCTGCAGCTTTAATAATGTCTTTATCGTTAGAAGATCTCAACAAAACTAATTCTTGTTTAACGTTTAATATTATTTTCCTATAATCTTCAGCAAAACCAAGCAGCAAACGTAATGGAATATGAAAATCAAAATATCCATTTGGATCTGGAGTGATCGTGTCAATCGTAGGTAATACCCATCCGGCAGGTTTAAGTAAATTGGTTTCATTGGGTGTTATAGATGTTAATCCTTTTAAAGTTGTCGTAATACCTACTTTTTTAGTGGAATCAACTGTTACACCTGATATTTCATATCTAATTTCATCAAATAGGAAAGCCATAGGATTATTTATAAATGGAACTGTTGTACCAACAGTAGTACCGTCCTTTTTAGTAACTTGTCCTTCAATATACAAGTAACTTTCACATGGTAGTGTGTAAATGTCTTGATTTTGTATGGGAATACGAATTTCATCGTTATTGTTTAATTTCGATGAAGTGTAAGGGTTGTGGGTGTGATATTCTTTTTCCCATAGGGTTTCGTCGAATGTTGGACCCTGCGCTATATCCAGTATATCCATACTCGGTTAATTTTAATCCAATTCTCTCTAAGAAACGAATGTTCTCGCGTGTTAACTCCTCCACAGCTGAAGAGCTACTAATGCGGTTTCCCGTAGGTTGTTCGCTTTTAAATGTTAAACCCATAGTTTTGTATTAAAGTGTCGATTTTAAATGTAATCTAATCGTAATAGGCTCTTCTCTGAAGTCTACCAAGTTACCGTCTTGATCCAATACGCTCAACACGATGTCTGAAATGAAAGTGGTGTTCAACGGTAGATATACCAGGTTTTGTGGCTTTTCAACAATTTTAAATCCAGGTGGTACACTTGGGTAAAAAGTATGTATGATGTGGGTGTTAGCCCCATCCCTGTAAGCACCTTGTATAATGTTACAAGTTATGTCTATACTATTGACTTTTAATATTGTTACTGTTTTCTTACCGGAATGTGTTACATCTGGTTCTAAAACAGGCTCATCGTTGGAAAATCCTAATAAATCACCAATTGAGTTTGGTTGAGTGAAATCTATATAATATTTGGAAGTAATTTCAGCTTTCATCGTATTATTATTACCTTTTAATGTTATATTGTCTTTTCCCATTTTAGTTTGCAAAAATTCATTTATATGATCAATTTCATAAGAACCTGTGGGTAACCTGCACTCTTGTAAGTCTGTAAATTTTCCACTGGCATCCTTTCCCTTATAATAATGCAATACGTTATTTTTACCTTCCGTAACATTGGGGATAGAGTTGTAAGTTGTAAAATCCAATAGTGCCGCCTCCCAAAACCTTCCTTTTTGCAAGCGTAACGCTGGAAAAAGGATACTTCGTAAAGTGGACGATTTTCCTGTTAATGATACCGTATAGGAAGACATCTCAATAGTGACTGATACTTTTAGCTAGAAATTCCAAACATAAATGGCCGCATATTGAAGTATTATCAGGTTGTTCTCTTTTATAGTTATAATATATGTTTTTAGCAGATTTAAAGTAATTTTGAAGTTCTTTTGGTGGTGGCAAATTACCGAAACTATCAAAATAATATACATTGTTATTTAGTTTCTTATAACAAACCCAATGGGTGCCAGGCCCTTCAGTATTATCCAAATTTACAATTCCAGTCTCATTTTGCCACATTTTCTTTGGTAAACTGTCTTTCATAAACACACCGCGGAAAAATGGTATTTTTAAACAGGAAATATATTTAAATAATTCAATATTGGTTAATGCTTTATGTGGTATGACCAATTGATTTCTTTCATTTAATATGCACGATAAGGTCTTAGGTAAAGACCTGCCCCGTTTTTTACCATTGACCACACGGTGGGCTTCTTCCTGCCTTTTCTTGTAGATCGTCGTCTTCTTTTTATATTTCCTCCATGTTTTCTTGTGGTTGACCTCCTTTTTACTCTCCTTCTCCTCCTTCTTCCACCTCCTACTGCTGTTTTAGCCTTCATACCTGCTGTTACTGCTAAAGCTGCTGCTTTTTCTGCTATGCTAGCGTCACTTGATTTTACTCGTTGCCAAGCTATGTCCGCAAGCTTTTTGTCAGCTATTGATCTATTTTTTGAATCGGCAAACGTGGAATATGCGATATCGTGTTCTTTACAAGCCTGATCTAACTTATTTATGCCAGGATCGCCTCTTTCCAGTCGTTTTTTCAATTTAGTTCCTGGTCCGCAATACTGATAACCTCCCGGTATATGAAATTCGTATGGTAATGCGTCTATTGCTCTATTTACTATGGATCCTACTGGAATTCGTTTTAAAGCTTTACTTAACAGAGAAACCGCTGTGGACGTGATCCCACCTCCTCTCCTTACAGTGTCTCTATATGGACTGATGTACTGGAACGTCATTATTGTCCTTTTATAATCGCAATGTACAACTTATGTGTTACCTCTATGACAAGTTGGACATAAATGAAGTCGTTTATTGTGTTCTTTTATTAAATATCAAAATCACCCCAATCCGATGATCTAAACTTTTTTGTACGAGGGTTGATAAAATAGTTTTGAACAATTTCCCGTTTAATCCAAGTACCTCTCTCAGATTCCAACAAAGGAGTACGACCTGAATGAATACCAATAAGATTGTATACATCAAATAATGCATTTCCTAAAACTTTTACAAGAAAATTAACAGTGACAGCATTATCCACATGTTCAGGGTCTTTAAGGTCTGTTATACGTTTATTATTACAAGTATACACTTTGCTATCCATTTGTGATAATGTGATAGCCTGTCCTACAGTTGCAGCATCATTTGCTTCTCTTCCTTGCGCCATGTTTGTTAATTTTTTATTACTACATATAAAAAACGCATAGTAATTATTTGGATCTAGATGTACTGTTTGTCCTAAGGCAGCCGCGTCTCTATCTGCATGACCCCATGACACATTTGATAACCTTCCATGCCTGCAATCCCAATAAGCGTTTTTGTATGTCAATAAACGAAATTTTTCATTACCTTGAATAAAGTCATCCCCTTGCTTTGATAATACTTCATCTCGTTTTGCAAATCCAGTTGTTTCTTGTTTTAAAGTCTCTTTCATTTGACCCACTGTTGCACCATCAGATGGTGCTGAACCATCTTTTACATTCGCCAAACAATTGCCAAGACAATCGATAACTCCCACATCACGTATGACACAATGATCTTTTATATATTTGAGATTTACAGCATCATTTTCATTTTTTTGGATAACCTATATCGTTAATAACAAATTTATAAAAAGAAAATCCATCTTTTGTCTTTTCAGGTATCAAAGAATGTAAATAGCGTCTATTTACGCTGTCTTTTGCATCTTTAGGGTCATCTACGTTGGATATACGTTTATTGTTGGCACTATACGTTTTCCCATTGAATTTTAACGTATTTTTTAATTCAGATGACAAATAACCTTTGTTTATCGCATCACCGTTTTGATTTGGTTTACCAACGTTGATAATTCTATGATCTTCTGCGTCATATGTGTTATTTTGTAGTTTTAATGTTGGCGATATCTTTTCCTTTAATATTTTTAGATTTATTGCATCGTTTTCATCCGTAGGATCTTTTATGTTTTTTAACCTTTTATTACTCATATCATAATCTCCATCAGGTGTTTGTGGTAAACCAGCACTTCTTTTTAAACTATTGGCATAATATAACCCATCCGAGGAGTAACGTCCGAACTTGTCGACACTCATGGTGCAACTGAATAGTATTCTAGGGAGTAACGCATTTTTATGAGATTACCCCACGGTTTCGGAGTTCATCCACTAAAGCCACCCATTCGTTTTCCAATCCAGTATGACCCGCTTCTTTAGCTTCATGTATTAGTTTCATTCTATCCACCAATTTATTGATATTATTGTAATAAATAACATTTGTGTTATATAGTTTCTTCATTAAACCTGTACCCGTAACGGACTTACTTCTTTTTCTTCGTTCCTGAGCACTTACATCCAAAGTGGATGCCATAAATCTTCGTTTTACAGGTTTTCTTTGTGTTAACGGCATTGTTTGTCTTCTAGTTGGTATTAACTTGGATACAAATTGTTTATATTTTAAAGACTTAGATCTAAAAGGAGGCTGGTCAGGTAAATACTTTCTCCTATATGCATTTGTCTGTTCCAAAATATTTTTATATGCTTCCATGTCTTTTTCTTTCACTACCGATACTGAAGGCTTATTTTCAAATAATAATTCAAATAATCCTTTTGTGCCCTTATACCTTTGATCACCAATGACAATATTATCATGTTCGTCAACGTTTAACGGGCTATTACCTATCATTAAACCGTCTTCTGTTAATCTCGCTCCATAACTATGGTAATTCTTATTAGGAATTGTTCCGAGTAACATTTTTACCATGTATTTCCTTCCTAAAGGTCCTTTGTTATGAATGTTTTCACCCAATAAGCTTATGTTTGACGGACCTTCCCTTGTCTCTTCTTCTTTTTCCTCTTCACTAGCAGTTGATACAACTTCATGTCCTCTTTTGGCTTTTACTTCATATAATTCTTTTATTCCACTATAGTCCGGTGATTCTAGCTCTCTTTCGGGTTCTCCACCGGTAAAACCACTATACGTAGAGGATTCCAGGTCTTCATCACTAAAATCTTCTGATTTTACATTTTCTCTTTCAAACTTCGTAATAGGTGCAATCGCATCTCCTTCCAATACAGGTTTAGCAAATTTTTTGTTTAATTGTTTCAAGGGTTCAGTAATAGGTTTAAAAGTAGATTCAAGGAATTTCTCCCTCTCGCTAATACCTAGTTTCAATGCTCTGTTTTTAGCCCGAATAGAATCACTAAGTGATTTTATTTCTTTTACTAATTTTTCTTGGTTAACCATGTTTGTAGCAAGACGTGTTGTACAACAATGAATGTGTTATACCACGTTTAATGTATTAATATAAATTTATCAAATCCTATCCTGTATCGACCATTGTTTAGCGGTTGTTCCTTCATAATTGTTAGGAACCCATACTTTTCAGCCCAAGCCTTTCCACACAACTCTTTAAATCGTTCAAATGTCATATCCGCATTTACATGATCAAAATATATATGTTTTAGGTTGGTTTCGTCCTGTTTAAATACAATTAACATGTTTGCATTGTCTCTAATGAGTTGTTTAGGTATTTTGCTGTAAGTTTGGCCAATATAAATGCTATCTATGTTGTTATGTCGACCCATAGCGAAGTAATTCCTTATTGTGTTTTGGTTTTCACAAGATACATCGTCGAATATAAACACGGAGAATGGTTTAGCTTCTTGTGGCTGCATGACACTCTCGCTTGCATTAAACTTTAAATATTTAACTTCAGGCACATTAGTCAGTATTTTTTCCAATAATTGATACTTTGGTTGTTGTAGTGATTTTGAAAATACATATAGATTGTTAAATCGTAATCCTTTAGGGTTTGTAATCAAATTGAATACTACATTAGTTTTTCCACAGTTGGAAGGTCCGGTAACCAGACAACGAACGGTGTTTGGTAACAAATTGCCATGCTTCCCACTATTGAATTCTGAATTATCCACTGTGAGTTCATCTATATTATTAATAGTAAAACTCTCTTTTTGTGGTACTATCTCCATCCTTTGTAATGGTTCAACCTAAAATGATTCTCTATCGTTATATCAAATCCTTTTTAGGTATCCAAGAATCTTCCGTCTTATTAAATCCTAACCATCGTACTTTGACCTTATCTTTTTTCCGTTGCAACACCTTTTCAACTAAATATACATCGCCTACTGTTGATTTTAACATTTCATGTCCATAAAACCCTCCTTCAAGCAATTGTCCTTTATTATCTTTTAAAATATATGTCTCAGGTACTGTAGGTTGTACTTTGAATACAGTAAAAACCTCATTGGTCCAATTTGGCAGGTATCTTTTACTGAATACACCTTTATATTTACTTATTCGCACTTTATCACCCACATTAAATTTTTTAGGCTTTAGTTTTTCAACTTTTGGTTTAGTATTCGTTTTTATACGTTTTAATACAAGGTTTTCATTTTTACTAGTTACTTGGTTTGGTTTCATCCCGATAGTCCTATGAAATTTGTTATTGTAATCGTTTATAAGTTTTGGTAACATATCAATCCATATGTGCGATCCTCTGTTGGAAAACATTTTATACATTGCACTTTTTAAAGTTCTGTTGAATCTTTCGATTATTGAGGCTTTTACTTCTGAATTGGTTGAATAATGGTTTATATTGTGTTTTTTCATTAAATTTGCAAATTCCTTATTAAAATATTCTTTTCCATCATCTGTTTGTAAATGTTTAATAGTATGTTTGTCTCTTTGTATAGCTGTTTCCATTGCTTTTGTAACACTTTTGCCACTTTTATCTTTTAGTGGTAAAGCATCTGCCATTTTTGAAAAACAGTTAATAACAGTCAATATGTATTTATATCCTTTATTTTGTTTGCTATAAGGAATCATTTCGATTAAATCCGCTTGATATAAATCATTAATTCCTTTTATCACCGTATTTCTTCGTGGAAACTTTCTTCTTGCAGGTTTATGAAGTTCGTTGACAATTTGTTGCTTTAAGTCCTTCATATTGCAGGTTTCAATGTTTGTTGTATCACATGTATAATCACAATGAATGTTGTTTTAAATATTCACATCATTTATATGGGTCAAGGTCATCCAAACTTGTGTAAAAAAATGGGGAACACGGCGTTGGACTTGCCGTGTTCCCCATTTTTTTACGGAAGGAGAAAGGAATAAGGTCGTAGTTGTAGAAGGACGAAGAATAGGTTACTAGTTGATAGGGTTTAGAGAGTAGTGGCCAAAAGGAAGAGTGTGGATTTTGTCGGGCATAATGTATCTTTTATCATCCCGAGCTGACAACGCTTTTTTAATTTCGGTGACACTGTAGACTTGATGCTTGAAGCTTCGGATATTGTTGAATGTTGCTGATATCGTAGTATCTTCAAACAAACAAGTCTTGTAGTGGTCAAATGTCACGTGTTTTTTCAAATAAGATGTCTTCACTCCTTTTGCTTTCTTCACTGTCGGTGTGTTGTTCTCGTGGTACATCTTAAATGAATACAATTTCGCCATCAGCGCCACTATTTCTTCTAAAGGCATTCCATTTGCTTCATCTTTGAATTTTCCAATTACTTTTTTATATTTTTCATTAAAATTTGGATGGTTTTTCGGATAGTCAGAAAAATCGAAATCTTCTTTGTATGGAAAAGTCCTTAGGTCTTCATACATGTCCAAAGTCTTTATCCAGTAGATAAACGCGTCCGTATCCATGTATGCGACTCCAATGTTTTCCCTTCCGTAATGTTTAACCATTTTGTTATAATGGAAATCATACATCAGGGTTTTACTTATATCCAAAATCGACATACCTATGTATAACGGACGGTCCATGACTATTGTTGTTTTCTTCATACTGACAGCGACTAGATTTTCGTTTATAATCATGGATGTTCCGAAATTTGGTTTTTGCACTAATTTTTCCAATTTCCTAGGATCACTCACTAATTTTACATTTTTGTGTTTTCTTTTGTTCTCCAAGGTCTTCCCAAAGATGGCATTGTTCATTAATTTATAGAAGTCCTTTTCAAATGCTGTTGTCGCTGCAGCTCTTCTTGCAGTGTTGGAATCAATATATGGTTTCAACCAACAAGACTGGGTGAATTCAATTGCTCTATGAATTCTCACTATACGTAGACCCAATTCAAGAGCCTGTTGAACTACCCAGTAGTGAGCCACATAGCGATCCTTATTCTCCAAGGTCATCATCAATTTTGGCCATCTTCCTGTCGGTGAAACTTCAGTCTTGGCTAGGAGAGGCAAGTCGTAGTGATGGTCATGAAGGTGCTCCGGGTATTCAAAATCACAGTCCAAAATATAGCCTTTTGGACCATCCTTTGGAATCTGTGAGATGTCTCCGATGGTGGCCGGGTCGATCCACTTGAAGTCAGCGTAGGGAAGCGGATTTGACATTGCCCAACCATAAAGGTTGTTTGCATCAAAATAGCCAAGGTAGACCGATGGTTGTTGCTCGTCGAAGCCGGGGATGTACTTGTTGTTGGCTTTGACATGACGTGTTACAGCTTGTGTCAAACCGCCCCGTACACCAGATTCCATCATGAGCACCATATCAATATCCGTTAGAAGTTCCAGTCGACAGTTGGTTGACTTTAGCATAGCTTGCCATGCTAATCCTGGAGATGTGTACGAGTGTAGAGGGTCCAGTCCATAGGCGGAGAAGCAGGTGTTTCTGAATTCTTCCATCACATCGCACAGCAGAGTTACGTCCAATTTTATATAAAAGTCAGAATATTCCCCTAAGGTTTGAATGTTTAGTTGGTTCCAAACATTACATGCATGATTGTAGTCTTCAACGGAGATTTCACTTTCGTTTAATTTGCTGTTGAAGGCTTCAATCGGCGGTAGACTGGTTTCTTCAAATTTTTCTGTAGAAGTTATGTAATCGTAGGGGAACACTCCTTTCCGTAATACTAGGTCTAATTTATCTTCAGGTACAATTTTTCTGGTTTCTTTTAGGTCTTCTCTTCTTAGGTTCTCTGACAATTTGGCTAAACTAGATGCCATAAATCTGTAAGAGTCTACGAAGCGAAGTTTAATTTTACCTACTGTTTTTGAAAAGCTGATGTACTTTTCCAATGTTGTAGCAAGAACATCAATTTTACCGTCATCTCTTCCTAACTCCGGGATAATAAAGTGGGAGTCGTAGCCGCTAAGATTGTGTAAAACGACAGGAATAAAGTTTGGCAGTTTGTAATTTATATTGCATGAATTACAAGCAGCTCCTCTGTATAACCCTGTCAGGTGATCGTGATCTCTTACTTTTGGATTTTCTTCACTGAACATCTTCTTGCATAAATAGCATCTTGTCGCTAAGTTGTATTCTTCTTGTTGATTTTGGTTTAAAGGTTCCATAGGTACAATATTACCGAACAAGCGTTGAACCTTTCCAGCAATATCGTACAGTTGGTCTACAAAATACTTAGCGGCTTCTTCACCACGGTAGAGTATTGGAGTGGATGTTAAACCATAGTCTTGCAATTGGTTTTCAGACAAGGTTGATTTAACTAGTAAACAAAAACTGTTGGGCTGATGCAACTGATATTTTGTTCTTCTAGTCACTTCGCCGTCCGGCAGCTCCTGTGGTACTAACGTTGATTCAAAATCTGCATAGACCACTATTGGAATTCGGTATTGGTGAACTGTCTTGTTAAATTGTATTGAAGCTCGGGTAGGCGGTGGAAGACTTATCTTTACTTCATAGTTCTCGTTGCAAAGTCTTTTATGTTCCAATAACCAGTCCAATCCTCCACGTCTTGAATCTTTCCAAGAAAAGCAGAAACATCTCTTGCAAACTGTAATCCTATTTACTCTTTTGGTCAATTGTTTTACAACTAACGCTTCAAAGTCTTTTATCCATACATAATGGGAAATTTCACCCTTGGTTATCAATAGCAAATCCGTATGGTTTCTTTGCTCAACCTTTACTACCCGCAAAGGATAAACGTTGTTGGAATCATCCAGACCAAAAACATTAACTGAAACGCCAGGATTTTTCTTTTCAAATTTGTCAATATCTTTTAAAGTAACTGGGTAAGTAAGACCTTGAAAGTTGTAGCGGTGTTCATTTTCGTAGTATTCTCTACCAACTCTACAAGGATTGTTTTTAACATACTTGGTTAACATTGCATACTTGAAACATTCATTACCCTCATTTTGAACATTTCTACACGAGTTAGTGTTTTGGATTTTCTTTGGTAGAGGGATAAAACTACTACCTCTTAAACCATATCCATGTTTATGAACCCTAACATCCATACCTTCGATTGATGACAAAGTCCATCCAGATCCTCTTCCTTCATGTTCTTGGAGTTTGGTTATAAGTTCCTCCAAGCATTCTTCAATAATATCATCAATGTCGGAGGTGAAGGTAAGGGTTCGGTTTTTGGTAATGAATGCTCTCAATGCTGTTTCACCATCAGTATTGTTAAACATAGCCTCTAACACCATTCCAAATTTAATAAAATTTAGCCTTTGTAATTCTTCCCTCAACGTTTGACCAACAAGTTCCTTAGCCTGGGTTATGAATGTTTCCAATTCCAATTGAACGTTATTAATTTTGAAATGTGTTACAACTCGTCCTGGCAAGGCTGTGGTGCGCAGTTGTCTTACATCTTCCAGTTCTTCTTCTTCCATATCCTCTTCTTCGGTGTCCTCTTCTTCGGTGTCCTCTTCTTCAATAGGTCTTGTAGCAGTAGATGGTCCAGCACCAGCAAATTGGATCACACTAGGTCTTCTTCTTTGCATTTGCTGTAGATAGCTGTCCCAGTAGTCCGTCTGCTTCTGGTGCTCTTCCAAAAACCGGTCAATTGAGTCTAAGTCTATTTCATCCATGGTAATATCTTCTTTTCTATCTTCGTCTTCATGTAATTCTCTGTGTATGGTGAAAAGATCTTCGTCTTGAAAGATTTCCCCACAAATGTCGCAAAGAGCCATTTCAAACAGTTTGGCTTTGAATGCACACTCTGTGAATGTCCACGCAATAATGAGCAGCGCACTCCACCGGGACCCTTTATATCCGAGGCAGATAGGTGGGGAAAGTGACGTCATATGGAAACAGGTTATCACTCATGTGCTAAATTTAGCCTTTACACAACCGTTTGTAATACATTTATCAGTAGGCTTGATAAATTGATGATATTTGGTCTAGATTCAATAATTTGTACAAGTTTTTTCAAAGATGTCTGTTTGAGCAAGTTTATGTAGGTCAAGGTCATTTGGAATTATTATTTTGAGCGGGGGATAGAGCACTAAGCAGCATCATTTACTACAAAGTGCTCTATCCCCCGCTCACATTCTTTTTTAACTTTTTGTTTAAACTTTTTACAAGGGTGAAACATCACCATCAGAGTCGGAATCATCCTCATCACGGAATAGGCAGCGATGACAATACATAATTCTTCTGGCAACTAACATCCTATCCATTGGACGATGGGGAGTGTCTTGTTCTTGTTCTTCTTCTTCTTCGATTTCCAATTGGAATTCCATTTCCGACTCAGATGACGACTCTAATGTTTCGTAGGCATGCAAGTCCACCTCATTGTCCGTTGAACCAGCTTCGTCAGAGTCCGTTTCAATATCCATTATCTCTTCCTCCTCCTCTTCTTGATCAACCGCAGGTAGTTGGTCCTCTACTTCTATAATTTCTAGAGGTATTACCTCCAGAATAGAGACAATTCTGTTGCGATGGAACACGGTGTTGTCAAGTGGAGCCATGGTATGGAAGTGTTGTATCCATCCAATTTGCTTACCCTTTTTATACCCCCACCAACTATACAATTTATGTGGGTCAAGGTCACGTAAAGATACCCTTTGAGCGGGGGATAGACCACTAAGCAGCATGCTAGTCCATTGCCGCAAAGTGATCTATCCCCCGCTCTATTCCGCAGACCACACTCAAGTCCAAGTCCACATCCAAGTCCACATCCATATGTTACACTTTATTATTACTGCCACCAAGTAATTGTCACTCGCACATTTACTTGGTTTTGATAAAGGTACTGCACAAACTCCATATTGGTTGTTTGTTCGTTATACAAATGCATCATGAAATATGCAATCTTATCGATTGCGGCATTGTCCAACGGTTCGCAATTCACAAGTTCCAATGTGCCCTGGCTGGTCTTCTCCTCTATAAGTTCCACCACTTCGTTGATGTCTTCTTCCAAGAGGATGAACTCAACACTGAAGCTCTCCATTGTTGTTGATAGTGTCTAGACAAATGCTTGACTAAATGCTTTATTCATCAGTCCTACATATATACCAATTTCCCCCTCCTATTACCCATTCCCCCTCTACCTTTATATGGGTCAAGGCCATCCAATAATACCCTTTGAGCGGGGGATAGACCACTAAGCAGCATGCTAGTCCATTGCCGCAAAGTGATCTATCCCCCGCTCTGTATTCCACACAAGTCCTAGTCTTTACACACACACATAAGCCCCCAGTCTTTTACACTTACTCATATACTCTGTCCTCCCTGCCAATTAAGAGTTCCCCATGTTTGCCACTATTTTCAATTAACCTTTCCAAGTCCCAAAACACAATGTCCAAATTAACCAAGTTCGCTCGTCCAATTTGAAACACACTATTCCCCCCAAAGTCACTTGCTCTCACTTGTTGTCCTGTATACTGCTTCTTCTTCCACGCTACAATCACTACCCTACCTTCTTCAACAACCATTCTTTTAACATTATCATACACCTTCTTCAACATCCCTTTACAGTTTAAATAGTTTATGGTTACATACTCCCACTCCTTACCAATGATCAGTGATCCACTCATTTTCTAGCGTTCCACTGGAAGGTTCAAAGCAGAATGAAGTCGGGATGTACAGACCTCCCTCTTTTATACCAGTTAACCGGTTATCCTTGCTGTAAAGTGGGTCAAGGTCATCCAATGCTACCCTTTGAGCGGGGGATAGACCACTAAGCAGCATGCTAGTCCATTGCCGCAAAGTAGTCTATCCCCC
>CM061533.1:259813519-259879394 GCA_030545055.2 Neoaliturus tenellus | reverse complement strand
TTTCATTATACCAGAAAAATAAGACACAGGTTAAAACAATTAATTGTGATAAAATAATTCACACCAACAGAAGCAAGCTATACTGTATATATATATATATATATATATATATATATATATATATATATATATAAGTAGATAGTAATATGGGGTTCCTAGCTCACTTTTGGAGACAATCAAAAATTAAACAAATTTCACAGTTTTTTAGTACAATTATGCAATATTTTTGCCATTTTTTGGCCAATTTTCAGCTTTTGTCAAATTGTCATAAAAAATATGCAAATTTAATGAAATTTTTAATAAATATGCATAAATTTATATGAAATTGTTTACGGAATAAAAAGTTTTTTAAAACCAGTAAAATTATAATTTTTTACAAGATGATTTAAAATTTATTATCAATACAATTATACTAAAATAATTATTCAAATTTAACTAAAGCAGTTTCTTTATCATCAAAAGTCTTAAAAGCAGTGACAATTAAATTTAAATCTTTTTTATTTAATTCTTTAACAGTTTTATCATCAATTATATTAGTAAATCTTTTTGGTAAATGTATTTTACATTTTTCTAATTCAACAATAATTGTATATCCATATTTATCTTTAATTCTTTCAAATTTTTCAATTTTATATTTTTCATTTAAATTTAAACTTTTTAATGGTTTATATTCTTTAAATCTTAATTCTCCAATATTATTAATTTCTTCTAACAGATCCATTTATATAGGGAAAAAATATTACAAATTCATTTGTGATAGATATGTTAAAAAGTTATCATCATAATTAGGTTTTATACAAAAATCCATATTTAAATATTTAAAAATCATTGGTAATAATTTTTTATATGATATATTACTTTTCTTAAAACATAAATATTTATTAAAAACTAGTGTAATTTTTTCTTTATCTTCATGATTCAATTCAAAATCAATATTGTATATTTTGTTTAAAAATTGATAGTAAAATATCCAATTTGTATAATTCTTTTGTTTTAAAAATAATTTTATATTCTTAGGTGTTATTTCAAAATGATTGGAAATACATAAAATATATAATTCATTAATTAATTGGTGTGTTTTATATGGTTGAAAATGGTTAAATTCTCTTAAAATATGTTTAAGATGTTTATTCTTATTACTTTTTCTCTTAATCTTTTTTTCATAAATAATTCTTTTACATATATTACATCCTACATAATTTCCAATAATAGTAAAATTAGTTTGATTATGACATCTATAACACATATCCATATATTAAAAAAATATTTTATACATAAATGAATTGAATCAATTCATTTATGTATAAAATATTTTTTATATATAAATGAATGAACCAATTCATTGTCACAAGTGTAAGAAAAAAACTAAAAATATTAATCCACAAATTGTTGAAATGAAAAATGGATTATATAGAATAGCTACTAAATGTTTAATTTGTAAAACAAATAAAAGTAAAATTTTAAAAAAAGAAGTTAAACCTATAATTAAAAAAGAATTAACTAAAAATGAACAAATAATTGAAGCAAATGAAATTCATGCTCCAATCAGAAAGAAATTTCTAAAAAGAAAAATAATTACATTAGGTATTGATGATTTATGGGCAGCAGATTTAATTATAATGAAAAATTATGATACCCCCCGTCGCAGCAGACCTGCGTACTCAGCGAATTTCCAAATTAGTAATATTAATTTTGATCAGAAAAACTTGTAAACAAAATTTCATTATGTGCTCATAAATAGTAAAATATTGTCTATTCCTAATGATACATATAGGGAAAGAGTATGCAGGTATGCTGCCATGGGGAACACCAAAAGTAGATTTTAAGCATAAAAAATATTTATTTCGACCATATGAAGCCATATACTAAGTTTCATCAATATCTGTCCATAATTAAAAGAGTTTGCCTATTCTCCATATGATTAACATGGGAAAAGAGTACGCAGGTTTGCTGCCATGATAAGTACAAAAACAAAGATTTTTTTACATAAATGGTTGAATCTCAACCAAATGAAGCTAAATACCAAGTTTCATCCAAAAATATTGGTTAATAATTTAAATAATAACACATCCTTATTCTCCATAAGATTAACATTGGAGCCCCAAAATACAATGTACTGTCGTTAGAATTTTTAATATCTCGGTAACCAATGGAGATAGAGCAAAGCTTCAAGTTACTAAATTGTGTATTTTTTTGAGCTAAATCTAATGGTCAAAATAAAAATTTAAAATTTTAAAAAATTACATATGAAAAATGCAAAAAACCCATTTTTGGGGTACAAAACCCCCCAAAACTACCCCTTCCGGTAGGTCGATATGTCTGGTTTACGAAGTCATCCAAATAAACGTAGGATTACACATCTCTACCAAATATGGTGTCGATCGGACCATTTTTACGAGAGTTATCGTGTCTAGGGTCACATACATATATATATACATATATATATATATATATATAAATTTTATTGACTATTATTTTTGTTCTCTGAGCACCTAAAAACGAAAAAGTAACTTGGTCCCGGGCTTAGGTCTTACCATGAGACCTACGGTAATAGCTTATTCCCTATGGGAAATTCGCTAAAAGGAAACGCTTGCCGCAGGTCTCAGACCTGTGTAGAGGCAACTATTGATCATTAACACAGATGTGTGCATGTGATTCATTAGATCAACAACATATCACATTAAATCGATAGTTATCATCAGCGATTAAAACTACAGAGAATTCAAATCAAATGGAGCTATCGATTGTTGAAAGCTTTAGATTTGCCTATAATGCATCGATTGCCAGTTAGTGGCACCCTAGCGGTCGATCTTTCCATTCAGCGTTTCCATATTTTAACATTGCTTGTCCACTCTTTAAGTAATGAAATAAGTCGCCATATTTACTCAATGTTCATAAACGTACATAACTTAACCCTTTGATTGCCGTGATGTAGCCTGAGTGCTGAGGATCTCTTAAGACTCTTAAGATCTCTCTCTGAGATCCCCTGTTTGTTGTGAAAAGTGCCAGGATCTCGTAGCAAGACTCATACATTTTTATACATACCTAATATATCTTGCTTATCCTGGCTGCTATTTGTGACGAATGCCTCTCCAGTAACTACCGTACAGCAGGGGTGCAGGATATGTTATTGAAAGTTAAAACTGAGCAACTAATAAAGATTTTATTTCAGTTAAATGATAGCTATAAGCACTGGTAAGTAGTTTATAGATTTGATTTCATTTTAATACTTGTGTTTTAATAATAATAAACTAAAATTTAAAACATTCTTTATCATTTCACTGCCCCATTATAAGCTGTTGAGTTTTAAGGCAAAGTCATATATGTCGTGTATCTTGGGGGAAATCTTTGATCTGTTACCACAGTACGATCGTAGAAATTTTAGGACGCAATACATTTTCTGCACTCCAACCGTATGGTACAGTAGTCTTACATATATTATAACTTTTCTCGTGTACTTTCTATTTCGACATCTGAATAGACACCCTAATTTGCAAACAGCTGTTAACAATCAGCTGTGTTTATTAACAAAATTATAATCCCAAAAGATGCCTTCAAATTTTTATTTTATTTTTAGGGAAACCACCCATAAAAATGTTGGATCTTCACGAGTCTGTGAATTTTTTCCAAACCCACAGAGAGAGCTCCTTACTATGTGTGTCAATTGAGGATTTCTCACTGTCAGTTATTGATTTGGATACGAAAACTGTTGTGAGACGATTCCAAGGACATACAGGCCAGGTGACAGATGTCACATTCAGTCCAGACTCTCGATGGCTGATCTCTGCATCGATGGACCGAACAATTCGGACATGGGATATCCCTTCTGCTCAATTGGTCGACTGTTTCCAAGTAAGAGAGTCTTCCCTAGAATTTTGGTCAATAATTGAATGGGCTTCTTTATAGGAATAGTTGAATTTGATTTTAATTATATTATTAAAGAAGTTTAGTGATAATAATATGGCATGAATATTATTTGATAATTATGTTCCTGAAAATTTAAATGCTGGCTTGAGATTGTTGGGCAAAGTAAAAGAGAATCTCACATATCGATATTTTAACTACAACCGACGCCTTCAGATATCTACCTAGTGTCCGACCATCCGTTGTACGAACGCATGTTAGGCATTAGCTCATCTGTTGGTGGCCTGTTCAGACCTTGGAGGAATAATATATAAGGAGTGGCCACGCTCGGCTAGAAGCGAAGCCGCCGCGCAACACGGCGAGTGGTGGGGGGAACTCCCGAGTCCGTACTCCGTGCCCCTGGAATCTCACATAAATTACCTAGTAAAAGAAATCACGAAAAATGAAGCTATTTCTCTTGCCATGTCTCATGACTTGTGCAGGTTTAAGAGCAGAAATTTTCATTCTGAGGCGAGAAACCAAATTTGTTGGGTCCTCCAACGGTGTCAACTTTGTTGATGGAACGAAGTACTCCCCAGGAAGGCGCACAACCTGTCCAAAAACCATTTCTGCTGAAGAAGTATTGAGGTCAGCACGGAAAGCATTCCTAATACCAAGAAGAACCACAGGCAAGGACTCAACCCATGTGGAAGCAGAGTGGCACATAATCGCTGCCTTCAGTTGTCTATGAAATCTTTCTACCATGCCGTTTGCACAGGGGTGGTAACTTGTTGTCCTAAGCCTTGAAAAACCACACAAATTTCCTAATTCGGCAAAGAGTGAAGATTCAAATTGTTTGCCTTGGTCAGTCGTTATGCGCAGGGGAACACCGAATCGTGATATCCAGCAATTAAAAAGGGCTGATGAGACTTCTTCGGCAGTGATTCCCTGTAGGGGGTGTGCCTCTGGCCATCTTGTGAATCTATCCACCACAGTCAAGCAGTAGCGTAGATTACCAACCTGAGGTAAAGGACCGACTATATCCACGTGGATATGTTCAAATCGACAACTTGGCAAAGGAAAGTCACTGATGGGTGTTTGGACGTGACGGGTAATCTTAGAACGTTGACATTCTTGGCAGGACAAAGTCCATTCCTTACAATCACGATTGATAGAGGGCCAAACATATCTCGAAGTCAACATTTTATTCATGGATTTTATCCCAGGGTGACTTAAGTTGTGCATTGAATTGAATACCTCCCTGCGCAAACATTTTGGGATGTACAATCGTTGCTTGTCATTTGTAATATCACAGTAGACAACAGCATCAGAGCCCGGAACTTTAGTCGCTTGAAGATTTAGTGAGGACAGATTGTTTTGAAGGATAGATTGAAGTTCTTCATCCTTAGACTGAGAGTCTGCTAGGTGATGAAGGTCAATGTTACTATTTTTGATAACAGAAATAGATTCTATCCTTGAAAAGCTGTCAGCCACAATATTAGAAGCACCGGAAACATGTTGTATGTCAGTTGTGAACTGTGAAATAAACGACAGATGATTATTTTGAACTGGTGGTAGTTTATCCTTCTTCTGTTGAAAAACAAAAGTGACAGGTTTGTGGTCAGTGTAGACAGTACAGGGGCTAGCTTCCAAAATATGTCTAAAATGTTTAACAGAAGCATAAATGGCAAAAAGTTCCCTGTAATAAGCTGGCCAACTAGCTTGTTTAGGTGTAAGTTTTTGAGAAAAGAAGGACAAAGGTTCCCATAAACCATCTTGATTTAATTGCTGTAATACTGCTCCTACTGCAGTATTCGATGCATCACAAAAAATTGCTAACTTAGCATTATTACTAGGGTGGCAAAGCAATGTAGCTTCCGCCAAGTGATTCTTACAGTTATTAAAGCTCTCTTCTAATGCACTAGTCCAAGGGACCTTCTGATTTCCTTTCAAAGATGCTAGGGCTGTGTGAAGGGGAGCCTGGAACTCGGCGGCGTGGGGAATGAACCTACGGTAGAAGTTCAACATCCCCAAAAACCGCCTAAGTCCTTTCGCAGTTTGTGGTAAAGAGTAATTCCGGAGAGCATCTATGCGATCAGGAACAGGTTTAGTCCCTTCAGCCGACACATGGTAGCCAAGAAAAACTACTGAGTCCACATTAAATATTGATTTCTTCACATTAATGAGGACACCGTAATCGACAAACCTCTGGAAAATTATCCGAAGATGTTCTTCATGCTCGGTAGTGTCTTTTGAAAACACTAGGACATCGTCAATGTAGGGGAAACAAAAGTTGAGTCCCTCTAAAACTTCATCAATAAACCTTTGAAAGGTTTGACCGGCATTCCGTAACCCAAAAGACATAAAAGGAAACTCGAAGAGTCCAAACGGGGTTGTTATAGCAGTCTTGGGAACGTCCTCTTTGTTAACCGGAATTTGAGTGTATGCTTTCACAAGGTCTATTGTAGAGAAAACCTTACTACCATGCAAACAATTTGTGAAATCATGAATGTGACGAACAGGGTAAGAATCAGGAATAGTCCGGGCGTTCAATGCTCTGTAATCACCACATGGTCGCCACTCATCATTCTTCTTTGGAACCATGTGTAATGGCGAAGACCATGGACTTTTAGAACGACATGCAGTCCCGTTAGCCAGCATGGATTCAAACTCTAATTTAGCAATTTTGAATTTTTCAGGGGCTAACCTTCTGGGTCTCGATGAAACTGGAGGCCCAGAGGTTGTCTTTATGTAATGAACTGTGTTGTGACGAACAGATCTCGGAACTCCTAAGGGTCTTGTAATATCCGGAAATTCAGATAACAGCGGGAAGTTATCAGTAGCTGATGCAATTAGTTTAACACTGGGTTGCTGGCAGTTAATGAATTGACATTTACTTTTTAGATTCGTATTACTGTCAATCAAAAAACCATTTCGACAATCAGGTAACAAAGAGTAGTGAGCCAGGAAGTCCGAACCAATGATTGCAGTACTTACACTTGCTACAACAAAGCTCCAGACGAAAGATCTTTCAAGTCCAATATTTAAGTTAAGACACAAGCTGCCAAAAGTGGGTATTTCAGAGTCATTGGCAGCCCTAAGTTCTATACCAGAGGGTTCTAAAGGTCTCTTGATTAAATTTTTAGGAATGCAGCTAATATCAGAACCCGTATCTATTAGAAACTTAAAACCTGAAATCTCATCAACAACCTGCAACCTGCCACTGTGATTACTATCTACCTTAAGTGATTCATGAGGATGGCGTCTTGACACATGGCAATTAGTCGACACCGCACCTAGTTGCCTGATTCGTTTTTTGAAGAATTGTAAGTACAAGGATGTACGCATTTGGAAGCTTGAGCCCCATAGCGGTCATGATACCAGCAGTAGCCATTATTCTTGGCAAGAGTAACATGTTGGCTTTTAGATCGAGTACGACTTAACGAACTGAGCTTACCGTTAGATGATTTAAACTCGTCTGATAGAGAGGTAACTCTCTCCTCCAACATGGAGAGTTTCTCCAAGATTGCCTGAACACATCCCCCTTGGACGTCATGCTTGTCTGGGGCTTTAGAGAATGAACTTATCTTCTTACCTCGATAGGACGAAATAGCATCGCAGTTTACTGAGGGTGAGCTTGAAGGTTGAACCTCTTGGATCTTATCAGCCATAATGGCCAATGAGTCAGTACTGACCCCAGTACCTTCTAACTGGGTTTGAAGGATGCCCTGGATATGCACCGGAAGGCGCTGTACCCAAATGGTCCTGAGTAGTTTATCTGGAATGCTGTCGCCGGCCAAAGATTTTCGAGTCTTCGAAGAAAGCGAGAAGGGGCATCGTTTCCAAGTTCCTCGTCCATGAGTAGCTGTCTGATTTTCCTCTGGTCTGAGACGGTTAATCTTCTTATGAGCTCCTTTTTTAAACTTGTATAAGGTTGCTCCATATGTGGGTGTGAGAGCAAGTCTTCTACTTCTGTAGCTGTCACCTCATCCAATTGCGTCACAATGTGGGTAAAACGAAGATTTTCATCAAAAATATGCCATAAAGCAAAAATTGCTTCAACCTGGACAAACCAAAGTGCTGGTTTTTCACGCCAGAAAGGAGGAAACTTAAGTCTTGGTGTTTTTGTTGGGGCACAGTTTTCATTAGGCTGGGTGAGGTATTCAGTGCCATGACTCGCACCAGAACGGTGCGAGATAGATTTATAGATTTATAGATTTGCATCGGTTTTAGTCCCAATAATGTCATCCAAATGGCATTTGAGTTTTTAATTTTCCTCTTCCAACAGGCTTATCTTTGACAATAATTCTTCATTACTATCCATGTCAGATATGTAGTGTTCTTAACTTGGGGTCACCAATGTAGTCCAGGATTTCACTTGTACTACAAGAGTTTATAATGCAATACTGATAGAATATATAATTAAGAGTGAGTTGTTGATAAAGAGAATGTAATTGGTTTTAGAACATTATTTATTTAACATATTTGATCACAATTATTTCTCAATATAAATGAGTTGATTTAATATCAGAACATCTCTCCCCAAAACAAAAACAAGTTCCATAGCAACCATCAAAATAATATTAAAACAACAAATGTCAGCTGGTCACTACAAGCTAAATGTTATTTGAAAATAAGACTGCATCATAGTGTTAAACTATAAAACTTGTCTTCATACAACTGTAATGTGAGAAACTTAAGTAAGAAAAAAGTTATTTTTATGCGTCAGTAATAGGTCTATTTTAATAAGCTAGTAATAAGCCTATTTTTAATAAGGTACTTACATGCCTGTTTTAATAGGCTACTTATAAGCTTAAGTGTAGGAAGTGTTCCGGTTATAGTGTTTTTATATGTAGTTATATTAAAAGAACACAGCAACCTACTTCACTTTTTTTACTATTTTTATTTTTGTTTACTTTACTTTTTTACTATTTTATATTTAATAATAGTAATTATGAATTAATTTAATTAATTCATAACTAGGTAGTATCGTTTGCCAATAAATTACTGTCCAACATATCTTAAATGATATACGGAACCTTACATAAAGCTGTAAACTCAATATTTTTTACAAATTATAATAAGGTAATATACATTGAAAGTATCAGTTCATGTATTATTTTTTTTGTTAAAAGTATTATACTAAGGAATAAAATTAATTTTACAGTAAAATATATGTATTGGCATAATTTATATTTAGTTTTTATGCAATAAAATCATCTCTTCAAAACAAATCTTTTACTTTAATGCCCATTTATAAACAAAAAAAAATTTATCTAGAAAAATATTACATCACTGGATAGAGAATTTAATCCTCTTTAAGAATGCAAAAGTTGGACTGTTTGATTTGCTTGGTTTGCTCAGGATTTTAATTCAAAGTTGCGCGCGTCGCGTTTTTCCCCATCTCTCCCGTGTTACAGCGGCGGCACCATGCCACTCTACGACCAGCCGTGCCACTCTAGTGGAGGGGAGCGGCCGGCTTCACTTTAGCATTGTATATCCATATGAACGTGGCCTCTCCTTATATATTATTCCTCCAAGGTTCAGACTTGACAAGAGTGTCTGATCCACACTACAGTAGAACGTCTCATATCCATGATGGGACCGGCCAAATGTTGAATATGAGGAGACGTAATAAATAATGGAAAATGTGCTTAAACAGTATTGACATTAATCAACATCGGGCAATGCAAGATTGTCGTTAGATCACATACCACATCAACAAATCCGATTTGAATGTGGATTTAATCCTATATATCTTAAACCTGAATTCTATTTTCAATAATATGGACTGGGACGGTGGCGTCGACCTGTAATCCACCTAATTGGAGGTCACGAATTGTGGATAGTTATAAGCGATGGCTTGTGGATACGATATTCCCTAGTGGCGATTAACATCCATATAGTGAATACTAGTTCATCCATTAAGACCATCCTCATAATTAGACCAATTCGCATATATGAAGTTTAAATTGTGGTTCGGATACCACGTTAAACTGTAGGTCCCTAGATACCATTGGCTGTTGGGCTATTAATTAACAGTACTGTCTAAAAAGAATGTCGGCCTTAGTCAAGTAACAACACTACAAGATCGCAACACAATCATCCTACACTCATCTCTCATTCATATTTGGGTTAAAAAATAGTAATATAGTAATTCACTTGTTCCTGATAGTAGTTATTTTCTTATTTGTCTTCAGTTATTTTAGACTTTAAAATGATCATAATGTAAAATTTCTTAACAGTTTATGACACAAAACTAAAGCATAGTGTAGATGAGACACCCTTTCAAGTCAGATCAGGCTCGCCAACAGCGTGTGTCAATAATGTTTCGTCAGACACTTAAGGATATATTGGGAGAAATCAGTGTGGAAAGAAATGAGAAAGAAATGAGAAGTTCCACTGTATATGCTTTGTTTTTATATAAAAAAATTGTCGGTTCAGCCATGTTTGTTGATGTTGAATGTGTTACAACTTTAATCTTGCACCATTTTATGATATTAACATTAACACTGTTTAAGGGGTTTTCCCCATTATTTATTACTCTTCCAAATTATAGTTATAGAGTAAACTGATATTTACTCTATACCTGGAGGTTGCACTACGATGTACTTTTTTTTTAAAGAAAATCGTGTTGACACCTTAGAAGTCAGATTTATTCATAGTTTCATTCGTAGGTCAAGTTTAAGGTCCATTTGTACAATAAAAATTTGCCAATCCCATGCAAAAATCGTTGAAAATGACAGATTGGAGTCTTAACTTTGCAATCAAATTTTTGCACAGTTATAAATGTTGATAAAATCCTATATAGCTTAATTAATATTTTGAGTTCAGGGTTAAGGGCAATTTCTATAGGAGACTGAATCATTTTTATCTTCCATACTTTTTCCTATAAGGCTTACAGTTCCAATTTTTTATTTGTAAAACGTTTCCATTAATGCCTTACAAACCTCAGTAATATACATAATTTCAGTCCTAGTGTCCGTACCCTTTTGTGTTGTTGTCAATTTGCTATACTCGACCATAAAAGCTCACATTATATTTTAAATTAAGTAAACAATTTAACTATAACGATCTGAACTAAGAGAGATTTACTGTATTGACACAATAATTCCTATAGGAAATAAATAATGTTTAGTCACCATTATTTATTTTCACATCTTAGAAAGTTGAGTGAAAATAGATCTAGTTGGTAACTTTTTCAATATTGCTCTAAATATTTAAAAGGGATTATACTAATTAAGTGCAGTAGTTCTCTAAAAGAAGTACAATAGAATACATAGTAAAGTTAAGGGATTTCTTGCCAAACGCCAACTCATGCATTGTTGTGAGGAGGAGGTTAACACTTTTTTAAGGGGGGTTCGCGCTATGGCCTTTGGGGGGGATGGGCACCCCTGAGTGTTGGGAGGACAAATGTTTTATTAATTTATGCGTAACTTGATTCCTCACTTTTTTACTTCTTAAATTAGTTTTGTATAGTATTAACTTTTTCAGTTCAGTGGCATTTAGGAAAAATATGAATGTCACTCAGTATTTTCTGTTTATCTAATTTAAGTTAAAATCAATTAAGATATTTAAAAAAAACTAAGGTATTTTAAAAACCTGGATTTTTGGAGTAGTGGGTCTAAATTAGCAAGACTTAATGCTTTTAATTATTTCAAAATAGTTCAACTTAAAAAGTCTTATTTGTTGATAAAACATTTTCCTAGATGTGCCAAATCATAGTGAAAGCTTGGTGTTGACAGGTTGACGCAGCGTGTACCTCAATCACGATGTCACCTACAGGAGAGCTTCTGGCCACGTCCCATGTGGACTACAAAGGGATTTTCCTGTGGTCAAACAAGACATTGTGGAGTTTGGTCTCTCTGAAACCTTTGTCTCCAGATAGCGTTGCACATTTGGTTAGTCTACCCTCTACTAGTGCTACTTCTCATAGTGTCATTCTGGAAGAAGAAAGTGAGAGTGAAGAAGATAACGACAATGACATAGAACAAGTAGGAAATCTGATTACGCTTTCGACGCTAGCTTCATCCAGGTGGCAGAACATTCTTGATATCGACATCATCAAGAAGCGAAATAAACCTTTGGAACCTCCAAAAACGCCCAAAAGTGCTCCATTCTTCCTACCCACTCTTCCATCTCTGAATATGGAGTTTGATTTGAGTTCTGTTATGGAAAATGAGAACAACACTAAAACGATATCCCTGAAAAGTGTGAAGCAAAACTTGACTCCATTTGCAAAATTACTCAGGGACAGTAAGGATTTCAATATTGTCATAGAAAAATTAAAGTCTCTCGGTCCGTCTGCCATTGATTTTGAAATAAATGCTTTGGGAATGGAAGGAGAAGATGGTGAGAGTTTGTTGCTAAAGTTCATGGAAATGTTGAATTACTTATTGAAATCCCACAAGGATTTTGAGCTTGGACAGGCTTACCTCGCACTGTTCCTGAAAGTTCATGGAAATGTTGTGGCAACAACTCCATCTCTTTTGGAGTACTTAGATCAGCTTCATGAGTCACAAATTAATGGATGGAAGGTTGTGGAGGAAAAAATCTGGTACACACTTGCAGCAGTTAATCTTTTGAAAGAAAGTTGATTGTGTTAATTTGGTTATTAGCCTGTTTGAAAAGCAATGAAATAAGCTTGACAGAAAGATTCTTGGTTCAATTTTAATTGAAAATACTCTTTCTTTGTCTTTTAAAGACTACTAATCTCCAAAGAACATGGAATAAAGTCAGATTTGTAATAGGCTAATTTGGCCTGAAAAGTTTCATTTCAAAGAGACTTGGTGCTCTAGAGATAATTTTTGTTAGTTCTACATACCATTCATATATTTTTACTTTATGTAATGATCTCCTAATGTTAACACATTTGATCAATTCATTAACCAGTTTAATTACTGTTCAAAATTTAGCAGACTTGATAATTATGTAGACTTTTTACTGTAAATATATGTTGCTTTGTGAAAAAATTATAAATTCTAGAGGCAAAAAACCAAACAAATAAGCTAGGCCTATATGTATTTTAATAATGTTATACACGAGAGTCAATTGTCCGAACAGTCAATTCAGAGTTTTAAAAAAACCTACTGTGAAACGTCAAATATTGCACAAGTGTCTACAAATAAAAATAAATGTGTACTATTTCTTGTTTTGATATCTTTTCATCAAAGTCTACAGATTATGTGAATGTATTTGTTTGAAAACAGTCAATTAGCTGTTTAGTGGTTATAAATGGTAAATAATTTTCATTGTTAATTATCCTAATTACCCCCGGTCCCAATTAGTTTGAAGAATGAACTCTACTGCAATATACAATGAGCTCATGAGTTTTTTTTCATCAAGCAATCTGAAAAAATGGATGCCAAGAATGGGAGTTGTCATGCAAGGTTTAGGAGGGAGTTACAATGCAGAATCTAAATATTACCAGCTGTACTCCTCATCAACATGATAATTGAAAGTCTACTGTATTATAAGCATTTAATTAATTTTTACTAATTTCTGAAAAGTGTTAGTATTTATCATAGATTATCTTATACTTTGTTGTAAATATTTGTACACAGTTCCTGTTTTATATTTTCAATAAATTTTGGTTCAGTATGATTCAATTAGTTTAACCTTTAACAATAAGAAATACGTATGTAACTTGGTCAATATGTACCTGACAGACCAAGTCCTAACTGTATGACATTTCACCCTTATGGCATAAACTAAACCAGCCTTAAAAAGCCTCAGTGTAACCTCTAATAAAATATTTGATGCAGTTCACAGGTCTAATATAAAACAACGTATTCCTTTTAAGAAAATTCGCTAAAACCAATAATTTTAACTTTTTACAGCAGAGTTAAATATATTTCAAATACAGTTATGATTTTGCAGCAAATTTTACTATGTTTAAATTTTTAATTTACTCACAAGGAAACCAATATATTCATAATGAGGCCCCTGAAGTATATGTTTTAGTTTGATAACTAACATTTGGCTCATTATCTACTAAGTGACTTTACACCAAATTCCACCTGAGTAATCTGAATTTAAATAGAACAGTTTTAGATAATTCTATCCAGTGCAACGCTCATCAAGCAGCCAGGCAGTCGATTAAAACGAACAGTAATAATGCCATGCAAGCCAGTAGTATGATAGCAGCTGGTCAGATCTGTTTGGAACTGGAACTGACTTGTGGTACTGTCTCACCGTTGGTAACTACTGCCGTCGCGGTACTGTTTCCTGCTGCTGCTTTCCGTGCCATTACTGTTTGGCACACCTCTACTGGCCATCTTCAACTATTGCTATGAATCAAGGAAAAACACGAAAGGGCACTATTGGACACATCCTGCACTATCCTGAAGAATTTCAAATTTTCAGAAAAAAATTTCAAAATTATTCTTTGGGGATGGGCACCCCTGTACAATACGGTACCATATTAAAATTGAAAGAAGATATTGTTTACAATCAATTGTATTATTTTTAAATGCATTTACTGTAAGATTGTACTGAAACAACTACCGGTAACGAGAATGTTGGAGAAAATTGTAACAACACTCAATAACTTGTACGGCTTTGAACCAGTATTCTCTAATTTTAACTTTCCATAAAGATTTTGCAATTATTTTTAATCTCTCTCTGCATTAAACAAAATTAACAAACAAAAATTTTGCTTAATCAGCAGAATAGCCAGTGTTTGCTACTTTTAAAAGTACAATGTTAGAAGAAATTTTTGACCGATTGAAATAAAATTTACCGACTTAGCCTTGCTTTGCTCATTAAATAATTTTGCACTACATAATGCAACCACCAAATATTGGTATATTGGCAACACTTCATGTTCGGGTGTGCAGCCAAGTTACAGGTGAGAAACATGCTGTGTGGAAAACAGCAGATGATATTGTCGTTGCTTCTGAAAACAGTGTCATCAGCTGGCACCCATTACTTGCTCTGATTGTAGTTCAGATGTGCATAAGGCCCGTTCCTATGTAGGCGACAGAAGCGACGCGACGAGAGCAACGCCATAATGTTACACATTGTAAATTGTCGTCGCTCCTGTGGCCCACTAAGAACGCTCTAATGCTTATACATTTATTTGAAATTTTGTCGCTCTCGTAGCGTCACCTCTGTCGCCCGTGTAGGAACCGGCCTTAGACGTGACAAACAACATTGAATATATACACTAACATGAATAGACTTTTCATAGCATAGGCACGTTAGAAACCAACTTACGGTGGAGCGATATTCCCAGCATACATGGAAATACAAGAGACATATGAAAGGTAAATCGGTACTATTGTAAAACCTCGATAGTTCGACACTATCCATGATAACTTAACATGTCTATGATGACCGATAATGTTCAATGTGTCCATGTTGGAGACTGACAAAGGTGAAAATGTAAACCAAGTGCAAATTATGTCATGAATGTTGGTTATGTCAAACTTCAATCAAGTAAGGGTTCCTAAATTTAACTGATGATTTTTATACTAACTATGTTGAAATTTTCCATGTACTCCCTATAGTTGGGACATTTAGATACTCTTCTCCATCAAGGATGAAACATTAAATAGCTGAGGATTATGTTTATGTTGTGATAAATTGTTTTTGCAGCACTATAAGTCAACCTGGTTGATTAAAACATCAATTACAACGAATCTGGCGTGGCGTAGGCCTACATGAACGTTCCAAATTTTGGCATCATATAGAATACATTGTGTGAGAAGTCTATTCACATTTACCCCGTTCAAAATAAATGTGATGTCGAAACCCAGATTTTAACTCCCCCATTTTTCCATTTCCTCCCGTTGCCAAGAATCCAATCAACCAGAATCACTTAGCTACAGCTACAGCTGTTTAATATCTCATGTCATTTATATATATACATTTTTTTGTAATGATATATGAATACATTACATACATAAAGAAATCTTCATTCATTCACTTTATGCCAATGTTTTGCTTTTTTGTTAACAAATATTCTAATTTTGACATTTGAGATGCAACAAGAAGCGCTTTCAAAGCCAAGTAGGGAAAGTAACACAATCATCAGCACTCTATTTTCTACTCAGAATTTTAAGTGATAAATTAAAATAAAAGACTAATTGTGAAGAAAATTGGGAAGTAATGGAAGGTTAGAGGGAATTCTCCTTGTGGAGGGAAATAAAATTCTGACTTTCGGACCGCGGATTTATTTTGAAAGGGGAATAGTGTATAGTCAATGCTAATTACTCTCATGGAGAATGGGCTTTATGAGTATTGCACTTTTTCATATCTTTATGTACAATGTTAATAGACCTATATTAAAAAACATTAACCTATGGAATTTTGAAAGGCTGAGAAGCAGAGCCATTGTGCCTTATCATGGTAAAAAATACAAACAAATTTAAAAATATTATCTGGAAACATGCCAAAAAGTGTGATACAGAGAAGGGAAAGATAGGATATGGCTAACTCAAGCATTTCTTTACTTCATTTTTGAAATTTCTTGCATTTGCTTTCTTTGGGTCCTCTGGCAGGTGGTTCCATAATTTAATGCCCATGTAGGAGGGTTTCTCCTCAAACAGAGCCATCTGGTGCACAGGGAGTTGGAAGTCTGCAGCATGTCGAGTGTTGTGATGATGCATTGAACACTCCCTTGCCAGATTTATTTTGTGGACAAGCACAACAGCCTCTAACACATACAGTGATATGATTGTCAGAATGGAGAGGTCAACAAGCAAAGGGCGACAACTTTGTCTCGGCTGCAGTCCTGCCAGTGCTCTTACTGCCTTCTTCTGGATCACAAGTATACGCTGCAGATTGCTTGCTGAAGACATCTCCCAATCCAGAAGACCATAAAGAACGTCGTAAGGAAATAAATAATAAAAAATTTAGAAACAATCATATATTTTCAAGAAAACAAAGTTTATAGATATAAAATTCTTAACAAAGTATAAATTTTGTTACATTAGTAGGTCAATATATAAATATCTTCAACTATATTTCAAGCCTAACTATGACTTAGACTACTCACTTAGTCTTAAATAAGCTATGCATTGGTGGCACTTAGTTTTGATTCAAAGCAGTCAAGTCTTTACAGTTGGAGTGTGGCGGGTTACTTTTAAGGGTTTAAACTTAAGGAAGGGATGTTCAACATCAATCAGAGGTACTCTGCGGGCATGGGACGGCCCTCCAGGGCGCAGATGATGTTGTTGGCCGACAGTTCACTCATCGCCATCCGCGACTGGTAGGTGGCACTGCCGATGTGTGGCAGCAGAACTGGAAAACATTCGCTTCCATAAATGCTAAAATCTAACATTGCACTCGACTCTCACAAACTCAAAATATTTGATATCGAAAATTATTTTTGATTACCTTGGAAAAACCTGTCTAGTATAAAAATATAAACCATAAAGTTAGAATTAAAATTTTACCTACATAAGCCGAAGATATACAAAAATAATCTATATAATTAAAAATGAATTGGATAGGTCAAATTTGAATTTTTCCAGTACCCCTCGTTAAATTTTACCGGGGGCAAGCCATTTGGCCGAAAAGGCGTTTGGTACCCAGTAGCCTCGAACACACGCCCAACCAATCAGAGGCGAGTAGCAATTGACCCCCCAGTCGAGACTACAGCCTGTATGTTTCCTGGTCAGGTGTGCCAACGTTAAACAACAGTGACAAAACACAAAATAACTCAATGCAATGTTTAATTAATCTTAACGATTATTATTATTATTATTATTATTGCATACGTTATTGATATTTAAACACGTATGGATATGTATTAAATTTAAATAAGGTACAGCAGTTAATTTAATTGGAGTTTTTATTTTAGTTACTCACAGAAATACGGCAATTGAGTTAATTTAAGCCATTTTACTCAGCTTCAAACTGAATTTTGTTACAAAACATACAAATAAATTATTTGTTTATTGATTTTTTACTCCTATGAGTTTTATTTGTTAGTTCAATTGCACCAATTTTATTAGTCTTATTCTTAGTCTTAATAGTTTCAGTTGGGAATTTGAAAGAAACACGTAGGCTAATAACGTTTTAAGTACCGGTAATGTATATTTATAGGTCGGTTTCACAAAATGTTTTATTTTCCTGGAAGAAAAAAAAAATAAAAACTAACTTCTTAAATTATAAAAAAATTAATTTTTGGCCTAATCAATTGAACATACTAAACTGATCTCATAACAAAAGCAGCTAAGCTGAATTTTTATTTTTTCCCCATAAAAAGTTGTTTTCTAATGCAAAATGGACACAAAAATACAAGTCGTTCACGCAAACTCCTGTGTTGCCGTAAACCACAAAAAAGAAAACACTTTAATTTACCTAAAATAAAATTTCTATCTTAATACAAAATATGTGTTTTATCACCAGCAAGAATCAAAAAGTATATAATTATATATATTTACGATTTATCACGATTTACTACGTCACTCACGTGAGCGACTTGAGCGTGAGTGACTTGTAAATTCCACATCTAAACTCCAATAGCCGGCAAACAGCCACATGTAGGCCGGTTTAATTTGAGGTTAGGTTATGTTGTAACTCTTCTAACATAAATATGACTTTTTCGTGGGTAACATATTCAAAATTTTGTGCGATATCAATTTTTTTAAATAATGGGTATAAATATAACGGGTATAAATGCATTTTTTTAGTATCACATAATACCTTCCTGGTATCTATATGCAACTGTATAAGTGCATTTAAATAGCTATTACCGATATTGTCATAAATTTACAACGGGGAATGTGTTTCTTATAAATATGCTGAAAATTGCTCCATAAATCTAACATTTTGAAACTATTCAACCCCAATAACGGTCAGAGGGTTTAAAATTAATATTTTTCCAGTCAAACACCATTAATAGTTTAGAAAAAATCACATAATGTAACTCCATTACCATATTTACACGTTTTAAAAGCGAATATAGGTAGGCCTATGGAAACCGTTGCGGCTTAAAATCTACGACGGTTACATCGCCATACCTGTGACTAGGCCTATGCTAATTACTTTTAACACATACATGAATAGTCTTTTTGAATTAAATGGAAATTTGTATTGATGAAATGCAAGAATGAAAGTACAAAATTTTATACATACCCCTACCCTATGGCTGAAAACAGTCAAATTTCAGAAAAATCCAACGGCAACTTACATGGTCTCATTACCTGGCCTCTAAAATATCAACATATATATCATTTCAACTGGGTGTACACCATCCTCCATTGCATGTACAAGTATAATAAATGCTATTTACCGCTTCAAAAATGTGTCAAAGGTATGGGCAACAATTATACCGCTAGCAACATTCAATGCCCAACGGAATTTTAGGGGCCGACACAGAAACACTCTTGTTTTTCTCCATATACATACAAACCTTCATTATGACTTAAAAATGGCCATTTCTCAACATATTATAACACATACGACTTATATAACAATATAACACAATATAACAGTATCGTTCAGAAAATGTATGTTAGGGCCTAACATTGTGAACAACTCACCTGGTGTTTTTTAACTTGTAGGGTGTAGTCAATTTAAAATTTGTCGATTAATGACATTTGGATATTAATTACTTTCCATATCAAACTGTTACAAATCTTTATTACCGGTATATTCTTCATAACTTAACATTGAATGTAAGCCTACACCTACGTCAAGAAAATTCATTTAGGGCCTAATTTAAGGTAAGCAACTAACTTCTCAGGTGCTATAAAAAGTAGGCTACTAATCTATTCCAAATTATACACCGATATTAAAAAAAAACATTGTCTACGACATACATGGCATGTTTAGGTATAACAGTTGGTTTTAGAATTATTATACATAGTGATCTGCATAATGTAACTTAGGCCGGCCGCACACCAAATTCGACACGACGTGACACAACACAACACGACGTCGAGTCATTGTACAAAACGTCGAATTCAGTGGAGGGATGCTTCACGACTCGACTCGACACGACAGCCACGTTGCTACAAAAAAAAAAAAAAAAAAAAAAAAAAAAAAAAAAAAAAAAAAATTATATATATATATATATATATACTGTTGTGTTCCTTATATTTATATATTATTATAGTATATATTATAGTATTATATATTTTATATATATAATATTAGTTTGTATCTCAATCTAATCATTTGTGCTCGTTTTAACTAGTTTTTCCATAATATTATATATTATATAATATTATATATATAATATTATATTATATATTATTATTTATATAAGATATTATTATATATTTCCGGCCTGCTTTGTACTAGAAATATAAGTTTGTCAACATCAATTACACAACCACCATCAGGTAGTAAGCTTTCACTTTGTTCACCCAACGCAGAAAACCAAACCAACAAGCTACTAGTGATTCAACAACAGCGACTGCTCTGTTTGTAGAGATGAGTGTGGAGGAGGTTCGCGCATGCGCAGATCCATTTGTATAATCATGTCTTGTCGAAAGACGAAGTTGGGTGCGACAACGCCGTTTGTCGTTCGACAAAACATTTTTTTATTATGTTGTGTCGAAGCGGTGTGCGGTATGCGGTCCATTTGGTACAATGGTTGAAGAGTCTTCGACGCGACGATTCGACGTTTTGTCGTGTCGCGTCGCGTCGTGTCGAATTTGGTGTGCGGCCGGCCTTAGGCCTACATTTGGTTGTCACAACAATCACATAACTTGTAGGCCTAAACATGTAGGAATATAGTCCCCTTCTTGCGTAGTCAGATGGACTATAAACTCTTATGTGATCCACCCAATGACAATTTTCAACTTTTTCCCGAATGCCATTGTCTTTATTAATTCTCACCACACATAAGTTAAACATCAGAAGATTGTATATTAAATTAATAGATTTAACTTAACGTGTTGCGACAAATCTTAGCAAGCCTACAATTTTTCAATGACATTTTTTCTAGTGTTAATTTATTACGATTTTTTATTTACTCTGAAAACTATTCAAATTATCTGCAACTTATTTGTAACATTAATCAGAAGTTTAAAGAAATGCTATATATCGAAATAAATAGGTTTGATTTCAGACCAAGCCTAAATATAAGTTACGATTTATATTGAAATATTAATTCATAATTGGGAACATTAATCAATTTTTGCTCTTTTGTAGACACATATTTAAAAGTAAAATAATATATGCGTAATTGTACAGAAATATCATCAAATAATTCTTTGAACTTGTATAAAGGCCTTTTTCCAACAACAAAAACAAAAGTATAACACGTTTTAAATAGTAATTGCTAATTAAATATCTATATTTTAAAATGTTAGTTTTCAAGTTCGTTTATTAACATGAACAGAAAATACTAGTTGAGTAATTTGTTTTTTATAAAGAACAATGGTTGGCAAAAGAGATCCGTGTTTCTAGTGATGAGTAACATTATATTCGCGTATTTAGCTCTTAGCCAATGGCGTTCGACCAGTCAACAGCTCCCGCTCCTATTGGCTCATACGGAATTTCGCATTAAAAATCCCAAACTGGGTACCAAACGCCTTTTCGGCCAAACGCGAGGATCCCATTTTACCTCTTCATCTCGAATTCTTCTCTACAGACCTCTGTAAGTCGAAACCCTGACAAACAGGTCCCAACAAGTCGGTAATACATCTATTAGGCCTCCAGCGTTTATCTGCTGTACAATGCTGTACTGTACGACCTCAGTAACTCGAGCTCAACAAAAATTCAAAATATACATCAAACTTTACGTAACTCGAAGAAAAATCACAGGCCCATGAATTTTGAGTTAGCAGGAATCAACTGTATTCAGATATAAAATAAAATTGTTTTATTTTTCTGTTTGTTTCTAATTGTTTAATTATATCCAAAATAATTGATGAAACTTTAAAAAATAACAAGACAAGAAAAAAGACCTGATATAAAATAAGCATTAGTTAAAACAACTAGGTGATATTATTTGAGAAATGTAATTGGAAGGTTGAACAACTTGGGAGTTTTCATCATTTGGTTTCAAGATGATGAAGTTAACCCTAAAACTGATGACCTACCACAGTTGGTGAGCCTGGTCAGTTTATGGTCGGTCGGCAACGGTTCAGGAGTCATCACGTCCAGTCCTGCCGCCCACAGCTTCCCGTTCTTGAGGGCATCATAGAGAGCATCGTGGTCCACCATTCCTTCACACAGAGGGTGGAAATTACAAACATTACAAGTCTCGGAGGAAAAAAAATACAACTTTTGTATCGTATAATAAAGTTACAGGCCTTTGCAAGAGACGTGAGACAGTCCGCGCATGGGGGAAGGGAGCGAGTGGGCTGGAAGGGGTATGATACTTACTTACTTGATACTTGATACTTGAATCCTTCATCGATGACTGGAAACACCAGATAGATTGCGTCATAGTTAGCTTGTTGGCCTACTAGTTTTAAGTTCCCTTCGATGGCGCCGGTAACTAAAATAGTGGCTCTTTATCAATTTCACTAATCGAGTACATAGGCCTATTTATTAATCTTGAGTGGATAGTGCCCTTAAACTTAGTTTTGTCCAGGTGTCTAATTTCAACTGGTAGGTTGTTGTAAAATTTCACCGCTGTGACTGGGAAACAGTTTTGGGTTTTTGACAGCCTACATGATGGGATGTTGATGTCTACTGCTCTCCTAGTATTGTACTGATGAACATCTTGTCGTTGTCCGAATGTGGAGTAATTTTTTCTCATGAATACTAGTGAGTTAAAAACATATTGGCTGCAAACTGTAAGAATACCCAAACGTTGGAATATAGGCTTGCAGTGATCTAAGTAACCAGCTGAAGCAATGATGCGTAACGCCTTTTTCTGAAGCAGTAATATTTTGGCACATGCCGGGGAGTGGCCCCACAACAGTATCCCGTAAGTTAAATGGCTATGGAAAAGTGTATGGTACACTGTAACCAGATAACGCTCAGTGACCACATGCTTGAGCTTGTTGAGAAGAAATATTACTCTGGAGAGTTTAATACCTATCTGGGTTACATGATGATCCCAGCTTAGTTTTGGGTCCAGCCAAAAACCAAGAAGTTTAACTGCTTCAAAACTTATATCAGGGACATCACGCTTGAGGGAACAAACTATATTTTGAGTTTTGTCTTCATTTAATTTTAGCTTGTTGGCAGTGAACCAATTTTTGGCCAGCAGCAGCAGATCTTCAGCTTCCTCAAGGACTTTGTCAGCAGTTTTCCCTCGTGTCATCAGAGTAGTGTCGTCTGCAAACAGTAGGGTCTGTCCATCCAATTTCAGGTCATTTATGAGGACTAGAAATAACAGAGGCCCAAGAACCGAACCCTGTGGTACACCGTGCAAAACTTCTCTACTACTAGAAACAGCGCCATCAATTGCGACTATTTGTTTTCTGTTTTCTAAGTAGCAGCATATGGTTTGATATGCAGTACATGTGATACCGTACAATTTCAACTTTTCAAGTAAAATACTATGGGGCACACAATCAAAGGCTTTACTCAAATCACAGAGCGATAAAGCCATAGTGTCTCCATCCTCAAAAGCGGCTACAATTTGAGAAGCCAATGAAAGTAGGGCAGTGGTTGTAGAACGCCCTTTTCTGAAACCATGTTGGTTATCGTTCAGCAGGTCATTTGATTCAAAAAAGCTTGTTAATTGATTCTTTAAAATGGTTTCAAATACTTTGGACATAACTGGGAGCACAGAGATAGGACGGAAATTTGCCAGTTCCTCGGTATTTCCCTTCTTATGGATTGGGACTGTTTTTGCAACCTTGAGCGCATCTGGAAATACACCTTGTCTCAAACATATGTTTAATATAGAGGTAAAGGGGACTACTATGATATCGATGACTTGATAGAGCGGCTGGATAAGGAGCGAGCCCGACGGGCGTAAGCCAAATTTAGGCCTAGCCTGACGCAATGTGATAAACAATTCCAGGTTAGATTCCTAAAGAGTAGAGGAGGTTTTTTAGTGGGTAAACCCGTTTTTTAGGGGAGCCCCACACTACAGGCTGGCCACCTGTGTGCGTAATGCATTTTTCCGCCTCTCCCTCAAAAAAAAAAAAAAAAAAATGATATCGATGACTGCCTTGAGGATGTTACAAGATGGAGTGGGCGAGGCGAGCGACGGTGTAATGGCCTATGATCCGGCACATTCGCCAAAAATTGTCCTTGTTAAATATCTCAAATTTCAATAACAAAATAACCAATATAATACAGTACAGCTCAACCACTACTAATAACTATAAACAGTTATTGATTTGCGGTTGATTCTAATTAAATGTTTCACTGACTACTATTGAGTCAATGTTTTTAGGATGGCAGGTAGCAAACTGCACCTGACAAGAGCTCACAGCTGACTCGCGGTGCTGCACTCTAGCGGCGAGTGGGCGTGCAAGCGTAATATTTTCTTTTGCTCCTGCGCATCTGATACATTCACTTCTCATGCAACCAGCTGTAATTTAGATGCTCTTGACAAGTTTCTTATGAGATGGGAGTTCTACTTTTCTCTTTAGATACCAATGCCAAAAGGTGATTTATTAGAAAAATCTTATGTATTCGGAGCAGTACCAATCCATAAATGCAAATAGAAATTTTGTGAATCAAACTTTCGGGGTTTTAAAAATCAATTCCCAAGATGCTGATCGCTAGGCTGACAAATGTCTAATATCCTGCACAAACTTTTCAATTTATTAATTTTGAATGGCTTCATTTAACTATCTATTTGCTAGCCTCATTTAGTTGTCTATTTTGATGGCCTAATGATAAGTGTTTTTTGACTTGGGTTAAAAAGTATAAAATACATTTGATTCTTGGGATTCCCACTCTCAGCTTTGGTATATAAACTGTTTTCTCTAAAAGGTTTTGTTATTATTTTTAGTAAAAATTCCACTGCATTTAATAATCTTTAAACACACTACTTTTCTGTGTCCTTTATGTAATATGTGTGACTGTCTGTGTATTTATTTTTGAAAATTATGACAACCGTCCAAGTATGGGTTTTATTTTAATGAACTGACCACTATGCTCTGCTGCTGAAGATGGGTGGTAATTTCACCCGAAACATGTTTGGCTAAAAATATTTGCAACAATTTGATACCTACAGGCCTGCTACGTAAGACGTATTAATAATTAATACGTATTATTAATTATTAATAAGGTATCACTGCTGTAAAAATCATTAAACATTGAATCATCATTGAAACTATTAAATAATTTCTAAAAGTTTATTATGTAACATGATTAAAGTTTTTTTAAAACACATTAAATACACCCAATCAGGACATTTTGAGCGGGTACTTTTGTAACACAAAAATAAAGGGACTAAGCTTAAGTTTTTCACACTATAGGCAATCATTTGTCAAATTGTCATCCAGACACTAAACGAGGTAATGCCCAATATTGTACTCAATAAAGTGTGTAAATTTTAATTATATAATTTTAAAACCCCTTTCTTATAAAGTACAAAAGTATACATGTGATCTACAGATTTTAACAATTACCCTACACTCACTTTTTCTTTGGCAATCCAATGATGATTAATTTAAAAAAAATATTTAAATAAAAGTACTAAAACAGCCAAACTGATTTACACCTTAATAGAGCAACTAACCCCTAACAGAAGTAAATTGGGTATCAAACCAAACGGCAACTAAAGAGTGACTACAATGTTTTCGCTAACCTCCTCTGCCAGTGTTGATGAAGATAGCGGTGGGTTTCATGAGTGCGAAGCGCTGAGCGTTGAACATCCCCTGCGTCTTGGGCGTGAGAGCACAAGTGACGATGACGAAATCTGCTGCGGAAAGAAGAGGTTCCAGCTCCAGCCTCTCCGCCCCAACCTCCGCAGCCGCTACCGCAATAAGTACATAGCCGTTCGATGAATAACTATTTGTGTAACTACTACTCAAAGTGGTATTTTCTGCACTCAAAGAAATCATTTAACTATGGCTCAACTGATTAAATTCAATACTTTCTAGTTCTTAGTTTGACAGAAGGGTTGTGCCATCAAAATTTTGTGGGAACCCCTAAAACGTTTCAATACCAAAAGTTTCTCAACTCAAAATTGGTAGGACAACAAATAATATGCATTGTAAAAGTTTACTACAAGCTTTGTCAGCCCATATTTTTTACTATGTTATTATAGACCTGTATATATTATATACCAACAAAAATTAATGCCCACAAAGTAAGCTGTCTCAACTGTCAATGTACAGACCACGTTCCAGTATAAAGTAGCGGTTTTGTATTGTAGCGAGTTCCTGATGAATAACGTAATGCTACTATAATAAAAACAATTCATATAAAAAAAATCTTATTTATACTCATGACTATAAGTGTGTATATAAATAAAAGTAAAGTAAAAGAATAAAAAAACTAAGAAATTTTTAGAATTGCTATTGAGTTTTAAACAAAGAATTAGTAACAACGATGAAATCAGCTGTTAACCAAAGAAGTAGAATCCACGTGTTACAGATTCAACAAATATATACCAGAGTGCAGCACAAATAGGCCTACATTAAAACTGTGTGAAAGTCGAGTGAGCGAAGCAAATGAGCTCGTTTGAAGACAAGTGAGCGGAGTGAACGAGCTTGTCTTTATTAGAAATAAGCCTTTTTGCACTTGGCATTTGGCGCACTGACCAGGAAGGATTGTTTAAGTTTACCGAGCAAATTCTTGGCCTCCAGGTATTTATCCTTAAACACGCGCTTAGGTTTACCATTATGTACTTTGCCATCAAACCTACGAATTTGAAATGCCTTTGCAGCTGCTGAAGTGGCAACCTTATACTATTGGTAGGGGCTACTGAGTAAACATACAAAATAATATGAAAAATTGGGGCTAAGTGTAACCAAATTGGCTTTTGTAACCAATGACATTCATTGACCATTGATATGGAGAGCTTGTAAACAAATATTTATTTGACTTCAAAAGTAAGCTTTAGGAGGGGTTCAAATGATTAAAAAAAGTGTAACAATGAAAAATTCATTGAAATTAAATGTAGCAGATACATTAAGATAATTACATAATTAGATTTTGTTTACAACCCTAAACAAACACAACTAGGCCACACCTACAAAACAGTCAGAATGCAGGGCTTGTAACAGTTCTTGAGGTTAATGAAAATATAAAAAATAACTAAAATGTTGAAAAAATAACCAAAAGAAACCTTGAATAAACCCAAAATGTCGCTAATAAATAAAAAAAACCGGCGTTTTATTGGGATATTAAATATATGTAGCCAATAAAAATGATGTAGGATAATTCTGAACAACATCTACTAAAGAAATAATAATAATACAAATTTTAAAAATAGGAAAAATCTTTCCGATCCATCTTTTACAATTTTCTATTTTTTTAAATTTTTACGAGCTTCATCCAAATCAAGCAATAAAAACCTAATTGCCCTAAAAAAATAAAAAAATAACAAAATAAATAACAAAAATAACCAAATACCAAAATAAATAACAAAAAATAACCAAGAGCAAAAAAATCACCTGTTACAAGCCCTGGGAATGTAGAATAAAATCTAATTGAAATCTTAAATGAATACATCAGTACCTTCAAGTTTTCCAGCAGATGGTTTTGCTCCAGAATCGGTGTATAGGATTTTGGCGACATGGAAAGCTTTCAGTTTGCGAGCGACCTCTCTCCGATCCGTCCGAAGCCGACGAGTCCAATGGTGGAGCCTTTAAGTGCCGGGCCACACATCCACACGGGGGGCCCAAGAGCTCCAGCCACCACTGAAACCAAAGGGCTCTCAGTCAACGTGAATAAAACAAGAGAAAGCATAAAATTACAGTCAACCGCCATTTGCACATTTGTAAACGCGTTCGCTACCACAATATTTAAAAAAAATTGTAGCCACAGACCGCTGCCGCAATTTTGCAACGGGTGAGTTCTACTCAGAGCCCATGGCCGCAGATCTGCGGTGGCTGGGCTCATTAAAATAGACTGGTGCCGCAGGTCTGCGGCAATGGTTCTATGATACTAAATACGAATTTTTTTCGGTACGGTCTATTTTAAAGGTTAGATAGACACAGTCTACGGGATTGTCCCCCGTATGTGTGCGGCGCTTGGTCTGTGGCTAGGACAATTACTGACGTCACTGGCCAGTTGGCAACTCTTGTGGACAGATTCTATTCGTGGTCTGTGGCGTAAGCCACAGCTACTAGGGCCGGTCTACAGGGAAGTCCGTAATTGCCGCATATATGCGGTGGCTGGTAGCGAATGTGTCAACAGAGGGCATTTAACTGACCCCGTATCAACCACCTATAAGATGAACCGTCTATGTCCTGATATTGTGGTTGGTCACTATCAACCCTGAATATTAAATGGCTGAATTGTCGATTAACCACCCTTTTCTAGAAATTGAGAAACTTAGCATTCTAATCGCTTTATTAATATATAATAATATCCGATCTCCAAAATATTTCTTATGAACCACAGGGGATTTCACAATATTATGGGAATTCACAATATTCAGTTATTTTTCCGCTTGTTTATGGAAGTGAGTACATTTTATTTATATAATTGACAGGATATTTTTGTATCATAATATATAAACTTTTCATATTTTGCATGTTTATGTAACTGCCTGCTTTAACTGGCCACTTTAAGAGCAGCTCTATTATATTCAGCGTACTGTGCAGGTGGCCAGGTTAAATATAAAAAAATGTACCAAAACCAGTTTTTGTTGTAACTTCTGTTCTCTGAGATAGAATCATCAAAATAACTTATCTATTCAAATTTAACATTACAGGGTTAAAAATGAAAAAAAAACACCTTCCACAGTACGATTATTATTATTGTTTATCACATTTAATAGTACTTTTTTTTATTTTTTATTATAAAACAAAAACTTAATTTATTTGCAAAATAGAGAATTGAAAACTGTTACAAGTAGTATACCCCATTTGTATTTACAGTGAACTCTGGACAGTTATAGGCAAATTGTTGGTTAACAACTCAAGTTTGCATACCGTACCTACTCGTTCCAAAATTAGGCCTATATTTACCTTGTTGCTCATCAGGACAGTTAAATCAATCAAACATGTTTCCTATACATATTGCTTGAAAGTAAAATCTGTATTCTACATGTATTTTTATACAAAATTTACAATTTTGCCTAAGTCTTGAAATTTTAGACAAGTAACAACCACGGATTGGACACCGGACAGACCCTTAAAACTCTGAGTGTCCAGGGTAAACCCGGACATCTGGTAACCCTACCTATCACTACAAGACAAAAATCAATAGATGGATTTTAACCTCTATTCGTCAATCTCAATCAGTGAACCTCAATAGATTAACTGCTGATCTTTACTAATTTAGTTGCTTCGACCAGGTACCCATGCATTAAATTAAAATTGAGGTGTGGTCAAGTTAAAGTGCCCTGTAGAGTTTTCTGTTCTTACGTGCGCAGCTGAGCGTTGGCCTCCATCAGCCGACGTGAGGTAGCCAGCAACAGAGCGAGGGTGAGCTCAGCGGTGGCCTCCGTGAGTACGTTTGGAGTGTAGCCGACCCGGATGGACAGCTTTTGGCACTCCTTCACATCGATGTGTTCCACTCCCACTGACATGGTGCTGACCACTCGCAACTGCGGGCCTGAAACCAACCTATCGTAAAAATCAATGTAAGAAACAGTAATAATCTCAAAAACAATGGCATTTCTTTTACCGGTGCACTTTAGAGAGATAACACATCACACTTATAAACACACTTAGGCCTGGTACATTAATGCATAATTTATTTAAACCTTAAAATTATACGTTTTAAGTTATGTTAAAATAAATTCTGAATAATCTAACCAATAACTGCTCCCTGTGAATGTAAAGGTTGCAGGTTCGTTTCTGAGAAGAATTAGTAGGTTTAAAAGATTTGTTTCTGGATCTAGTTATCATTAGTCATCAGGCTACTATGCTATCTAACAACAAATCAACATTATATAGTACTAGACCAAGGTTTGGGCAATTCCCCATCAAAAAGTTAAAAAATGCTACTGGCATAAGAAAAACTCACAAGAAATACTGGCTAAATGCTAAATCAGTCAAACAAAGACTTTTTTATCATCACTTTATTTTTATATCACTATGCAATCAGATAATAACACTTAAAAAATAACACAAGTTCATTGGAACTCACCAGCAGCACTTAAAATTTCTTTATCTATTTTTTCATTTAGACTGCAAAATATCCCAGACTTTCCTTTGATTGCCTCGAGAAGCTCTTCTTTGCTCATTATAGTCTTTTCCTTAGGGTAAATTTCTACATCATATCTAAAAAAATAAAATAAAAAAAAAAACAATAAATTAATGGGAAACCTTGAGAATACATACCAAACACAGGCACTGTCCTTTAAATTAAAGAACTTTTTACAAGAGAGGAAAACATCAATAGATAAATATAAATACACATAAGTAAACATAAATAAACAATCAATAGGTAAATTCAACAGCACAAATCGATAAAATACCTCATTGATTGACCTTCAAAATGTCCCCTTATTCTGGGAAGGGGGGGGGGGGGGGCTCCTGGCAGTTAACTCTTCTCTGTGTTAACTAATCAACTAAACTAACCTAATCTAATCTAAATAGTAAAATTTTTAAGTGTTAAAGGGGGAGAAAGGTTACCAACAACAAATGTTACCTGTCAGAAAACATTAAATTCTGGTTAGTCAGAGGTTTGATTCATTTAACAAGTTTGAGGCTACAATAATTATAGCAATCAGAGTTTCAATCCTAATCTTGGTAGCTACATTTGTAGCCATGTCCTATCGTTTAACAAATTACATCGTTTCAAGGTTAGGGTTTCAGCGAGGGCTTTTAAACTCTTCACAGCACTTGACAGATATATATGCTATTTCGTGTTGTCGTGGGCCCCGCTGGACAGCGCCGCGAGTTGAACGCTGTGGCTGATTTTGGAACCACAACTCAGTCACGAGTCTGTTTGCGTGAGGAACTAATTACCTTGCATTTTGTCCATGGATCATTATTGTTTTAGTGTTTTTAGCTAGTATTTTTTGTTAGGAGTTTGTTTTATCAGTACCAGGTGCATAAAATGTTAGTCCCTGATGATTCAGTGTAAGTTACGACTTCCAAAAGTAATCCCATTATTTTTTTAAATGTTGGACAGCTTGGTACTTGTTTGTTGTAAGCCAACTACTTTCTTTATGTTATTTTGAACTTGGATCTTAAAAAGCACATAAGTTGAAAGAAGACTATTTTACTTTTCTAAGTTTTGCGGTGCTGAGTTCTGCTTCCTGTAAGTCAGCCATGACACTGAAAATGCAACTCTGCCCACGGTCTCGACGATCTACACGTACTCAGCCAAGTTTACAGCACGCTTCGGCGGTAAGGTTATGTTTTCAGGGTGTCTAGTTTATTTCTCTTTAAAAATTCAAGACTAATTCCAGACTTTTTCAAGACTGTTTTAGTTTTTTCAAGACTGCCGCATTACTCGACATATTAATATCTATCTTACATTTAACAAAATTATTTACATAGTTGTCACTTACATATATTTGTTTTTAAATAGTACACACATTCCTTACATCGACCAGCTTAATTTTTGTTGTTGGACATAATCACTACAGGTTTCACTGTGAATAAAGCATTGTCAAGTGATACAAGAACATAATATCTATCAAAGGATTGGTCAAGGATTAAAATACACAAAATTAACTGTGGTTCTAACGTGTTTTGTCTATTTTATCCTTGAGCAATCCTTTGATGGATAGAAGGCTATGTTCTTATTTATATCACTTGACAATGCCATATATTCAAGGTAAAACATGTACCGTAGTGATTATATCCAACAACAAAATTTGAGCTAATCAAAGGAAGGCATGTGTATACTATTTTAGTCTTCAGTAGCAGTTTAGGGGCTAATATAATGAATTGTAATATTTTTTGTCAAAAACAGGACCATTAAAATGAAACTACAAAATTATTACTTTTTTACAAGAAGCATTATTAATTCTTCAACAAAATTGAAAATTTAAATGGTTTGAATTAAAATAATGCACAAGTTTGTAATTCTATTTTTTAACCCTTTGTTCGTCCTTCGTAGGGTGTGTGTTCTGTTTAGTTTATTAAAATAAACTAGAGATCGCCTCCTGATCGAAATTCGATCAAAATTTGAGTTGATCTGGCCCCAAGTAGCTTAAAAACATTTTACAACTAAAACATCTGTTCTTTCTAATTTTCTAGCAGTTGCTTTTACAACAGCTGTCCAATGATTCAATGATTCATTCAATTCTTCTTTCTCCATAAGATTAACATTGGAACTTTGAAAGCCTGTGGGGCGTAGCCCTGGAGTCCGATGTGAATTAGAGTGTGATTCTGCTCATCTACATGACTATACCTTTCTAACGGTATGCTTGGATTTATCCTACGATGCACACGAGCTGAGAAAAAAGGAGGAAATGAAACATGCTTGCGTATTAATATATAGATAGGGTAATATAAATCCTTTCAAAAATTCAATATGATAGCAAATTTATAGAACACATAAAAATTGCATATATTTGGTATTAATTAAAATGTTGCTTTTCCTTGTTTTGTTTAGCTTGTAGGCAAATGTTAGTAAAATTCATTTTCCAACATTGTCTACTGTAAACAAATTTTGAAATTTTACATATTATTTAATAGAATCGTGAGCGTTTGTTTACGGTCTGCAGTTGCAAGCGTTTTGATTGGGGATTACAAGCGTCTCTGGTTAGCAATCTTTATCAGAGCGTCTTAATCGGCGATTGCAAGCGTCTCCATAGTTAAATTTCAAGACTAGACTGAAAATTCAAGACTAATTCCAGACTTTTCAAGACCATTATTAAATTCAATACTAATTCAAGACTTTCCAGATTTTCAAGACTACTAGACACCCTGTGTTTTTTATTGATATATAGGTCAGAAATACTTTCACTAACTTAAAACAAATCACAAGGTAGCGATCAGTCATACCTAAGACCATCTAGACAGCTATAACTAACACAGCGTCGCGGCCTCCGGTGGAGATGTGTTCCCCGCAATCATCGGTGACATGGCTGATTTTATGCAAACACAAAAAAATCAGAGAAGTGAAATTTTTACACAATATTCAGTAAATAGTCTTCTTTCAATTTATGAGCTTTTCAAAGAATGAAATTCAAAATAACCTAAAAAAGATAATGGCTTATGTATAACAAACAAGTACCGACAACTTTTCCTAAGTTAAAATTTAAAGTACTTACTAACCATACCTAGAGCTATCTAAAATATATTTACAAGATAAAATCTTTCATATTTAGAGCTAAGTGTAGAGTCAATACCATAGTGCTGGTGGCTACAAAAGTATCCACGGAAGCTGATGTCATATTTTAATACCCACCGGAAACATGATATTCAAAATGTGCACCAGTAGCATCATACTTTATACTAAATTAAGGCTTTACAATTTTTTTTATTTCAGGATGGGGGTCAACAAAAATGCTTAGCGGCGAACGTGTTAAACGATGGCAAGAAATATGAAAATTTGATTTTTAAACATGTAACTTAGTTAAAGTAGAAACTTAGGTACCTACTAATTTAATAATTAATAAAAGTCTTGTCTTGCTGTATCCTCTTAAGTATATTTTTTAATAAGATACGGTACTGTTGCCACTCAAAACATAAAAATACACAAAATAAATGAATCCGAAAGCAAGGCGTTTTTTATGATTGGACCCAAAATCATCAACTTTACGTTCCTGGGCTTATAACAATTCCATACGGTAAAACCTTTCTATAAGTAATAGAAGTAATAAATAATAATCTTAGTTTTGAATCTAGTCCGGGGCCGTTATGACAATATAGGGGTCCAATCTGACAAAATTAATAACAAAACAAAACCACTTGGGACGTGTTTGGCATGGTCCCCTGATCATTTTGTGAAAATTCCCAACTTTTCCCACTTTGGCATTTTCCGCCATCTTGGAAAATGGCGGCAAAAATATTTTACTATGTAAGCGTTTATTTAAAAATTAATTGTACGATAACCATGCGATGTAAAAACCCCAAATAAGATTTATTCTACTCAGAAAAAGATTTCCTACAAGAAAATGTGGTATTTATTTGTGGGATCTTAAACGCCAAGGACAATATTTGAACGTAAACCTAAAATTTGACAGAATTTTCATGTTGTATTTGAGAATTTTCTTAGTTTACTTAGATTGTATTGAAGATATGAATTTTGTCCCAAGACAAAAGTTGTAGCCAATAAAATTGTGCATCTTTTCATGTATAATGTTTGCACATTACTCTTAAAACAAACAATATAAAATATTTTAAATTTTAACTTTTATGTATTTTAGTGACAGGCAACATAAAAATTAATATTTTCGCATGCAAGTACAACATTAATAACGTATTGAAACGAGTTGGGACTTATTTGGGGTGGTTCCATGATCACTTTGTGAAAATTTCCATTCATTCCCACCTTCACATTTTCCGCCATCTTGGAAAATGGCGGTTAAGACATGTCATTGTGTAAGCTTTCATTTAAAAATCGATTATACGATAACAATACAGTGTAAAAACCACAAACAAGATTTATTCTACTCACGAAAAGATTTCCATAAGAAAATGTGGTATTTATTGCTAGTATCTTACACGCTAGGGACAATGTTTGAACATAAACTTAAAATTTTATAGAATTTTCATGTCATATTTGCGAATTTTCCTAGTTTACTTCGATTATATTGAAGATATGAATTTCGTCTCTTAACAAAAGTTGTAGCCAATAAAATTGTGCATCTTTTCATTTATAATGTTTGCACATTACTCCTAAAACAAAGGCTAAAAAATATTTTAAATTTTAACTTTTATGTAGTTTGAAGACAGGTTAAAAACAAATTATAATTTGAGCAGGCAAATACAATGTTATTAACCTAGTGAAACCATTCGGGACTTGTTTGGCATGGTGCCACGATCGTTTTGTGAAAATTCCCATTTATTCCAACTTTGCCATCTTCCGCCATCTTGGAAAATGGTGGCCAAGTATGTAATTATGAAGACTTTTACCAAAAAATTAGTTGTACGATAACGATACAGTGTAAAAGAATAGACAAGACTTTTCTCTTCGAAAAAAATATCCTTCAAGAAATTATGGTGTATATTCAGGCCCGGACTGGCCCACCGGGACACCGGGACGTGTCCCGGTGCGCCCTCCTCCTCAGGCGCCCTCAGCGCCCTCGCGGTATAGACCGCCGAAGGCGCCCGGCGTAGTAGCAAAAATATTCTCACCAAATACAGTAAATGATTCATACCACCTCCTACCTACCTACCTAATTATTCAGTAACATTTCAGAATAATTAGATGAGTGGCAATGGCGTCACTAATTATTTCTGACTAACCTACAAAATTATTTTTGGGCCGCCTCCAATAGGGTCCAGGCATTGGTTATCACTGTTTACCCGCCAATAAACGAGTGTCAAGCAATGTTTACTGTTTGTGGTAGAGCTCGTTTTATTAAACTTCCTTTGACAAAAAAATTATTAAGGCTCCGGCCGACATGAGTCCGAATGCCGCCTCGCTGCCGCGGCCGTAGCGCTAGATGAGTTTATCGCTGCAGAGGTTTACGGGAATCGTGTTCTAAAACTAACCAATAATGACAGAAATGACTCACAACTTTTGATAAAAAGTAAAAAGACGGATTCCGTCTTCTCTGGTTTAGATTTTTTTTTAATAATATTAATTCTAATTTTAAGCTATAACTCTCTAAAATCTTAGCGTTATCTAAAAAAGTGTTTTTATCATTCTGCACGAAATCAGCCTGTTTTTTGTTCTCTCCTTAACTGTACCAAAACCGATTCTTTATTGTCCTAGGACTGAAAAATCATCTGGAGAATTTTTTAGGTCCTAGTACTGAAAAGTCAGCTGTTTGCTATGTAAATTATTATTCATTTATTAATGTTGAGGAGCAGAATTTTGAAATTCAAACGTTATAAAGAGCATTGTTTGTAAATTAAATAAATGTAAACACTGCATATTACTAACTTTGTAAATATAACCTCGAAAATACATCTTTATAGTTAATATTTTTAATGATCAAAAGTCTAATTTCGCATTATGATAAAAAACGTTGTTCATCACTCGGAGCAAAAGTGTCTTTTTGATGCTTAATCGTTTTTAAAAACTCAACACGATTATGCACCAAAAAGACCCACTTTTGCTCCTAGTGATGAAAACTACTATATCTTCTGCTAAATGCAACCTACAGCTGTAAATAAGGTGTCATATTAAATAAGAATAACGGTGCTAAATTTCCTTTGTTACACTTTGGTAATTATTTCATCAAAACTAATTCAAAATCGGGAATACAGATGATTTTAGACAGTTAATAGCTGAAATTAGAAAGTTTAATAAAAAATTAACGAGACCCGTCTTTTTACTTTTAGAAAAAGTTAAGAGCCAATCTCTATCTTAATTGGTTAGTTTTAGAACACGATTTCCGTAAACCTCTGAATGCATCTATAAAACTCGCGCCTAGAGACCAGATGATTTTAGACGGATAAACGGAAAATTAGAAATTTGATTTTAAAAATTCTAAAATTAGAGAAAACTAGATCCGTCTTTCTACTTTTATAAAAAGTTAAGAATCAATTTCTATCTTAATTAGTTAATTTTAAAACACGATTCCCGTAAACCTCTGCAGCCATCAAACTCCGGAAGGTAGAGATAGAGATAACAAGAACATCTTACATCTTACATGCATTGTTTGTTGAGCCTTAAGACAAAGTAGTTTTAATTGTAAAATTGCATGCTATGTTAACTACTATATTTTAAATCTATATAGCCTAAGGTTATCAGACTGCAACTAGGCCTACTGTGTATAGCCTTTTAAAGAAATTCAGCCTATTCAGTTCTTCGTTTTATAATTTTACCCTCTCTAGGACATGTTTACAAAACTTAATGTATCTGATTTGTATTTTATTTACGGTTTGAACATTATTTTGAATACTGGTGATGAGAGCAGTAGTTCCCCGGACGCCAGTACGCGCCGCTGGTTTGCTTTTTTCATAATTGGTATTGGTTAAAACGCGGGTGGCCTACCCTTGGCGCACAGGCGTTTTACAAAATATCCATCGTTCAATTCTCCGGGTATAATTTGTCTTTTTTTGCAGACAATAATGAAATGCAAATCATTTCAGAATAAATTTTATACAAATCTAAGGAGATGAAAAATAATTTTCCAGTGAAATAATTTCATTTGAATTTTGTTTGTAGTTAAATTTATGTTAAGTTTTAAAGATGAATTAATTTCGTACACCACCGAAATTTTTACTTTATAGACGAAATAGGTTTCTTTTGAGAATTGTACCAAAATATTTAGATTTCAGTACTGCTGACCTTAAAAAAGAGCCCTTAAAGTAGATGTCCAAACTAAAAAATAAAAACGTACGTCATATTTACCACTTATAAAGAAGTGTAAGGACAAAAATAAATAAATAAAAATTGGATGCACAACCTTAATAATTATAAGCATAAAGAAAACACGTTTTTAAGGAGGAAAAACAATTGCAAATTTTAAAGTATACAATTCCATCGTGGTATCAGCATTTAAAGAGTTTTTCTTATAAATAACATAGCCTATAATATAAAATGCCCCAAGCTTAAAATAATAAAAAAATAATAATTTATATAGTTTTGTAAATGTTAATTACATTTTTATCATTATTATTACTATACTACGTTATGGCCAATTAGTAGTACAAATTTTGTTTTTTTAGATTAAACTCTTTTTACCCACAATGGCTTCAGGACCTTTCAATAAACATAAATTTCCAAATAATGTGGTTTATTACTAGTTCTCCCAAATACAAGATCAATACATAGGTCTTCACCTATATTTATTACAAATATATAAATTGGTTTGATCTTACTTGATTAACGTAACTGTGTGACTTGACGCCTGAAGACTCTAACTCGAACACATGAACCGTCTGTGAAATAATAGTCATTCTTAATACAATACATAATTACAATTGAAAATCTAATTATAATATTAACAAAATAAAATTGAAAGTTTGCTTTGAAAAATGTGAAATGCATGCGGACAACTACAATCATGAAATCCCTTACGAAAAATTACCATTATAAATTTAATACTCTCATTCATCTATGACAGTGAACAAATTAGTATTTACTGGATCACTTTAAAGGTTTGTATAAACAATTCTATTAATATTCATCGTTTGAATTATATTAAATTCGAAAATAAAATACTTACAATTACTACGGTAATGTTCATTCGGAGGCGTCACAGTCAGTTATCAAGTTGTGAGTTTAACTTACAGTTTAAATTCAGAGCAGTCTACCAACACAACAACTGAAAATTCTCTTAACATACGATCATAAAAAAAACTTAATACTACATATAATTACAATAAAGATAAATATTTTAACAAAATCAGTATAAATTTCCCCCGCTAAATAAAATATTTATCTAACATAAATACTTAAATTGAATTTACAGTTTAACTTTTCTCGCAGAAATTGTAATTGACACATATTGGTTGTTTATTTTTCTTTGAAACAAAATATATGAACAATATTGATTTTACGGCCCACAGTAGGCCGAGAAGAATTTTTCAAGAGGGACAGAGAGAGAAGGAGAGTGAGGTATACGGCCAGTTTATCTTATCTCGGGACAGGAAATTCCAATGGTTTTGTTCGCCTAAACGGGTTTTCCAAAAATATTCCAGTATTTGTGCTCGGTGCTCGTATATTTTTCAATTCAATCCTCAGTCGAGTTCGAGACTTGTTGCAGTGCGTGTCGTGTGTCCGTGTGTCGTGTGTCCGTGTGTCCGTGTGTCGTGTGTCAGTGTGTCCGTGTGTCGTGTGTCAGTGTGTCCGTGTGTCGTGTGTCGTGTGTCAGTGTGTCGCGTGTCAGTTCAAGTGCAGTTTAGCTAAACAAGTGAAGTGAAGTGTCAAGTGCAGTGTGGATAAACGTATCCTTAAAACTATAGCATACAATCAACTTACATACTCATTCACGCCAACTTTCGCTTAACCCACATATTCACAGATTCATTCCCAGTCTCACACTTCATTCGTTAATATTTTTGGAAAATATCTTTTATATAAAATATCTAATACGGACCCTTTAAATATAAAAATTTTAAAATTCCGCCCATTTAAATCGATTTTTGTTCTCTTGAAAATTCTTCTCCAAATTAAAAATACTTCTCTTCTAACAAATTTATAACTCAATTGAATGCCTACATAAATTCAAATAATAAAAAAAATTAATTTTTCCTCTTTACAATAGTCAAGTTAAGCGTAATCTGACCATGGAATGCTAACTTGATTTAAATACACAACCTTTTACTAAACATTTCTAGGATTGGCTAGTTTTAAGTCCACAATGTGTACCTTTCTCACATCACTCAAGTCTGACACTCTTTGCGCTAAAATAGTAACGTCCGTAATAAAGTACAAAATCCGAAATGGGCCGTCATACTTGATTGCTAATTTCTTCGAAAAATTCTTGAATTTATTACTTAAAAAGTGTGTCTTGATGTACACTAGATCGTTGGTCTTGTAAGGTGGATTACTTCCATAGTTATTATATTTCTTGCGTTTCCTATTTTGCTGTATATTCTTCCTCGCATTGTTGATGGCATTTTTCAAGTTCGTTTTCTTATCTTCAGCACTTAGATTCTCACATACGAAGTCTTGAACGTTCCATAAGTTGCATAAAGCATTATTAGGAGAATGATTAAACATAAGTTTAAAAGCAGAACTTTTGGTACTTGAGTTCAAAGCAGTATTTAAACTTAGTTGGATTAAATTCAGATCCTCGTCCCAATCGGCCTGTTGATCATGATAAAAACAACGTAATAAAGTTGAAACGTCTCTCAAAAATCTCTCGGCTCTGTTTCCATTCGCACGATAAGCTGCAATACGTCTGTGTGAAATATAGTTTTTGAACAAAAAACTTTTAAATACTTTCGAGGTGAAATAACTGGCGTTATCAGAGACTATTATGCGTGGAACGGAAAAATTTGCAAAAATGTTTTGTAGTTTGTCGATGACCAATTTTGAGTTGCAGTCTCGCAGTCCGTAGGTCCAAACAAATCTCGTGAATCCGTCAACAGCAATCAATAAAAATTTATTGCCACCTTTAGACCTTGGGAGTGGTCCTAGGATATCTATAAAGATAGTATGCATCGCCTGTTCAATTGGTATCGAAATTAATTTTCCCTCGTATTTCAACTGAGAGGTTTTACTCATCGCACATATTTTGCATTCTTTGACTTTCCGTTTTATTTCTTGGTCTAAGCTAGGGTTGTAGAAATATTCGTTTATTCTGCCCTGTGTTCTGTATATGCCAAAATGACCACCCAACATTGTATTGTGGAAAAAGGCAAACACTAGATTGAATAACTTCTTCGGTAAATAAATTCTAGTTTTTCCCCTTTGTCTCCGATACATTAAAACATTATTCTTCATGAAAAAGCATTCTTGATTTGTTTTCTTCGCAATGCTGTCAATTATTTCGACACATTCCTCGTCTTCCTGTTGATGACGTTGTAAATCAACAAAGGCTAACGGCAATTCTGATATCATGTTAGCTAATCTAAGGTTTTCCTTTTCATTTCTAGTATTATTTACAATATTTACAACTTCCTTATTTTGCATGTTACGCATGGAATTAATATTATCTTGCACGTCATTCGAATTTTCTTTAACTTCAGAATCAGACTTCACATTTTCATTTTCTTCGTACATTCTTGATAGAGCGTCGGCTATGACATTTTCAGTACCAGGTTTATGTTCCACTATGTAGTCTAAATCCAAAAGTCGTTCAATCCATCTGGATAATCGTCCCAATTTCCGTTTTGAATTAAGGACAAAACTCAACGCCTGATTGTCAGTAACCAATTTAAATTGCCGAATTTCTAAGAACTCACGCCACTTTTCCATGCATAGTATCACGGCATACGCTTCTTTCTCATACGTGCTGAATTTAAGTTCAGAAGGAGTAAACTGTTTTGAATAATAAGCGATGGGTAATAAATGCCCTTCGTCATTTGATTGTAAAAGGACTCCTCCTGCCGAATTCTGGGAAGCATCTGTTTGAAGAGTAAATTGTTTGTCGAAGTCCGCAATTTGTAGAATAGGGGGGTTGGAAATTTTATCTTTTAAAGTTTCAAAAGCTTGTTTACATTCTGGGGTCCAATTAAATTTAACGAATTTCTTCTTCAGGGAATTTAGGGGGCGACATATTTTCTGCATAATTAGGAGTATACCTCAGCCAGTATGAGCACATGCCAGTGAACTGTTTTACTTGTTTCACAGTTTTAGGCGTCGGAAAATTTCTTATGCTAGCAGTTCGTTCAGGGTCGATTGTGATAGTATTGTTCTTAATTAGGTTACCTAAAAAACTTATTTCCTGGCAGAAAAATTTGGCTTTGTCTATATTTACCGTGAGTTTATGCATAGATAACCGACTGATTACTTCTTTCAAATGTTCAAGATGAGATTTTTTATCTGCACTATAAATCACTATGTCGTCACAAAAATTTATGACATACTTAAATTTAATGTCATTAAATACTTTATCCATGTAGCTTGAAAGAACAGAGCTTCCCACCTGTAAACCAAATGCTACCCTTTTCATCCTATATTTCCCAAAGATAGTGCTAAATGAAGTTAGGTCACGTGAATTTTCTGTTAATGGGCACTGAAGGAACGCCTTGTTGAGATCTATTACAGAAAGGTAGTTTCCACCCCTTAGGTGTTGATGAAGGTTGGAGGTCGCCAATTGGGTAATTCATTTTTACCAGTTTTTTATTAAGTTCTGTGTAATTAATTACAAGTCGGTCTTTGTTGGTTAAAAATGCGGGGCTACTATAGGCACTGGTTGAAACTTCTATGATATCTTCAGCAAGCCACTGATCGATAATCTTCTTCATTTTAACTACTGCCGGTGGACTTAAGAAATAAGGGCGAATACATACAGGTTTATCATCAGTTACTTTTAGTTCCACTTGAAGATCAAGTGCTTCACCAATCCGATCTGTGAAAACATTTGGGTGATTTTTAATCAACTGTTCGACTTCTTTTTTCATATCTGGACATCCAACGTGCATATTATTTAACGATGAATTCTCTTGAAGTTGAATTGGAATCTCAAAACTGGGTTGAAAATTGAAGAAACATATTTTCCTTTGCAGATTTATGTTCAGGCCTCTTCTGCGAATAAATGGGGTTCCTAGAATCATGCTGTAATGATCTTGTTTGATGACCAAAAATTTTTCACACCACGTGAATTTACCAATTTTGATTTTGAATTCACATTCAGTATTTATATCAATTTCACTATCGTTGGCAGCTAAAATCGTACCTGACCATGGGTTAGTTCCCTTTATCAATTTGAGGTTAGACAGCTTATCGAAAAGGTCCTGACTGATAAAATTTTTGCTTGCACCAGTATCCGGTAGGGAATTTATGGTTAACTTTTTGTCCAATATTACTTTTAAGCATAGCAGAGTTGCGCAAATATTTATACTACGTTATGGCCAATTAGTAGTACAAATTTTTTTTTTTTAGATTAAACTCTTTTTACCCACAATGGCTTCAGGACCTTTCAATAAACATAAATTTCCAAATAATGTGGTTTATTACTAGTTCTCCCAAATACAAGATCAATACATAGGTCTTCACCTATATTTATTACAAATATATAAATTGGTTTGATCTTACTTGATTAACGTAACTGTGTGACTTGACGCCTGAAGACTCTAACTCGAACACATGAACCGTCTGTGAAATAATAGTCATTCTTAATACAATACATAATTACAATTGAAAATCTAATTATAATATTAACAAAATAAAATTGAAAGTTTGCTTTGAAAAATGTGAAATGCATGCGGACAACTACAATCATGAAATCCCTTACGAAAAATTACCATTATAAATTTAATACTCTCATTCATCTATGACAGTGAACAAATTAGTATTTACTGGATCACTTTAAAGGTTTGTATAAACAATTCTATTAATATTCATCGTTTGAATTATATTAAATTCGAAAATAAAATACTTACAATTACTACGGTAATGTTCATTCGGAGGCGTCACAGTCAGTTATCAAGTTGTGAGTTTAACTTACAGTTTAAATTCAGAGCAGTCTACCAACACAACAACTGAAAATTCTCTTAACATACGATCATAAAAAAAACTTAATACTACATATAATTACAATAAAGATAAATATTTTAACAAAATCAGTATATTACTCAAAAGACTTGTCTTCATTACATTAGAACATCGTGTTACGGAGTTTTTGGAAGCAAATGATTTGATTATCTCTGTAACATCTATCAATCTATATCCTATTGTTGTCCCGTAAGCTATACTTAAGCCACTAAGCTTTTCTTGGAACATTGTGCTTCAAAGACAGTTAGTTGTTCCTTAACTTTAATTTTGACAAGGATCCCACAAAAAATAAAATTGCCGCGAAACTCATGACAAATTGAGCAGAAAAAATAAGGCTTATATATAGCGTGTGCACCCACTTCGTCACCCCCCATTTCGTCACCTATCATAAAAATCACTGAGCCGTACTAATGAGGGTCGGCCGCCGTCCCGTCCCCCTCAGGGCCTGCTACCTGAACTGATCGTTGTGAAGTATAGGATCCCGTTCTCAATCACAAGAGGGAACGGTGTTCACCGTTCATGACTCGTTCACCTCCGTGCAGAGAAGAGTGTCCAAGCAGATTAATCCTATAGTACTGTATAAACATTTCATTGTCCATAAATGTTAGTATAGTAATAGTAACTTAGGTAATTGGAGATCAAGGAATAATGTAAATAAAATAAATTATAACATAAATGGAAATATTGTAAACACTGCTGTTTTATATTTCATTTTTGTAAATTAACAAAATACTGTCTTGTAAAACCATACGAATTAAAAATCCATAGCATTATTATGCATATATCAAAGAATAAATGACAACTTCATTGTTATAAAATCTCTCTAAGAGCTAAAGAGAAACGGCAAAGTTATTATGTTTTAAGGGGTTTTATAAATTGTGTTACCTAAATATTGAGTTGTTTAACTAAACACGTATACGACGGAATGGAGTAGTCATATCAGAGGAGTAAACCAATCGATGAGTTCTAACCTATATTATTCCTAATATCTAGAAGCTATGCAAAATTCATCGTAAACGAAAATGACCATGCTCTGTACAGTAGTTTCCTCTCTAGACAATAATGTGCACTCTTTTATGATATACAGGATAATGGAATGTTTATACAGTACTATAGTACTGTATTAATCTGCTTGTACACTTTTCTCTGCACGGAGGTGAACGAGTCATGAACGGTGAATACCGTTCCCTCTTGTGATTGGGAACGGGATCCTATACTTCACACCGATCAGTTCAGATAGCAGGCCCCGAGGGGGATGGGACGGCGGCCGACCCTCATTAGTACGGCTCAGTGATTTTTATGATAGGTGACGAAGTGGGTGGGCACCATATATAGGCCTATAGGGTGCCCTTGGCGACGGTTATCCACCGCCCTTTTCAATGAGCCAGTCCGGGCCTGTGTATATTAATGGTATCGACGCCAGAGTCAATAATTGAATATAAACATGAAACTATATTACATGCTCTTGGCTTCGTCTGAATTGAAAATATGAAGTTTGTACCTTTACAAAAGTTGTAGCCCATGAAATTGTGCATCTTTCCGTGTATAATGTTTGTATATTACTCTTAAAATATTTTAAGAAATTTTTTTTAAAAATTAACTTTTATGTAGTTTGGTGACAGCTAACAAACAAATAATAATTTTAGCAGGCAAGTACAACATTAGTAACTAAGTAAAACCTTTTTGACATGTTTGGCAATTTCAACCATATTGGAAAGGCTAAATAATGTAGGCCTAGCCATTTCATACTTATATTTTAAAATGAATTGTACATCAACCATGAAATGTAAAACCCTTAAACAATATGTATTTCACTTGTCAATGCATTTAATTTAAAAAAATATATATATAAAAACATGTGGTGTGTATTTTATTGATGTCAAGTATTACGTGCCACACAACCATATAGTAGCTTAAACCTATGTTGGTTCATTTTTTTTTATATTAAACCTCCACTGCCTGTCACCATGGGCCAATAGGCCTGTGCGGTGATCTAAAGACAGCAAGGTACGGTCACGGCATTAAGTCACATAGGCTAGCTAGAGGTGACCGCTCATGTTTGCACGTGTAATGTCATCGCCCGGGATCGAACCGGGGACCGCTGGCTTGTGAGGCCAGAGCTCTACCACTGAGCTACCGCTCCCGTAACTTGTAATTCCCTTATATTGTAATTCTGTTACAATATTACATAAATAATCTAATTGAAAATTGAAACTTTCATTCAAGGAATAGAATTTTTCTGTAGAGATTATAATGAAACTTGTTCGAGGTTTGTATACCAAGCTTGTTTTAGGCCTAAGTAACAACACAGCCTAATAGGCTCCAGTTTATTATTTTTAGTTACAAGTAGTTTTATATTTCCCTGACTATGCCCATTTCATGTCATGTACCTGTCCAACAACAATAAAGATTTTTTATTTTTATATGTATTTTTATTGATTTTTGAGAAGTGAAACTGTGGAAAAATCAACAAATTTTTAAAAATTGAGAGGTCACCATGTCAAAAACGATCCAAGTGTTTTTTCTGTGTTATTATTGTGCTTGAATAGTTTTTATCTCATTTTTAATCCCATCGCAAATCAATATAAAAAGTCCAATCAGTAGGCCTAGTTATGTGCTGATGAACTATATTAAAAGATGCACGAACTAAAGGGCTACATATTTTGTGCAAGTACAAACTGCATATTTAATACCATTAAAGCAAACTTGGTGATACATAGAAATATAAATGATATTTTTACAAAATTAAAACTAAACGCTCAGATGTTGGGTGTGACATGTAAGATGTGAAATCAATAAAGAATACAATTTCTTACGCGAAACGCTTTGATGAGTGCAACAGACTTACATTTTGTTTGAGGATTTTACATCTTATGGTTAATGTACAATTAATTTTAAAACAAAAAACGTGATATGATTCTGATACTTAGCCACCATTTTCCAAGATGGCGGAAATAATGATTTAAAAAAGGTTAGAATTTTCGCAAATTATCGGGGGACAATGCCAAACACGTCAATAAAGGTTTACTTACTTATTAATGTTGCATTTGCCTGCTCAAATTATAATTTGTTCACCCGTCTCCAAACTACATAGAAGTTAAAAATTAAAATATTTTTAGCTCTTGTTTTAGGAGTAATGTGCAAACATTATACATGAAAAGATGCACAATTTTATCGGCTCCAACTTTTGTAAAGGGACAAAAATCATATCGAAGTAAACAAGGAAATTCGCAACTATAACATGAAAATCCTGTAAAATTTTAAGTTTATGTTCCAATATTGTCCCTAGCGTGTAAGATACCATCAATAAAAACCACATTTTCTTGTAGGAAATGTTTTCGTGAGTAGAATAAATCTTGTTTGAGGTTTTTACACTGTATGGTTATCGTAAAATCGATTTTTAAATGAAAGCTTACACAATGACATGTCTTAGTCGCCATTTTCCAAGATGGCGGAAAATTCCAAGGTGCGAATGAATGGAAATTTTCACAAAATGATCATGGAACCACCCCAAATAAGTCCCAACTCGTTTCAACACGTTATTAATGTTGTACTTGCATGCGAAAATATTAATTTTTTATGTTTCCTGTTGCTAAAATACATAAAAGTTAAAATTTAAAATATTTTGCAGTGTTTGTTTTAAGAGTAATGTGCAAACATTATACATGAAAAGATGCAAAATTTTATTGGCTACAACTTTTGTCAAGGGACAAAATTCATATCTTCAATACAATCTAAGTAAACTAAGAAAATTCTCAAATATAACATGAAAATTCTGTCAAATTTTTTGTTTACGTTCAAATATTGTCCTTGGCGTGTAAGATCCCACCAATAAATACCACATTTTCTTGTAGGAAATCTTTTTCTGAGTAGAATAAATTTTATTTGGGGTTTTTACCTCTCATGGTTATCGTACAATTAATTTTTAAATAAACGCTTACATAATAAAATATTTTAGCCGCCATTTTCCAAGATGGCGGAAAATGCCAAAGTGGGAAAAGTTGGGAATTTTCACAAAATGATCAGGGGACCATGCCAAACACGTCCCAAGTGGTTTTGTTTTGTTATTAATTTTGTCAGATTGAAATGCTAACTTCCCCGGACTAATCCTAATACATTTTAGGTGGAAAATTAGTAAAAACATCAAAGAAGGTAAATTTTGTTTAAACTCAGCCTTTGAAAAACAGTCAGTAAAAGATATAACTATCAAAAACCATCTAGTAGATTTGCCCTTAACAAACATTGGTTAGGTAGGGAGCATTATATTCCCTTCACCAGTAGCCTACGCCATCCGGCGGCAAATCTTTAATGTCGAATAAGTGCTACTGACGTTAGATAGATTGTGTAATTTTTAAACGTGCTTCCACTCATTCATATGTGTGTCTTGTCTTTATAAGTTAATCTGTATGACAATTGCTGAAATGCGGGCTTACTTTTGAATAATTTAACACGCTCGTTGCGCGGGGCGAGAATTCTCGCCCCGTGTGGCTGGCACCACGTGCGCGGGGCGGGAATTGTCGTCCTTCTCCCATGCCAACAACCTTGCTTCAGTGTGAGCCCATTTACGTACAATGACGTCATGAAATTTGACATAAAATAGACGCCTAGACAACTTCTGATGATTTTTAAGCAACATACAACCAATTACTTAGTAACTAAACAAAATATACAAAAATGCTTCCGCAATTTTGGTACGCAATTATATTGATTTTCAGCACTCAACGTGTTAATAAGGGATGAAGACCTCAACACATGCCTGGCAATCAATAAAAGGGTTGTGTTGAATCAGCCTATGTAAAATTTCCAATGTTTTGTAGCATTAAAACAAAACTGCAGATTTACTTAATCGCAATTTATTTTAAGTTATCAGATGGTCTTTGGTTTACATTTTTTGTAGTTGAGTTCTCTAGTAAGATTTTAGATGCGCTAATTTAAGGGTGTGTTGTAAAGTAAAATGTAGAACAATCTCTATCAATATATGTGTATTAGGCCTATTCAAATTAGAAATCTACTAAATGTGTAAGAACACTTAATAAATTTATATACGGTACCTATAGAGTCTTAACAACAACTTTGAATTAATTTAATTACACAGAAAGATATCAAGATCAAGGCTGTTATTAACAATAATTAAAAGTAAGTCGGTCAGAATTAGTCAATAGGCCCTATAGGCTACTTTGATTTCCAACGCTCCAACTTTTTTGTAGGATTAAGCCTAGGTATCCTTTCTAAGGACTTAGTTAAAGTTAAAAAAAAAACTTATAAATCAGAGGTTCACTATCATTTTTACAAACTAAATGTGCTATATAGGCCTCTTTTCATGCTAGGAATAGTTATGTTTAATCTTAAAACTTGTAAACAAATCATGATGTTTAAATGAAATAGGCCCTAATCAGACTAAATACAGTTTTTTTGTTCTTTTAAATCAAAGTAAGGTAATTGAATAAATTATCCCTTTGTTTCCTTTTGGGGACAGTATAAATGTTGACAAAATGAAACCAATTATGTTTATTGTAATTCCAGTAATAGTGAAAGTTCACAATGAGTAAGTTATAATCAATAGAGTGAGTTTTCATGATGAGATCGGAAAATGAACATTTAAAATAGATTATGCAAAGTTTGTACCATACTTTGTCTATATCTATGACCACTTACTTTTTCAGCAACAAATCTATTCCGTTTTGAGGGTAGTCAGACCGAGTTACAAGTATTTTAGGTTTTGTATCTCCTTTGGGTTTAGGATCTCCTTGAGGTTTAGCTGAATCTGCCATGGTTGCCCTTAATGTATGATTCAACAGAGATGAACAACGTTTAGAAGCTTGAGTTGTTGTGAAGGCAGCTGAGCTAGCTGTAAGCCAAAAGACTCGGATTGTCTGCAGTGTCGACACCATTCCTTGAACAAAAAAGTTATTCTTTTTTTATTAGGCCTAATGCGGTAGGCCTAAATTACATTATTCATCAAACTAAATCCCAAAAGAAGTCAAGCTCACTGAGTCGAAATAAAAATCAATATCTTTATTTGCTATTTAGAGGTACAGTACAATACCGTATTGACAATTATCTATAGGTATATTAACTTACGGTACTGGTTGAGGCCAAGTCAACAAATTTTACATAAAACATGCACTAAAATATTAATACTAACAAAGATACAAATACATTCATACAAGAAGGCCTAACTTAGTTTGTAATTGGTGGCATAGCAGATTTAATTTATAAGCTCATAAGATTTCATAAGTTTTGTTGCTATAGGCAAAGGGTACACACAAATATTGACAATATACTTAGTAGTTTGAACAAACTCAGCGTTTTGTTAGTTGACATTTCGGCCTATTTAGTTGACTTTTTCAGAAAAATGACTGTTAATAAAAATAATTCTTTTAAATAATTTATTCGTAGGTTTAAAACAATTTATTTTGACAAAATAAAGAATTCTCCCTTTTGACTCTTGTAAAGAGTTTATGAATTGTTTGTCTGTAATTTTAATGTTAAATTTGGATTGTTTGTTACTTGGTAAAACAATTGTTTTGGCATACATTAAGCCAAATATGATTCTTGTTAGCCAAATGAATGTAGCCTGCTCCTGACGTAGCCTCACAGCTATTATATTGTACATGACAATTGCTAATAAATATTTGTAACAATGTCAATAGCAAATAAATTACTGATTTCTAATCCACTTAAAGGCTACTAACTGTCAAAGCCTTTTATTAACATAGTTAAGTTTGATACATTATTTTGATAGATGCATGCATAAAGAAAGCATGCTTCACTCCACATAAAACAACCGCTTTAACAATTATTAGATTAAAATTAAAAATCTAAGAATTTATATTTATTAGTCAAAGAAAACAGATTGTTTTTATAAACAAAACCCATAGCTTCAGCTTCTAAGAAACTATAGATCTGAAGGCGATCATTAGAGGTTATGCACAAGAACACAAAATCCAGGCAAAACTGATAAATTATGTAAACCTCATGAATTTTCTAAAGACATAAAATACACGTATTCCTAGTTCATTTCATATGGCTTATCATTCTAAACCCCGAAATCAGAACATACATGAACAAATTTATGACATTTCGAAAATGATTGAGATTATTTTCTGTATCGTTCGTTGTCTAGTTGTCTTCGTCGTAGTAGGGTTGTTGTTGTGTTGTGGTTGTGTTTGTTGTTGCGTTGTTTTTTCTAGTTTGCCAAATTTGGCCGGCTTTTGATTGAACCATGAAGCTGCGAGGTTCGATTTGTTTAGAAAATGTTCTTTGGTTGCTTCCTTTCATCAATCTATCAAATTGTTTGCTGAAAATACACAATTTGTTAGTCACATGGAGTTACGTACTTACGTAATTAAAAAACTTTAATATTTTAATTACATAATTTAATTCAGGTTAGTTTTGTTTCCATTAATTTTATTTTATTATTTATTTTTTTTTTTTTTAAAGATTGGGATGTTCTAAAGATTTGATCGGATTGTTGGAGTTGGAATGGAGTGGTCAGGTTTTGGACAACTCATAGATATATACTAATACACCTGGATCGATAACTGAAATGGCGGAATAGCGGTAAAAACGAGCCGGCTCCCCCCAACCACTAGCCAGTATTGCCGCCGCTGCGCCGCCGCCGCGCCGCGCCGAATATCAGCTGACACGATTGTTGTTGGTGCGTCAGCTGCATTCTTGTTTGTTTACATTCTTTTAAATGTTCAATTATAATTATGATGATGAAAGATGGTTCTGTACTTGCAGCTTTAGGATGTATTAGTGCACATTCTAAAGGCTGAAATTTATCATTTCATAGGTAAGAAAGACTAAAAGTTACAGTATTACTGTAATTTATTTAATTTATTTATTTATTTTATTTAAATTACAGTAAATGATTACTCGCACAGGGTTGGCAACACTGACCACGAATACTGGCTAGTGGTGGGGGTAACGGCTCGTTTTCGCAACACCGAGTTACCAATCCAGGTGTATTAGTATATCTATGGGACAACTTCACTGCCAGTGCCAGGGGTCTGTCAGGCAGACTTTCTTAACCTGAAAAGGTGGTAGATCACGGATTGAAGAAGCCGCCAAACAGGAATTTACTAAAACAATGAAAACATTTATGTTATTGTTGTATATTGTCCGGAGATGACTTGTTGGCAAGTGAGGGGGTTCCGGGGTGAGGGGGAAGCTAAAGTACGCCATTGGCCAAAACAATTTGCTTTTTGTTTTTGTTTTTGTTTGTTTTTATGGAAGGTAGGAAGGAAGAGTTAAAATGAAAAACGTATAGAGCAGTAGACCATTAATAAATTAAACATAAATTAAAAATAACGAGTATAGTAATGAAGAAAGAAGAAATAAGTAGGAAGAAAAAAGAAATAAGAAAAATTTCAAATAAGTTTAAAATGAAGAAAAAGTTTAGAGAAAATGAGGAGATCAAATTGTAACTAAATGAAAATTTGTAAATTGTGAATGAGTGCAAAAACTTGAAATTTGTTTTGTAAATTCTCATACAAAACTTTGTCGGAGGAATAAATTTATTATTATTATTTTTTTATTCCACCATGTGATAAGCTATCAACAAAACCAAAAACTTACAGCATTCGTACGATGATTTATTTCTTTTATTTTGCAGTCAGCTGTCTCTCTCTACATTGAATTAGGCTAGCTGGTTTGTCAAAAAGATAATTGTTTACTTTTTTTAGCAAAATCTTTTCACGTAGAATAGTACAATCTAAGTTTGTTTTTATTCCTTAGTTAACCAAATGACCGGTAGGTTTCGGATGTAAATTTCCCCTCGCCCCCCAACCCCCTCAGTCTGAGTGGCCAACAAGTCTATTTGAAACACCAACGCTCTCTGTGGTGCGTATTTTAAGGTGAGTATGACTGAAGGGGTGAGTGTGATGATTGTGATGGATCAGATGAGGTGTAGCTTTGTTACTAACAAACATCAGCTGTTTCATTTGTCAGGATCATTAATAGCACAATAACGAAGTTTACAGTAGGGCAAAATTTTCGGTTATTGCCAGTCAAGGCTACGTGATTGATTTTATTTTGTATGTAATAAAATCTTTTTAAAGAGCAACAAAATCTACTTCCTTAAGAATGACATTGCAATCCAGTAAATTTGTATTCAAATGTGTGCCCCTAGCTAGAAAATTGTGGGGCAGTTTTAATTTTTTCCAATTTTTATGTTTTTTTTTGGGTGCTGAATCTGAATCCGAGGTCTGCTAACAAAATTTCTCTGTGAACAGGCTCAGGAATAGGCTCGTGACAGTCATGTAACACTCGTACACTGAGCTGAAATACTCGCCGACAGGCCCGCGTTTTGTATGTGACGCGCTATGGGCCCGAGAGATGTTTGCCCCCCCCTTCCGCCCCTCCCTCTCCTTTCCCGAGGATATGAATCACCAAATAAACAAACCCAATGCCATAGGCATTTGACGATTTGAGACGCGCATTCGCAACATAACAACAAAATGAAACAATGACAGAACTATTTTTTTGTGTTCATTTTTTTGTGAGCTATTAATGCGGTTGCGCATTGTAAAAGTAAACTATGCTCGCGCCCGTAGGGGCTGTGGGGGGGAGGAGAAGAGGGCGGGGCGGCGCGGAAGGGGGGATGGGAGATGGGCCCGTGCCCGTGGTGGGGATTAGTCGTTGGCGCGCCATTAGGGAGGACGGATGTTCCTGCCACGTCGCCTTTCCGTACTTTTGTGCCACACAGTACAGTACGCTCTGTATACTGCGACCTCTACTGATCGCAAAACATTTATCATTATTACTGTTAGGAGTACGAAGCAACGTGATTATGGCCTCAACCTCAAAATCTTCTTGATAAATTGTAAAATATTTTCTTTGTCGCACTCCCAACAAACCTAAGAAAGCCCTTGGGCTATTGCGCCCCTGGGCCCGGGCCCATTATCAATTAGTTAGTAGTTAATCGTGTGCATGTGGATCTATGGGTGTCTGTACAACAAAGCTATGAAATCAGGGCAAGACTCTGTGGATACCTAGTTCTTCATAAATTTCACTGTAATTCTCATAAATTCACATAAATTTCACAAGGTCTCTCATTCCCAAGCTATTTAATTGAATCCTGATGGTATGTATTTTTTGTGATGGTTTCTAATTTTAATTTGTTTATCACTAGCCCAAAGGTGAACCATGACAATATTTTGAAATATATCTTTTATTTAATTAAATAAAACTGTCTATCTTCCTATTTCTATAAGGGTTTTGTCTGTTACGTCCCTTTTTCTCTCGACCTACTGAACCGATTTATAAGATTGGGGTGTCAAAGCTTAGGATATAGCGCGTGGGCGAATCGTCGTTTTAAGAAGGTCATATCGTTTCGGGCTTCGCCCCCCTCGCCTTTGATTTTTTTCTAGAGGGTGCTTTAAAATATTGACCAACTATTATTACAAAATCTTTAATGTGAATTGTAATTAACAGCTGATTAAACATACCTTCAGATGAATTTTAAAGCCAGATAGTAAACAAAAATAGATCTCTGTCACTTCATAACCAAAATTCATATACTTTAGATGAGTTTCTCTCATACGTCGTTAAAAGTCACAGACACGCGCACGTAGGGTCAAACTCACGCTGCTCAGCTGGTAGCTATCCGACTGAGTCATCAAGACATTAATGTTTGAAGCATTTAACATCTTTTTTTATATTGTTGGGAGAAAGTATGTGTCAGTTAACTGATACCGTTTATTAGTGATGTGTAGCCAAAAATTAAACAAAATAAATCATGTTTTATATTTTAGCAAAAGTCAATGACATTCAAATTGAGACAACTTTGGTTCATTGCAACACATGAGTAGAACCTGAAATACCATTGACAGTTGGTATACAGTAGGGCTTTTCAAGATTCATTTATAGTATAATTATAATATTGTACACAGTCATTTTTTAAAGGATATTATTTATTTAAAGCCATAGTTTGTCAGTTTGCTCAGGTAGACTCAGTGTCGTGCAATAAAGTTTCTTAAAGTCTAAAATTGAAATTACTGTAATAAGTAGTACACAGATACTTCATAATCTGATCATGTTTTATTTACAAAGTATTTTTACATGCTTAAAAGGTGGAAGTTTTCTTGCAGCTTTCAGGCACGTTAATGCGGAAACTCTGGACAGGCTTCTTCTGGCTGAAGTCGGGGTTGGCGCCCCTGTTGATCATGCTCTTGAAGTGCTGGGTGGTGGCGCTGGGCTGCAGACACACAAACTCCACCTGCTTCTCAACAGAGCCTTGAGGTTGGTACTGGTCGTTGCACTCCAGCTGAGGCTGAACACTGAAGCATTCCTTGCCGTCCCTCTCGATCACTTTGATGCGCTTCATGGAGGACTGGGACTGGGTGTACTTGTCGTTCTGGCCGTGGTATTGCTTTCCCTTGGAAGACTTCCTGTTGGAGTTGGAGTTGTGGTTGGAGTTGGGACTCTCAGCCTGTTCATCAGCCACGACGTTGCCGTAGATGACGACGTCACGGAAGCATTCACCCTTGGACACCTTCTGTTGGGCTCTCTGCTTGAGTTCCTTGGCGGGTCCCTGGCAGGAGCTGTCATCCAGAGCGTAGGAGGCGGCGAACTCGAAGGGGTTCTGGAGCACACAGTCTTGAGGAGTGGTGAAGTCGTCCTCAGGCTTGGTGTTGAAGGTACCACAGAGACCACGAACCTCTGAGCGGTAGCTGTTCTTAGCCTTAAGCTTGATGGCAGTGCCGTCGAACTGGATCTCGATGTCCTGTTGAGGAGCGTACAAGCGGATCTCACCAGCTGGAGTGGCGTACATCTGGGCGTAGGTCTCTCCGTCCTGGTCATCCAGGCTGGTCAGACTGTTCTTGGAGACGGGGGTCTGCTGTCCGTTGACCTTGACGTTGGCAAGGCTGTTTCCTGAGGTGGGCTGCATCTGGATGGCATTGTCTCCAATGACAACCATCATCTCCTTTTCGTTGGAAGAGGAAGCATCACGGACGAGGACAGAGATTTCATCGTCATCGTCTTCGTTGGAAGCACTGTTGCTGGTGGGGTCATCCTTGGGAGTGTAGTGGAACATGGCGTGCCAGCACTTGCCGAGCTTGATGGGGTAGGACTTGTTGTCAAAGGTCTGGGCCTGGTTGCTGTCGATCACACAAGTGGGGAACTGTTGTCCCTTGAAAGCTTGCTGGGCGTACATCTGGAGAGGGCTGTACTCGGGGTGCATGACCACCAGAGGAGTGACGAATCTGTTGAGGCGGACATTGTTGAACTCAGCAGACAGCAGGGGAGCATCCACAGACACATTGACGGACTTGAGATCAGGGGCGAAGTTGGCTTCCAGCTCGATCTTGTTGGATGGGTTGTTGGCGCTGATGAGGTCCTCGTTCATGTACTGGAAGGCAGCGTAGCGCAGAGCGGCGTAGGCCTTGTAGGTGGCATTCTTCATAGAGGCAGGGATCTGGAACATTTATTGCAATTACTTTCGTAGTCTTAGGAAAAACATATATTTATATAGCTTTTTCAAAGCGCTACTTTGTTCAGTCTTCAAGATCGGTGCTCAAAAAACTTTTGGATTATGTGCATTATCATCTCATGGATTACCTCCTTGTCCTCCAATACAAAGTGCATAGTAGACATTTAGTCTCTTTCTATTGTTTTTGTTTTTGATTTGTTAATTTTTTTTATTTTTAAAGGCCAAAATATCTATAAATTGAAATCTTTTCTATTATATAATTTACATAATTCCATTATTACCTTATCTATTGCAGAATTTGTACTCTTTGTTTGTATGTCAGGTAAATTACCTTGTCAAAGTGGACGTTGAGCTTGTACTGGTCCAGGAGGTTGGCCTGGGAGGTGACGTTGCGGCAGGCCCACTGGACAGTGTTGCCCTCCTGCATCTGTTGCTTGCACTTCTGAGCAAGAGGAGACTGCTCCAGGTATTGGCGACGGGCCTGGCTCTGTTGCATCTTACCCTGAACCATAAACAGGTGGCATTATATATTTTTAATGTAGTTTAATGCCGATTAGTGTGTTTGACACCAATCGGAATCTGTGATTATTTAATTTGTTGGTGTTTTACCATAAATATTTTGCTATAAGTAAAAATATTTTGGAAGAAAAATATCTTGGATTTGTATGATAGTAAGCATATAATTTTAAGTACTTCATAGTAACTGTCCTTTACCTTGAACTGAACACGGGCGGGTTCGCTGGACTTCTCACCAAAAGCAACCTCAGCGTTGAAGTAGGAGGTGGGGTCAGCATTGAGGGCCTTGTTGAAGTTCATCAGAGGAACGTTGGGCATGGAAGACTCAGCAGCAGCAAAGAACTGTGGGTATAAAGTTTATTTAATATTTTTATTGTTATTACTTGATTAACTTGCAACAAAATTATACATTTTTAGAAATTTCATCATAATGTTTAGTTTAATATAAGCATAGAATAAAAATTATGAATTTGTTATTGAGATATTTTAGCAAAAAATTTATATTTTAGAAAACACTACCTGGCAGTGCTTGTTGTCGCTGTTGGACTTGGCAGGGTTCTTCTCAGCGAAGAAGAGGAGCCTGGAGGTGGCAGAGACGTTGCTGGAGGCAACAGCAATGGTGGCGACGTACTGGGCGTTGGTCTGGCCTTCGAACTCGGCGGCGAGATCCACAACATAGTTGTCACTGTCTGTAGTGCACAACAATACCACTTGAATTTTTTCTCATGTCAGAATTTACTACACACACTACTAAAAAGTAGAATTCGATATTCAATTACTTTCACTTTCCTGTCTAAGACTATACAAAGTGGAATAGCTAGATTCAAGTCTTCAATAGGTCTGATTCTGATGGGATTGAAATCATTAGTGACCAGTTACTCAAGATGAGCTGATGGCGTCATTGGTTCTTAAGATGTCATCACAGTAACAAATGCGTTTTTAAAAACATATTTAGTAAGTTTAAAATAAATACAATGAATCTTGTAGCTTTGTTATTTATGATTAACAATTGCCTACTATTTAGTCAGGAAATAGAGTAGTATCCAAATGACCAGTGCAAAGACTGATGAGTCTTTTTTCAAGTACTTAAAACAATTAACCAACTTTTTCAGGACCAAATGGTAACTGTAAATCCATCTTACAGGAACACTGCAATGGCTTTTAACCTATGAGTAAATTTTGAGATATAATTCACTTGAATTTGTTCTTTTATTATTATTAAAATACTAACTGTGAGAGAACTACTACATGGACTCACCCTGAATACCACGTCCAACCTTCTGCAGGAACTCTTGCTGTCTCCTTTGGGAGCCAGGAGCAGAAGAAGAAGGCTTAGCCATGTTGGCGGAGATGTTGTCGTTAGCAGAAGCTCGCTCGTTGTTGCTGTTGTTGTCACCGCTGCGGTCGCTGTTGCGGTAGTTCTTGTTGGAGTTGGAGGCTCCGCTGTTAGAGTTCCTGCTTCCGCTGTTGTTCTCATCGTCAGAGTTGTCGACTGTAAAAGTAAGATCCAACCATAGTATAAAATATCACATTAAAATATGATTTAGTTACTTATATAAAATTCGACTGATTATTTTGTTACACAGCCACAACATTTGAGTAATACTGCTACGGTATTAGTTTATTTCCTTGATTTTTAACATGCTTTGGTATTAATATTTTGGTTCATGAAAGATGGTTTTTGCATTAATCAAACACTCAAGAATTTCTCATAAAAACTGTAAAATGGTCACTTCCTTCCATTCACTAATTTCGTCAGAAAAAGTACTTACGGAAAGCAGCTGAGAAGCGAGCGTATTTGGCGGTGGACTTCTGAGGGTTGTAGGCCAGGGTGATGTTGTTGAGGTTGATGGAGTCCTCAGCCCAAGCGTACATGGCAGCGGAGATGGGGTCTTGGTGCTTGTGGGCCTCGTTGTAGATGGCAGCAAAGTCGAGGAACTTCTGCTCGCTGTGGTAGTCAAAGTCGAAAGCGAAACCGGTGCTGTCCTGACCGATGGTCTTGTGCATCTGTGGATTCATTCACATTACAGTTATTCTGTGGTGTTATCAGTTTGCAAAATCTATCAAAAGTAAAAGTTTTAGTGTCTAGAAGAGCCAACTTTGATACTTGCTCCCTTGCTTTTATACATGTCAAGGCAATTTATTTTTCAAACTAATGACGACCTCTACATGAGCAACTTTTTAGTCTTGAAGGACATTACCAAGTTATGAAGAAGGCACAATAATGTAAAATCAATACATTTCACAATGTCAGTAGACGGCATACAAGATACATAGCTTAACGTGACTTGAAAACTAAAATAAAAATTAAGAAAGAAGTTTTAGCTCAAAATAAAGGTTTGTTATTGAAAAGATCCAAATTTTTTTACTTATATCATTGAATTATAATTTGGTAAGGAATGGAATCAAATTTATGTTTTTAAAGTGGATATTAGCAGATACTTCATTCTTTGTGTTTTATCCACATCAAGTAACATGGTTACCTGGTTGGGACGCCTGACGTGGACCATCTTCCTGTTGTTGTTGCTCTCCTCGTGCATCTGGTTGTGGGGGTTCTGGGCCATCTGGACGATGTTGTGCTTGGAAGTGTAGGGCTCGGTGCTGTACTCGAACAGGTTCTGCTTGTTGTGCTGGTCCAGGGGCTGGATCTTGGCGGTCACGTTGTTGTTCTCAGCGTCAATGTCGATCTCAGCGCGGATGGGCAGGTTGATCTGGATGTTCCTGTTGACTCCAGCAACGTAGTGCTGGCGGCTGAAGGGAACCACGAAACCGATCTGGGACTGGGCACGGGTGGAGTAGCTGTAATCGAGTCAATATAATTAATTATCATTCTGGAGTAAGATTATTTTTATAAAGTGCATTAGTTTTGATAAGTCTTTTATGTAAAAAAATGCTATGCAACAAAAAACTAAAGACAATGTTTTTTTACACACCAAATTTTTGCATTGAAAATTTATTTTATGCTTGATATAGGTAGGTCTATGATTGTACAGGAAAATTCACACAAGAAAATATTTTGTACAATATGTTTGTTTATCAGTTGATGCTGTTTAATCTCACTTACACAAATTGCATCTCGACGGAGGCATTGACAGTCTGAGGAGCCTGGATCTCGTGGCTGTTTCCACTGGCAAGGTCGGGGTGGCTCTTGGCCTGAGCCTGGCCTCCAATGTACATCAGGGTGGGAGTCTTGAGAGTGAAGACGAAGGGCAGACCCATGACGGTGGGGAAAGCCACAGTAACAGAGTGCTTGTTGGTGATCTTGGTGTAGTTGAAGTTCTTGCCAGAGCGGAGGGAAGCGGCAGCGTTCTTGACCACTAAACACAAATTCATTGCTCAAACAATAGATAAAACGATTGATAATGTAAACTTTTAAAATGAAAAATTGATCTTGAAATCTTCCTTTTATCTACAACCTTTGTAAGTTGACATAACCACTATGCGATTCTAATTTAAGCACAACAGGGAATTTCATTTGGTGTTTAATTTCACATTTAAACCCTTCGATCTTCAATATGCATGAAATGTATCTTTGTATAACTTGTATGAGTGTAACAAGTCAGTATGATCGCAGAAATTAATTCCTACATAAAAAGATTTTCAATCCACCAATTTAAAATATGCAATTGAATAATTGAAAGGCAAAGAATGATGGATTATCATTATCACGAATTGTGATGAAAAGTGTTTTTGACAAGAGATGACCTAAAAGGAAAACATAAATTTTTCATTACTAGTACTATAAAAGCATTTTGTTACTGGAAAAATTGGCACTTACTTTGAGGGAGCATTTCAACGGTGTGGTTGTCGATGGCGAAGAAACGCTTTCCACCAAGAACATTGAGGTAGAGCTGAGCCTCAACCTGTTCCTGCTCTGGGTTCTGGATGTTCAGCATGTTGTCGATCTTGTCAAAGTTCCAGTTGGAGCCGGAGCCAGAGTTGGAGCTCTGGTGGCTGCCTTGCTTGTTGTTTCTGCGGCCCGAAGAACCGGAAGAAGAAGACGAAGAGTCTTCCGCGAATTGGTCTTCGATGAGGTCGGCCAAAGCATCCAGGCTGGAGGTCATAGCGCCAAACTGAAACACAACAAATGTTCTGTTTAAGGAATGTGCTCTGTTTGATAATGATAACAACATTAATGAACAATCTCTACTGATGGATGTTTGGCTATTTCATGTTATCCCAGGAAATATTTTTGCCTAGTGCCTTCATCATAAATTCTTTTTGGTGTAGTCTTAGTTTCAAACAAACTTCGTAACTTTTCAATCCACTGTTATAAGAATGTTAAATACATGGCAAAACTTTTGTAATAGAAAGAAACCTCCAAAACTTGGAGACCAAACAAATCCACCAAGTATAGAAAAATCAATTGTAGAAAAATGTTCTCATTTACCTCTCCATGATAAATTTGACAAAGAAATCATTTACTTTCGTTTGACAGCTCCACTGAAATACTTTTTAAGAATTACGACTAAGTAGTTATCTGCAGCAAACTCACTCCGGCAGCCTTCATCTTGAGTCCACCCATGTTACGGCGGAGGGAGTAGAAGATGTTGCTGGGCAGGAAGCTGTCGTCACTGCCGATGAAGCTGATGGACTGTCTGTAGGCGAGGTTCAGTTGGTTGGCCATGTAGGAGCGCATGTGCCTCTTGGAGAAGTGGGCGGGCTGTTCCTTGGGGTTCAGCAGGTTGACGGCAGCTTGAGCGTTCATGCGGCTAAATACATTTTTGATTGTTAATACAGTTGTAAAATAGCGTCTATCTCTTGTATTAAAAATTAAGTTGTTTGAAATTTTAGCGTAATTTTTTTTAAGGTTGTAGCCTAAAACCATTTGACATTTTTTTTGTGTAAAATCATTGTAATTTTGGATTTTTAATGGTTGGAATTTTTAGATTACACCAAGTTTTTGTGACCTGGATATTTATTTGATACAAATATTTCCTTTGTTTTGTATAGTTTTTACCAAATTATATTGGGTGAAAATGTTTTAGTAAAATAAACTAACAAATTTTAATTTACAATAGAAATATTGGCCATTAATTAAAGGTATAAACACTAAGAAAACTCACAGTTCACGGAGTTCAGGGTTCTGAAGGTTCTGGGCAGCACTCTTGATGGCAGACTGGACGGCAGAGATGACCTGAGGGTCCTGGTCGTCGTTGGTGAACTGAGCCATGCGCTGGAGGAGTTGTGCAGGAGGGTTGGTCCTCATGATGTGGAAAACGGCAGCGACTCTGAGTTCAGTAGCTTCTCCGGTGTTCTGGTAGATCCTGAAGAGGACGGGGCGAGCGACCTTAGGGTAAACCTTAGCCAACTTGCTGAGGGATGTAACGATGGTCAGACGCTGGAAGTGAGTCATGGGTTGCTTGCCTTCCAAGTAAGGCTCAAAGACCTTCAGGATTCTGGGGTGAGCCAGGTTTCCGAGAGCCAGAGTAAAGGTGCGGATCTTGATGCTGTCTTCTTGCTGGACGGCCTGCTTGAGGGCTTGAGCAAAGTAGGGGATGTACTGCTGGACAACGGGTTGCTCCTTCCTGGGCTTGAGGGCTCCAAAAGCGTGGACGGGGAATCGGTTGTAGGCGGTAGAGTTGCTGACGAAAGCCTTTCGGGCCAACTCAGTGAAGGACAGGATGGCAGAGGTGTTGAGGAACTGCTGGTGCTGCACCTCGGAACTGGAGGCTAGAGCCTGCAAAAGAAATAATCATAACATTAACTTACGTTATGTAAATAACGGTACAGTAATTCATTTATATTATTAGGACTTTCATAAATATAATAAAAAATATGAAAAAATAATCTTGATTATGAAACCTGTGCAATTTGATTTTGAAATGTGTAACTCAATTCAATTGTATAAGTGTAAATAAATCTTGCATAATTAGGTTTCACCCACAAAGAAAGCGTTCATGTATTCAACGTTGGGGAAACGAGCAGCATTGGGCAGAACAGCGAGGAGCTCAGCAGCCTCATTGCCTTGGACCTTCTTGGACTGGATCCATTCCTTGATGGTGAGCAGAGCAGGGCCAGTTCCAGCCTGGGCAACGGCGTCACGGAAAGCAACCCTAAAATGAACCAAAGAATGGTACTGGTGAAGATTTGTAAGGTACAAGTAACAGTAAATTTGAAGTTAATACGTTGCAAAGGTGGGTTATCATGCTTATAATTGATAAATGTAAGTATAATTGTAAGTAAATCAAGGCAAGTCATTTTGTCACTAGGTGTGAGAGTCTTTATTTCTTTTCGGGTTATTGTGGGCTACCGATACTAACAGTAACTATAATATTGTACAATCACCCTCCTAAAACAATCTAGATACAGTAGATTAATAGAACTCAGGTGAATGTTGATTTAATTTCATTAAAAACAAATTGATTGTAGTATTGACTTCAAATATCATTATAAATTACCATAGCAAATTTAAAAAAACCATAGGAAAAATAATCTATTCTTATTTAATACGCTAAGGGTTTTTTTGTGTAGAGAACTCCTCCTACAGTTCTCAACCTATTTTCAAGTTTTTGTTGTCGTTGGATAGGGCCAAAAGTTGTAGAAGTAGTTTTGTGGTTGGGTTGTCTGTAGTTGTTTCCGCCAAAAGTTGATGAGAATGAAACTTAAAATAAGGGAATGAGGGAATAAGGGAATGTGTGAATAATTATCACATTCCAAATTTTCCCATTAGAATAACATTGAGATTAGTTTGAGCAATTGAAACATCTGTTAACATACAGCTGTAGTTTTTGGTGATCACTGCATGGTACATACTAACTAGGTTATATATTGGATTGGTCGGATGTCATTGATTTAGAACTAAATGGAACTTTTGTATTGTATAAAAATAAATTGCTATTAACACGTGCACTAGTTATTGTATCAATCATGAACAAAAATTCACTTACCAAGCCTGGTATTTCTGAGCGTCGCTGGAGCTAGAGCTTGAAGCCCTGGACAGAGGGAAGTACAGCTCCTTGCTGGCTTCCTCCATCTGCTTCTGGTTCATGGTCCTCAGAACTCGAGACAAAACGGTGAACTTGTTCAGGGTCTTTTGTCCAGGCATGGCGCTAGGAGTTTGCATTTCTTGTCCAATTTGCTGAGCAATCTTCTTTACAACAGCAACACCATTGATCTCCTTGGCAGACTGGATGTTGTTTCCTTGATTTCCAATAAACATGGGCATGAAGGGAATTTTAGGAGCCTCAGAGAGTTTAGGCTTGGGTTGCCAGCTCTCTTCCTCACTACTGTCCCAGGAGAAGCTAGAGGAGCTGCTGCTGTCACTGTCGCTGGAGTCAGAGCTGGAAGAGGATGAGGAGGAAGATGAAGAAGATGAAGAAGATGAGTCAGACCTAGCTGAGTTCTTGAAGTTGGATCCTTGAGCATTTTTCATTTTTCCATACTGACTGTCGGCGCTGCTGCTACTGCTGCTGCTGCTGTCAGAAGACTCAGAAGAGGAGGAATCTCCATTCTTGTTCCACTTCCTGTTGTTCTGGTTGTCGGAGTTCCAGCTGTTCTTGTTATTCCTCTTCTCATTCTCGTTGCTCCAGTTTTGCTGGTTTCTGTTGTGCCTGTTCTGGTTTTCAGATTGATTGTCTTCATTGTCAAATCGGTCAGCAGATCTAGGAAAACGGTTCCCTTTACCATTATCTTGATTGTTATGTTCATTGTTCCTGCGGTTGTTATTGGAGTTGCCAAATTCATCGGACTCGCTGGAGCTAGAACTAGAGCTGGAGCTGGAACTGGAACTGGAGGAGCTGCTGGAGCTGGAGTCATTCTCATTGTAGTTGTACATCCTTTCCATCCTCTGGGTGTTCTCATCAGAGGAAGCGGGGTTGTACTCATAGACCAAGTTCTTGATGGTCTGGGGGTTGGGGGAGACTGAGGAGAGCCACTGGCAGACTTGACATCGACCAAGGTCAGGTTCATGCGACTGACAACCATGCCGTTCTGTTTGTCAAACAGGAAGGGGCTGGCGATGATCTTGTTGGTGGTGACAGAAGACTGGATGGTGAAGCGCTGCATGTTGCCGGAAATAACAACTCGGCTCACAGATGACCTGGCGAGGAACTGACCCATCTGGTTGGAAGCAGGCTCCCAGTCAGTGAGACCGGTGATGCCAAAGTGGTAGGTGGGCTGGACGTCACAGTTGCTGAAGTTCCTGGTCTTGACAATGTCGATGAGCTGTCCGTCGGCTTGAAGATGGGGCATAGGAGCAAGCTGAGGCTTGTTCTCAAGAACAACCTTGGGGAGGGGTGAGATGTCGTACAAGGTCTCACACTCTCCACTGACAGAGTCCTCCATGGTCTTGAAGACACCGTTGACATTCTCCTTGTTGGGAAGGCTGTTGATGCGGGACTTCTGAAGGTTCTCGGCCTGGGTGTCCACTTGCAGTTGACTGGCAATACTCTTGAGCATGTTCAACTCCCAGGTGGGGATGTTCTTGCTCACCACCATGGCGCTGATCTGCATAACATAGATAAATGCTATACAATGATAGTTGTAATTATTAAACTTTAAGCTAACTGTTCTTATAAAAAAGTATTAGAAACAGCAGGGCTGGTAAGTTAAAGGGTTTTGTAACAAAAGACTTATTTTATGGATGAATCCTTCCGTTCTTTTTAATTGAATATTTAAGTACGGTTTGAAGGAAAATGGAAAAACTGATAGTTACTTTTCAATTTACCTATTATCCATTTTATTCAAACTACATTTGTTGAACCCAAACAAAGATACAGACATTACCAGAAGTATCTAATTAAAATAGTTCAGTAAAATTGAATATACATAGGGAACTATTAGCCTAACACTAATACTTGACACATACAACTATTGGAAAATGTTAAATTAAATCATAGAATGTATAATTTAAGTTCTTGATTTATTTCACTTACAGCTCCGTTCTTGTACTTGAGTTCGAAGGGCTTGTTGCTCAAGGGCATCTGCTGGAAGTGCAGCTGACTCTCAGGGATGGGGGAGGCCCAGCCCTGGGAGAGGTTGGCGTGCACATCCGCGTACTCGGCCGAGTTCACCTGCAACACAATTTTACATACATCAACTTACGTTTCATCTCTTTTAAAATAGATCCCATGAAAATTTGTATCCCTCATTAATTTTTTAAAGTTTTATTCCAAGCAAACTTTTGTTTTTGGCCGAATTAGTACATAATTAGGCCCGTTCCTAATTATGTACATAAATTATGGGCATAATCGCCCGTTCGTGGGCGATAGATGCGACGCGACAAGAGCGACTGAAGCGACGCCAGCGGAACACTTGCATCGCCATAATGTTATACATTGTAGATTGTCATCGCTCCTGTCGCCCACTAAGAACGCTCCAATGCTTAACACATTGTTTTGAAATTTTGTCGCTCCCGTTGCATCACATCTGTCGCCCACTTAGGAATGGGCGTTAATGTTATCTGCAAGTTTCTATTCATTGAGCGGAGCGAGCGAAGCGAGCGAAGCTCCTATACTACACTCTGGCTTTTTATTTACAAGTACTCCTCCTGAACGGCTGGAGTGATCCTCACGAAATTTTGCTCGGTCATAGTAACCATCTATGGGAAGGTATAAATCTGAAATGGTCCAAATCGGACATAAGGGTTCTGTCCTATGGCCCTTTACCATGTTATTTTAATAGGAGAAAAATATTTTATTTGGTTTGTTTACTGTGTGTTGATTATACAGCTGTTACATATGTTTACCAATTTGAATCCAGAACTGGAGTATGTCAGAGGCCAAGATATTCTGCGATATCTGTATAAGGATCAAATTTAACTGCAGACTGTTACTATCAGCTGTTTGTGAATACAGTAGATTTATTTGAAATCGTTGTTTTATTTATTTTAGTTGTTTGTTTACTTTTGTACGTGAATGAAATGCCATGGTTAAGCTAGGTTTACACGGGTCAAGTTACTTGAGTCAAGTAGGCGACTTGACCATGACTTGACCCGTGTAAACG